>JASCIT010000006.1:20607500-21135000 GCA_036711955.1 Digitonthophagus gazella | reverse complement strand
CTCCGCGAGAAGTATCAGGTCATCCGCGAAGGCGAGGCACGATACGTTTGTATCACCGCTAACGCGGTACCCGGGTTGTTGCTCCAGCCTACTTAGCAGAGGCTCCATAACTGCGTTAAAAACTGTTGGGGATAAAGGGTCACATTGCTTGACCCCCCGCTGGAGCGTAATATCGACCTCCTGGTCGCCAACCTTTATCTTTGTGTGCACATCCTTGTAGGCGTCCTCAACCAATCTAACCGCTGCTGGCGGGAGCCCCATGGCACGTAGTGAGGTCCCTATGGCTGCGTGAGGGACAGTGTCGAAGGCCTTGCTGATATCAATCTGCACTACGACCAGGCTTTTCGAATTGGCTTTCGAGTGCCGCAGCAACTCGTTTAGGATGTGCACATTATTGAAGCACCCCGATTCGCTAACGAAGCCTTTTTGGCGGGGTGTGAACCGGACGACTGCCCTGAATCGCTCGTCTATTATCCCCCAGTAGAGTCTGCTAATCAGGGAGGAGATAGTAAGGGGGCGGTAGTTCTCGACCCGGCTACCGTCCTTACCCTCCTTGGGAATCAGTAACGTCCGATTCATCCTCCATGCGGACGGTTGTCTACCTGTTAACATAATGAAGTTAAACAGGAGACGGAGGACTTCGCGGTCCTGGCAATGAACGAGATCGCCCACCTTGATCCCGTCCGGGCCGGCCGCCGAGGACTTTTTGGTGCGGGCTAGGCGACGTTTGATATCCGCATAAGTAATGGCCGGTAGAACCTCAGCGACTGCCTTTGGTTCTACATCCGGGCCGCCCGCGGGTAGTTGCACTAGCGGCAGCGTTCCCCATAACTTGCTGTACAACTCCCTCACGTCCGCTGCTCTGAGCTCCTCAGACACCCTCTGAGCGAGCCAGTCCTCGTTGCAGCGAACGTGCTTAGCCAACAAGCCTGGGTTTTTTCTAAATAGCTCCTGGGTCCGAGCGTAGCAGTACTGCCGCTTACTGCTTCGCCCGGCCTTTTTTCGTCCGGGACGCCGTGTCCCTCCCCCACCTCGGGCAACTAGGTGGGCGGTAGCTTGCTCATATATGCCATCAATTTCTGTTTGGGGTAAGTCGCCAGACTCTGCAAGCACCTGGAGGGCGTCCCGAAGTACTTTTATGGCTGCCTCCGATCCAGGGGTGGCCTTTCCGCCGGTCATCTTTTCGGCTAGAGCTGTCTCTATAATTCCCCTACGCCACTGAGCAGCCTCGTGGTCGTCCCCGGCCTCACCCAAGCCGGGGGGATCGGTGGGTTCAGTCGGTCCTTCTTCCGGGAGCTCCACGGAAGAGTCGGAGTCCGACTCGGGTCCCAGGTTCGGGCGTAGCAGCCTGGGACCACCCCCGGTAGAACACCCAGGAACTGGCGAAATACCGGAGGTTGAGGGCAACGAAATCGCCCCGCCACGGCTCGTGGACGGGGAGGAATATGCGGGCGACGAAGCCCCCTTGGGCTGGGGACTTCCAAAAGATATGTCGCCAATCCGGCCCACGGTGCCGGATTCGATCGAACTTGACGAACTGTCTAAGTTCCGGGGCAGGTTCGCTTCGAGATATTTGTCCCGCCTGGCTTTATAACGAGGACATGCCCTCTTATCTCGAAGCTGTTTGGCCGTTTTGCTCGTGAGGATGCCCGACATCCTCTTGGCCATAAATTCATCTAGTTCGAGCACTTATTGATTCCGGAAGCATGTCAAATTTTATAACCGCTAGAATGGCTAAAAAACTATGTTTACCACGCACGTTCCATTCTTCTGTGGAAATACAAGGGCTCAACTCCATTGAGATTGATTGTGACTTCGATCTGTAATAAGGGAATCGTCAATTGCTGCGTTAGACCTTGTCATGAAACTCAACCCACATTTAATTTTGATGCCATAATTACGCCTAACATCTGTTCTGACCAACCAACTTATCAATCGATCAGCAACCCATATAAACACCTAAGGAATTTAAATTCTCATTCAGAATTTAATTCTAACCGAAAGCAAGTCGATCTACTTCTGGGAGCGGAGTTAGTACCTCAGATTCTCACCGGCGGACGTATTCAAGATAGTCCCAATGATCCTGTTGCTGTCGAATCCGTGTTTGGCTGGATAATTATGGGACGTTCGTCGTTATCGTCGTCAATGCCTTCATCGACTTGTTTGTCAACGGTTTCCTCTTTATCAACGCTTGACTGTACAATGAAGAAGTTTTGGGAGATTGAATCCGTTCCCATAAGATCAACGTTTACGCCTGATGAAGAATCATGTGAGCAACATTTCCAAGAAAATTATAAGCGAACGCTTACTGGCAGATTCATCGTCTCTCTACCATTTAAACCTACTGAGCCCACACTGGGAAGTTCCTATAAAACCGCTTTAAATCGATTCACGTCCCTTGAAAAACGTCTTCTAAAATCTCCGTTGCTATAGATGCGATCTAATTCCACAAAATCAGTACATCTCTCCCGTTGATTATTACATTCCTCACCATTGTGTGATTCGAAAGGAAAGCGCCTCCACCAAGCTGCGAGTCGTCTTTGATGCATCTGCGAAAACTTCAAATGGAAAGTCACTTAACGATAAGTTATTTATTGGTCCTAAACTGCAACCAAACATCATTAAAATTTTATTAAACTTTCGCTATTATAAGTTTGCATTCACATGTGATATCAAACAAATATATCGGCAGATTTTGATTTCCTCCGAGGATCGAAAGTACCAAAGAATTCTGTGGCGATTTTTCCCGGATGGTACCATTCAGGAATATTTTCTCAACACCGTCTCATATGGAGTCGCCTCCGCACCCTTTCTGGCGCTTCGAACCATTCTAGAACTTTCTCGACTGTACTCTGAAGAGTTTCCGAAGGCTGCAAAGTCCTTCAAAACAACATCTATGTTGATGATATTGTCACTGGTGCACACTCACTAGAAGAAGCACTTGCCTTACAATCAGATTTAGTCATTCTGCTAAAAAAGGGTGGCTTTGAGCTGAGAAAATGGGCTAGTAACAACCTCAGTATCATCGGCGCGGTTTCAGAATCTGATTTACAAAAACCGATCTCAACGGACTATGAAGATATTGATTTTGTAAAGGTTCTTGGTCTTCATTGGGACCCCAGAACAGACGAATTCCGTTACTTCCATTACCCTAAAGACACTCCTTGTACCAAAAGATCAATCCTCTCTGACATCGCTCGCATTTACGACCCTTTGGGATTTTTAACCCCATGTACTTTCAAGGCCAAGTGTTTTATGCAACAGCTATGGCAACTAAATCTTGGTTGGGATGAAAACCCTCCTTATCATATCTCTCATAGTTGGGAATACTTTAAGGAAAAATTAACCTTATTATCTAACATACGATTACCTCGATTAATGGTTCCAATTACTTCATGTTTTAATCAAATCCATTTATTTTGTGACGCATCGCAAAATGGTTATTACGCGGTTGCATATTTGCGTTGTACCACATCTCAATCAATTACTACTTCTATTATTTGTGCAAAGTCCAGAGTGGCACCTTTAAAGACTATCTCAATCCCTCGACTCGAGCTTGGGGTGCAACTTTGCTAGCCGATCTCCTAAAAACTGTACAAGAAAACTTGCCAACCAAAATCAAAATAGATTCTATCATTGCTTAGTCAGATTCTCAAGTAGTTTTACATTGGGTGACTTCTTTACCTAGTCGATGGAAGGTATTTGTATCCAATCGTGTAAGCTACATAAAAGACATAGTGCCTCCTACTTCTTGGAGATATGTACCTTCATCCGAGAATCCCGCCGATTGTGGTTCTCGTGGTCTTTTCCCTGAACAATTAACTTCCTACGATCTCTGGTGGAAAGGACCTTCTTGGCTTTGTTGTTCCCCGAAGTTTTGGCCCTCTTGCCATTTAAATAACTATGAAACAAAAGAAACCATTAGTGAGCAAAGAGGTATCATGGTGAATTCAATTGAGGTTCAAAAACATATCTTTGATACTCTTCTTAATAAATTTTCCTCGATATCTAAGATCAAACGTATTACTGCTTATGTTTATCGATTTGTTCTTCAGTGTCAAAAGCGCAAGATTTATTCCTCGATCATTTTGTCACCAATCGAGCTTCAAGATGCCTTATATCAACTCATCCGTCACGTTCAACATCAAAACTTTACTGAACTTTTCACTTCTATCAAAGAAAATAAATGCCCTAAAAAACCTTTTCGCAAACTCGCTCTATTTCTTGATCAGGATGGTCTTCTCAGGGTGGGTGGACGTTTAAAAAACGCGACAGTGCCGTTTGAACATAAACATTCAGTGTTATTACCGAACAATTCGCGTCTCAGTGAACTTATCGTGGATAAGATATATCGTGATTCATCTGACTGGTAAAATAAAAATACACACAATTTCTTTATGATTATTTATTAGCTATAGCGGTATGTCTGAAACATTTATAAATATATTTTATGATTACATATACTAACAATAAAAAATAATTAAAAAACTTACGCAAAGCATAAAAATAATTATCGCCCCGAAGGGCGATAATCAATCGCCCCCCACCTTGGGGGAGCATATCGTCAAAGACGATGATGGCGCCCTCGTCGAAGGCCATTGTCATATCCGTTTCATCTCCCCACATAATTATGGGCTAAAAAGATTTAAAAGAGCTTAAATTAAAAGAAAAAATAAAATAAAAATAAAAAAACACTTACGGTGTTTGAAACCAAGAAACAAAAATCTATTGCTACCTGAACATGTGACATTGTTATTGAATATAACTTTATTCGCGGGAATACTTATTTTATACCTAAAATTATTGCATGGTGGGGTATAATCACAGTGAGATTTTCCTCTTAAAACAGGAAAAAAAAAAAACGCGAAAAGTTCATATCTACGGCCACAATTGTGACAAAAAAAGGAAACCTCATTTAAAAGGAGGAAATACATATCTAATGATAAAATTAGTTTTTAATATCAAAAAAAAAAAAAATAATAAAATAAAAAAAATAAATGTAATGAAAATTTGTATAGCAAAATAAAATTAATTAAACATCTTATTAAAAAGTTATGAATTCGCAAAAATCCCATTGGGAGCGGTAAGAACAGGAAACTTAAAACCACAAAAGAGATATGAATTTTTATAAATACGAGAGTCAAACTGATCAATTAGTGCCGAATACAGCTGGTGTTAAGTTTGAATATACAATAACCGCAATATTTTTAAACAATGTTACTGCTAGAATTAGCGGCCGAAGCTGTAAATTTACAAATTGAAAATCGTGTAGATATATTATCATTACATCGACATATTCCGAAAACCTTGGTTTTATACTTATGGGAAAGGTGGCTTGATCATCACTGGAACCAATTAGGCGCCCATGATCATTTTATTGACCCAGAATTGATATGTATGCAGCCAGAGTCATTTAATTATGGATTTAGTCACAGTTTACTGTGTGATTTTTTTAAAAACTTAGGATATTATAGGTAATAATAACATGTATTCAAATAAAACTGAACTAAACATGAAATGTTTTTAGCGCATACTTATTTGAAAGCCATAGTAATTTATGATTATGGACACAACATGGGCCGATTTGTTTAGATTGTCTGGGGCTTTATAATGCGGTCCTAAAAGGCAATCCAGAAATTTACACTAAACAAATGGGATTTAAATTAATGGCGAGATTAAGAACAATATATCATTATATTATAAACAGAAATGAATTCATGGACGCGTATGAAAATATAAACAATTGGTGTAATTTTTGTTTAAAATATGCAAATTTTCGGCTGTGTCATACAGAGATGTGTTCATTAGCATTACACGATATTTTAGAAAACTAATATACAGGGGGTGTCTTCCGGTTATATCAGAACGGTTTAAGGAACTATTTATTTTTCGTTGATAGAAAAAATGTTTCAAGTAAAATTATTTTCAAATTAATGAACTTAGCCAAAAATAAATATTGAGTTTGAAAACAATAATTTGTTAAACAACTCCCGGTATAACCGGAAGTTATGGATGAAACTATTTTCCAAATCAAATGTAGTTTATAATGTACGAAATCTACGCATAAAATTTCAAATTTATTAGTTTCCTAACTTGTAGTTTCCGAAATATTTCTCGACTAATCCACTTCGGTGGGACACGCCGTCAATCTGGATTCCCCTGGCGCCTTCTCGAACTTGGCCGCTCGTGAATATCCAACACCTTGCAAGGATCACACCACACCGAAATAACACCCGTCGCGGTTTATTTCGAAAGTCCTGAAGTTTGAATGCACCGAAGAAACGAATGCTGAGATTCGACGATGAATACTAAGATTCAAAGCTCGTGTCAAAGTTGTAGCTAAGAGTTCAAATGAGATTCTCGGGTGAGACTCTGATTAAGATTCTCGGGTTGAGAGTCCGATTGAGATTAACCAAAATAACAAGATTCTCTCTCAAGTAACCTCGGTTCAAAGGAGGGGGCAATTCTGAGTTACTTGGGCTTACCTACCGTCTGGACAACCCCTCGCAGGAGGCCAATCCAGAAGATTTGGGAGGGCGTTTTTACAATAATAATTAACCAATCTCTAACGCACCTTACGTCGACACTTTCAAAAAGTATACACACAGAACAAAACTCTTTCATCTTTAATAATAGATTTTATAAAATGTCAGATGATCTGCCTATGGGTTCTCCCATTTCAGGCATCATGGCCGACTTATATGTTAAACATTTTGAAGATTTGTTATTATCGAGGGATTACGATATGTTCACGAAGAACATAAAATTCTACTCTAGATATGTAGATGATATCATAATCATATACGAAGGTAATTCTGCAAAATTGGTAGCTTTACACAATATCTTTAACAACTTAACTAAACTACAATTTACTATAGAGAAAGAAATCGATTGCAAACTTAATTTTTTAGATTTAACAATCTCTAGAAACACATCTGAGGGTACACTGGAATTCGACATCTTTAGGAAGGCTACTTACACTGACAACATAATCCCCAAAAATTCGTTTAATTGTTTACAACACAAACACACAAGTTTCCGATTTCTTTTCAATAGACTTCATCTCATTCCACTAGACAATGATAAATATAACTTAGAACTCAAGAAAATTATAAAGATAGGATTCAACAACGGATACAATGTTAGAGAACTACAACAAATCTATGACAGGACGTTTAAATTATTAACAAAATACTTTACCTACACTACTCAGCTCCACTCAAATTCCTTTCTATCCCATATAACCCCACTTTAGAACATAATTTTAAGAAAAATTTATTAAAACGAGACATAACTATAGCCTTCAAATCCGGGAATAGACTCATTTCAGGTGTTGTAAACAATAAACATAAATTTAATGACCTAGAACTCAGTGGTGTATACAGCATTGAATGTGGAGATTGTGAGAAACTATATATAAGGCAAACGGAACGGAATTTGAACGCTAAATTTAAGGAACACTTCAGTAAACCAAATTCCAACTTCTACAAACATTTAAAATCAGAAGGTCATTCAGCCAACGTTACAAATGGTACTTAACTTAAACAACTGGGTAAACCGAAGATTTTAGATTTTTACGAAGAATACACATCCATCTAGCAAAAAGTAAACAATGACATATTACTTAATGACCTGACCGAGTTCAACACACACAGACAGTTTTTAAATTTCATATAATTCCTTTGCGCATGCGCTGTCACCACTCCACCCCTATTCATATTATAACCAGTGCCCTCATATGTTGAAGCTTAGCTCTCGATTGTTTTATCCTCATTCATTCCGTTACATTAAATTTATGTAAGTACTATTTCACGAAGGTACGTCTAGTTTCCGATTTATCTTTGTTAATTCTTTGTTATTTTATTTTAGTCTGGCGTATTCTTTGATTGTATATCTCATAACCTACAAATATTTCACACGTGTTTACGAATTAAACTCGTCTGTTGCGTTTACGTTAGTACCTTTATACACTGCGACTTTCTATGGATGGTTCGATGCTGCTGTTCCCCTTTTATTGTTAATTGACGGTAATTTTACTTTTTATTTAACTAATTTTATGTTAATTTATTTTTGTTTTTCCGCATACTCGCACTTTATTTTAGTTTTTTAACCTGTCATTTTAATTGATTTCTCTTCGTTCTTATATTTGATATTACAATTTCTGTTCACCTTTTCAGTCGTGCCTGAAGACAGACTTTATATGTCCGAAATTCGAATAGCACAGAAATAAATAATATTTTTTCATCGTTTATACTGATTTTTATTTTGTCTTATAGACAAATTTGTTCTAAAACATATGGTTTGGATATGGTACATTATTACACGGCTCCGGGTCTCTGGTCGGATGCCATGTTAAAATTTACTGAAATTAAAGAGCTTTTAACCGATATTGATCAATTGCATTTCATTAAAAAAGGTATCCGCGGTGGTACTTCACAATGCTCATTACGCCACGCTAAAGCTAACAATGAATATATGGATAATTATAATCAAAATTTACCATCTCAATATTTAATGTATTGGGATGCCAACAAATTATACGGGTGGGCCATGTCTCAATTTATGCCTATTGGAGAGTTTGCCTGGTTGAATAATACTCAAATTCAAGTATACCCTAGCTGATACGGCGGATTACGGATACATTTTAGATGTAGACGTTGATTATCCACAACACCTACATGATTTGATTTGAGCTGCAATCAAATATGATTATATGGGTGTTGATTGGAAACACCCAGTCAATAATAATTGACTGAGTGTTTCCAGTCAATTCAATTCAGTTGGGTGATTGTCTAAATACACAATTATACAAAATAAATTGACTCTTTCACCAAGTGATTCTAAGAGATTTGCAAAATCTGATGAAATACACACGCTGGCTTGGGGTCATTAGGCGAAGGTGTTTGAATTTACCCCGTTCTCTTACTTTAAATTTACTAGTGTTACCTATAGTGCTACATCGTCGAAACTTGAAATGCAGTCAGTTATTTGAATCTGAAAAATTGTTTTAGAAGCGTTTATGTTATTTCAAAGTAAAAATCGGGTGCATCAGATAAGTACTGGTTATAACTGTTTATTTACAAAACTTAATAAATTATTATTGGTGAAGTCTATAAACTGTTTTTGATCAATACACCTTGCTCTCTTTTATGTGTCCTATAATAAAATTAAAAAAAAATAAAATGTAGACAAACTACAATGAGGTATGTTTGGGACATTGAAAGGAAGGGATGTTTGTAATGCTATTTATATAGGATAAACTGGAAGAACCCTACAAAAACGAATAAAAGAACATCTAACACAAACCGAATTTAAAAATGGGGAAAGGAAATTAAAATCAAACTTTGGAAGACACCTAAAAGAATGTAATCATAATTTCGATCAAGAGAATGATGCAAGAATTAAATACAACAGAACAAAGGAATAAAACTTGAACTTTATGAACAATGAGATAGGCAAGGTAAAGAAGAGTAATCCCAACAAATGTCTAAACGACCAAGTTCTGCCCGGCAAACCTCCACTGTACAGTTTCCTAAAAGATCCTTTTAAGAAACCCCAATGATGCAGAGGGTTTCTCCATATGGTCCGTGTGGAGTCTCCGCACTTCATGGAGTCCCAACGGCCATCCCCCCGTCCTTCCCCCATCCTATCCTACATTCTCCTCATATACTAATTTCACCCCTTTATCCCATCAACACCATACTACCAACCCCCCAATCCTAATAAACACTATAAAACCATCATAATTTCCCTATGTAAGAGGTTATCGAACTTATATAGTTCTTTTAAAAAACAATCCTTAACACAAAATTTTATGAAGCTTTCGTTTGAAATTCAAACACTGTGTTTTGACCTGTGTTATACGATGCGCACACGCCAACACAAATTGTCATGCGTAAATGTTAAAACCGGACAGATCTTTCTCGAATGCAAGTCATTGGAAAGGCAGGAACACAAGTGCAACGATCATAAAATTTCTAATAGTAATTCTGATCATTGCAATACATTTTCACGGAACGGAACAGAAATTTACCTGGGAAAGAAGAAGTTTGATGTTTTCGACGTTGTACATAAAAGACGAAGTAAGTGTAATACACGTTTTTATTTTTGTGGACCGCCATTTTTAAGAATTCACATAAAAATTTTTTGACATGTAATAGTAACTTTTTTTATATTTTTAAATAATTTTTAATTTGTTTGATTTTAATGATTTATGAAATGTAATAATATGCAAAACTTGTTTTGAATGTAAAAATTTATTTGTAGAGCCTCCGAAGATGGCGTAACCACGCCGAAACGCGTCAGGCAGAGTTTATATAAAAAAATATACCAATAAAAAAGCATAAAAACTCCTGTTTTATTTATATTCCAATTATTGGTAAAAAGGATCCACAATATGAATTAATTAAGTGTGCTTATGAAGAAGTACCAACAAATGGTAAAAGCATCAGACAATCTGTTGTAGCTTATAATATACCGAAATCTACCTTGGCTAAGTATATTAAACAGAAAAAAATTCCAGAAGCACAACAGTTTGCTTCTGTACATGACAGTAATCAAATTTTTACAATAGAGGAAGAGCGCTTATTATCCAAATATAGACGTTTCAAATATGAATTATAGGTATACCATAAAACTAAAGATTTTGTTTATTCATATACCTTAGTGAATAATAAGAATATTCCACAAAATTGGGTCAACCGTAGATCTGCGTCTAAAGATTGGATACGAGAATTTTTTCATAGGCATCCAGCCCTTAGTCCAAGAAAGCCCGAAGCTACCAGTCTATCTCGAGCAACTAGTTTTAATGAAAAAAATGTTGATGATTTTTTCAACAATCTAAAATTACTATATGAACAGTATAGTTTTGATCCATCACCTATATACAGGTGTCCGGAAATGCCATGTACAACAGCATACCACAGATACTTTGGTCAAAAATGTGACGATTTAACCCAACTTATCTATATACAAAGTTGCTTAGTTTAGCCGCTAGAGAACTTTAAAAATCATATTTTTCATCAGTTTTTCTTAAATTACTCAAAAAATTGTTAACAGACTTTATTCATTTTTTGAACATGTCTTTGTATTAGCAGGCTACACCTTTCTGTGGAAAAAATTCGAATTTCGAATCATACAGGGTGTTTAGAAACACTCTCGCGACAAGTTATCCATCCAGATCTCTTTAACCAGCTTGTAAAGTTTTCTGTCAATTTTTTTCTTAATAGCTATCTTAATTTAGAAACTATTTTCTCTCTTATAAAATTTCAGTTGGACAAGCAGTTTAGCCACAAAAAAATATTTTCTGAATCCCCACAAGTCCAAATTGATAAACTAAGGTACCATTAGCAATGTTCAAAGTAGCAATTTCTTTAAACGGTGTGAAGTTCTTTCACAAAGCAAACATTTTCAGGTTTAGAAGTACTTTATTGCTTAAAATATTCAAATTTTCGGCAAGGCTTATGACCATCATCAGGACTACAAATTATACAGAGTACAAAGCTTTTACAATTTGCTTTGTTCTTGATATTTCTGCTTGATGACACCCCATAAACAAAGTCTTAGGTCCAGTGATCTTATTGGCCAATCAGGGTTAAATCCTGATGATGGTCATAAATCCTGGCGAAAACTTGAATATTTTAAGCAATAAAGTACTTATAAACCTGTAACTTCTGGTTTTATAGAAAGAACTTCATACCGCTTAAAGAAATTGCTATTCTGAACTTTGTTATTTGTAACTTAACTTATCAATTTGGGCTTGCAGGGATTTAGAAAATATTTTTTTATGGCTAAACCGTTTGTCCAACTGAAATTTTATAAGAGAAGAAATAGTTTCTAAATGAATATGGCTATTCAGAAAGAAATTGAGAGAAAATTATACAGGCTGGTTAAAAAGATCTGGATGGATAACTTGTCGTGAGAGTGTTTTTAAACACCCTGTAATTTACGAAATTCGAATTTGTTCCACATAAAGCTGTAGCCTACTGATATAAAGACATGATCAAAAAATGAATAAAATCTAATAAAGATTTTTCGAGTAATTTAAGAAAAACTCGCAAAAAATATTGTCTTTAAAGTCTTCTAGTGGCTAAACTAAGCAACTTTGTATATAGATAAATTAGGTTAAATCATCATATTTTTGACCAATGTGTCTGTGGTACTCCGTTGTACACGACATTTCCGGACACCCTGTATAATATAGATGAGACAGGTATCGGCACCGTTCAAGAACCTTAAAAAATAATAGCACAAAATGGTAAAAAACGAGTAGGAAAAGTTACTTCGGCAGAAAGAGGCGAACTAGTTACGGTGTGTTTTACTATAAATGCTATTGGAAATGCAATACCTCCTTCTTTTGTATTTCCTAGAGCACGATTTAAGGATTATATGCTGAAGAATGACCCACCTGGTTCATGTGGTGCGGCTAACCCATCAGGATGGATGTCATCTTCAATTTTCTTAGAATTCATTAAGTATTTTGATAAATACGTCGGTTCATCGAAAGAGTCACCTGTTCTGCTAATTTACTACAATCATGAAATTCATGTAACGCTTGATGTGATTAATTATGCAAGAAATAAAGGAATAGTAATATTAACAATACCACTACACTGCGGCAATAAGCTACAACTGCTAGATATTTCAATATATTTACCTTTTAAAAATTTGTTTAATACTGAAGTGGATAATTGGCTATTGAATAACCCAGGAAGAACGGTTATAATTTACGAGTTAGCAGAATTTGTAAAAGGAGTATTTTCTCAAACTTTTACAAAAAAAAATATTGTGGATTAAATAAGTGGATTCCGAAATACTGGAATTTATCCTTATAATTACAAGATATTTACACAAACGGACTTTCGAATATCTGCAGTAACTGATCGAGAATATAACCCTGATTCATCTATAGTGGATATCCCCAATAAAGTACCCCAAATATGTGCAAAGAAGACGACTTCCGTAATATTCCATCAACATCGAATACCAATTTAATCATTCCTGAAATGTTGAAGCCATTGCTTGTTGCACCACCAAGAAAAAAGAAAAAATGTAGGAAGAAAACCAGGTCGGACAAAGATATTAACAAGCACACCTGAAAAACTGTCAATAGAGGAAGCATTGGAAATGAAGGATGAAAAAAAAAAATAAGAAAATAACAAAAAAAAAGTAAAAATAAGTAAAAAAAATGTTGTTTTTTTCTATTTTGTGTTCATTAACAAACGTGTTTATTAACTATTACATACCTACGCAAGGTACGTTTGGAACAAAATACAAACAATTACTTCTATTGCAATAATATTCTAATCATTAGAAACATTGACATTAGGTAATTAGCAAAATATAGTTTAAAGTTTAAACAATAAGCTATTCGATGGCACACATATTTTAAAATTTTTATGTTACTGTTATGGCCACAATTAAATGAACTATAAAAAGTGTCCCTAACATACCTACCTTCCACTATAGTATTGATGAGGATAATTGTAACAGTATTGATGAGGATAATTGTAATTTAAATTGATTTGATCTCATTTTAATAACATTTTTACAACACTTTTTTCATGGCGCAATTGTTCTTTGTGGTTAAACTAATTGTGTTTAAAGGAAGCCCATCCGTTTTTGATGTAATTTATCATGTTCTTTGTGGCGTGTTTCAAGAAAGCCCATCCGTTTCTGGCATAGCTTATCATGTTCTTTGTGGTTAAACTAATTAGACTTATCCGTTTTTGTTACATATTACTCGGTTACAAAACTATCGAGAACCTTGGATGTAGCATCATTCAACAATTTTTAGCTGAGGTTGTTGTTACTCCATAAATTAATTAACGATATGTCGACAGTAGTGATGAAAAAGTGTTCAGTCGACAATGATTTGTTAAATTCTATTCAAAAGTTTTGGAAATTGGAAGATTGTCAATAGCGTAATGACATTTCTCAAGTTTCAATGGAAGCTTTGATTATAAAACGAAATGTACTACAGCAAAGAAGAATATCGAGTTCATAATAGCTTCCTCCGTTTCCTCTTACAGACACTTCACTTTTTATAGTCTTTCATATTATATTCATTTTTAATACAAACATAACACTTTGCTACTGAAGAAGGGGGTCCATCAATTTCATCACCCCCACCGCTTACATTATAATGTTTATAACATGGTAAGTGATATTTTAATTTTTTCTGTATATTTAATGGGATGGTTTTCCAAATTTTTCTAATCGTAAACATAAAATAGCTTAATAATTAAATTCAAAGACACTAATAATCATTGTTAAACATGTTGGAGTTTTAAGGTTCCCATAACTGTTTTTATTTGATTAGGAAATATAATTGCTATCTCAAGCGTACATTCCTAATATGTCAAGTCGTGAAATGGAGTAAGAAGTTACTAATTATGGTAAACTAAGAAGTTAACATTTTACGAATTGAAAATCATGTAGCTGATTGGGTTTGCGTACATATTTACGGATCATATAGAGCCAAACCAATTTCACTATGGCTCTTCGAATGAACCGTATGGGCAAATTCTTCGTCTACTTAATTCAAATATATTTTAGGGAGAATAATAATGTTCTCCTTAAGTTTCACCAACAAAGCAGGAAATTCGACGTTAACCAAGCGTTTAAATGATAAAATAGGGTAGATCTTACCAATCTTCAACTCCAAACAAGAGATTTTTGGTTTGTTGGTATAAGAAAAGGGTGTGTTTGCCTCCGTTAATTTTACATTAAACTTGCTTTCGCTTGATGAAGTTTTTCCATCAACATTCAGCAACTCCACTTCATCAGTTTCCAAATCTTGATCTCGATTTTTGTATTTTTTCTCGTTAAGATAGCTAGATGACTTAAAATAATCTTTTTTTTTTACTTTCGGCATTGTGTTGTATAAGTCGCGGAGAGCACCGTTAAATACGCCGCATTAGTGGTGACATCACAGTGTTTAAAACAGGGGGTGAAAACCCCCTTTAAAATAACCCAAATAATATAGGTAATGTTAGCAACCATAATAGCTACCAACTTAAAAGGGATACGTGTAATGTCAGGAATGTAAGAAAAAAGAAAATGTTTATATACATTTTTCACATGTTTATTGTTGTTGAATCCATTCTAACAAATAATCTTTTTAAACATCCAAGCGTAATCAAGATTTTTCATATAGACATAGAAAGCGAGGAGATACAAAAGGATTTAATACAAAAATTATTCTGTAATTAAATATAGTTTGGGCAAAGTAGAGGAACAAGTAAATCTTGAAAAGAGAATAACTATTTTATTCATAATATATGTTGTTTGTGCAAGACAAACAAATACATTATTTGTGCAAGAACTTGCAAATTAATTAGAACTTGTGGATTCTTTTTATTTTTACTTTATTTTGTATTTGATAAAAATGTCGTGATGGTAAAATTTAAAAAATATCAAATCTGCTTCCTGTTATTGCTGCTACGTACTATTTTGATAATTATAAAGGTTAAATGAATATATCAGGTGTTATTTAGGACACAAATGGAAAATATGTAGTATGTAATAACAGGAAACTGGTTTGATTAACTTAAGAAAAGCAATAAACAATAAATTCGTATATAAGAGCTATACGCCAATAGGAACATCAGTACCAACATTTAAAAATTTGTAGTGTGTTATTCAACACCTAAAAAATGGAAACAATAAATGAAGTGAACGTTAATACACTTCTAATGCAGACATTCAATACTGCTGGAAAAGAACAAACAAATGTAAATCGTCGAGAAATAGATTCATCTCTAGAGTTTCTACAGCAATTTAGACCACATTCTGTAGAATATGTTGACGTCGACAGTTCGATTTCACCCCAAGATCTTCAGGAATATTTACAAGAAGAAACGGAGCCTTGTACAGAGGAGGGAGGTATTTTGGATATGGAATATAAGGAGAACGCTGTAGGTTACTGGAAAAGTGGAAAGAAGAGGAGATTGTCTTTAGAAACCGTACAAAACAAATTTAAAAAAGTGAAATCTTTACGACAGCTGTATCGTTGGGAACAATATCTTGAAAACGGAGGAACGCAAAGAGAAAAATTAATAGCGATTTCTAGTCATGTGTTACAACGATTTATAGATTCAACAAATTCTCATATGATTGTACATGACATAGACTTGAGGAAATGGGCATTAGAAGCAAATACAGAGGTAAATCTGGAAACGTTTAAAGCTTCACGAAAGTGATTACAAAATTTTAAAACAACGCATAGAATTGTTTCACGTAAAATTACTAAATTCGTAACTCGTTCATATGGAACAGATACTGTTAAACTGCAAGATATTGCTAATGAATTTATTAATCAAGTAAAACCGCTATTAGAAACGTACGGACCGGAAAACGTATATAATTCCGATGAAAGCGGATTTAATTTAGAAATAAATGGGGGACGTTCATTAGCTTTTCAAGGGACAAAGAAAGTTGAAACTGTTGTTCAATCAATAAATGCAACCACTCATAGTTATACAATTCTTCCAATAATATCTGCAAGTGGTAAGCTTATGTCACCATTGTTGATAGTTTTAAAGGAACCCAATGGGCAATTTGGCCCACAAATACAGCAAACATTATTTCGACCTGCGAATATTCTCCTAAAAGCATCGAGGTCAGGAAAATTAACTTCTGATTTGTTTGGCAATTGGTTTGTTAGCACTTACTTAACTATCACTGGGCCGAAAAGTTTATTACTATTAGATGGATGGACAGGCCATTGCCCACAAGCTTTAAAATCAAAAGTTCTTCCAGAGAAAGCCGTAGAAATTATGTCCATACCGAAAAAAACCACTGGTTTAATACAACCCCTGGAGGTGTATGGTTTCCGAAATGGAAGGGATTTATTAGGCGATTTTCTGACCTGGTTCTTATCAATAATTTAGATGTTAATTTGTCAACAAGAAATAACATAATTAAAATACAATCCTTGATACATAATCAATTATCGGCGGTAAAATATCAAAATTTATTTGCATATTCGTGGTATAAAAGTGGGTATACAGAACATCGACCCGAAATGTTTGAACACCCGACTAATTTTGTTTTCTCAAATCAAGAACTACCATATCCGGACCGTTGTTCAGAATGTAACTCCTTCTCATTTATTCGGTGTTCCTGGTGTTCAAAATTTCTATGTTTTAAACACTTTTTTGATGATTTTCACTTTCACCAATAATGTCTTATTTTATAAATTTGAATTTAATTTTTTTGAATTTTATTATTAAAGATTATTTATATATTTTTAAAAGTTTCGTGTTTAGAATTGATTATAATAAATAATAAAGTTATGTTCATATAAAGAACAATATAGCTTATAAACAAGTACATTTTTTGGGTATTGAATAACACACTACAAGTTTTTAAAATGTATTTCTAATATGTATTACAAATAGAATAGTTATTCTCTTTTCAAAATTTATTTGTTTCTCTACTTTGCCCAAACTATATTTAATTACAGAATAATTTTTGTTTTAAATCCTTTTGTATCTCCTCGCTTTCTATATCTATATGAAAAATCTTGATTACGCTTGAATGTTTAAAAAGATTATTTGTTGGAATGGATTAAAATAAATATTAAATAATTGAAATAAATAAAATTTAATAAATAATAAATAAATAAAGTTTTATTTAATTTTTTTTATTTTATTCAACAATAAACATTTGAAAAATGTATATAAACATTTTCCTTTTTCTTACATTCCTGACATTACACGTATCCCTTTTAAGTTGGTAGCTATTATGGTTGCCTACATTACCTATATTATTTGGGTTATTTTAAGGGGGGTTT
The DNA here is from genome assembly GCA_036711955.1 of Digitonthophagus gazella. Lineage (NCBI taxonomy): Eukaryota > Metazoa > Arthropoda > Insecta > Coleoptera > Scarabaeidae > Digitonthophagus > Digitonthophagus gazella. The sequence goes on along the minus strand of JASCIT010000006.1, from coordinate 21,117,203 downwards.
TCACCCCTTTAACGTGTTTTTCCGCCGATAAAAAGAATTGATATGTGTTCAGGACGGTATAGTTAATGTTTTTGCCAAGTTTCATTAATTTTTGAATTTGACAGTCGGGAGCCTTTCCTTGTTAGAAGCAAGGTCAATAGAGTAATGCTTATAAGGTTGTCCAACTCCCTATCCTTCCTATGTTGCAAGCAAAATTTCCCCTCACATACCCAAGTTCTCGATTATGTGACATCCTTGTCCTAGCTGTCCGCGATATACGCGTTGTTCGTAAATTTCACGTTATTATTTCACGTATTATTGCCTTTAAAGTACTGATTGGGAATTTGGAAGAGGAATTTAAAAAATATTTAGGGGAAAATGTTAACCACAGAAAAAAACAGTAAAAAAATAGTATAAAAAAATTATTCCACATTTCCTTGAGACTTAAATTAAACAAAGGCTATTTATTAGAATAAATTCTTTAAATACAAAAATCAGACTTTAAAAAAAGTCAATATTTTAAAAGAAAAATTTTCAATATAAAGGAAAAACAAAAAATTCACCCACTAAAAATCATTTTTTATCAGTAAATTATCATTATTTTCAAAATATGTAGAATTTCCTTCTTATTAAAATTTGTTGTAAGAATTATTGATAAAAATTTCATCTCGCCGGACAAGCGTGACGTTACACCTGCCTCTCTCCCTTTAAACACGGCGCCACTCGAGTTGGACAACCTTATACCATTGCTCTATTGACCTTGGTTAGAAGTAGTTAAATAACGAGAGTTCTAGACCGGAACGAGGAGTAAGCGTACCAAGCGCCATCTATAGGTACTGGGTTGGAGTAAGCGTCATGTGATCCGCAACCCGTTCGCTAGATGGCGCTCTTTTCAGCACCTCCGGGGTCTCCCCATGGGCACGCGCGCGTGTGGCGAGTTAGGGGATGGCGGTTCTCGGAGACCGGGGGGTTTAGATAAAACCTAAATACAAGAAAATATTTTTTTATTAAAATTATTATTAAAACGGTATCAATGACAAATGAAGGTGTTGATAACGATACGTTTGCGGTTATGTGACATAACGAAACGCACTGTTAGAAGGTGATAAGGATAAAAAATAAAACAATTAATCATTTGTAAAAAAAAATAATAACTTAATTAATATTATATTCATAGACACCAATAATTGTATTACCTTTCCCATAAATACTCCAATAATCATCCTCATTTTCGAGATGGTAACAGTTATAAATTCGGCGCTATTATAATTATTAATATTACTATACTTAATAATAAGTTTTGCGGGTTCATTGCTTGGCAAATAGCCGTTAATCTCTAAAAAAAATTTAAATTTATCATGGAAATCGAAGTGACTGACATATCCCACGCAGAGAGTATTGCCTTTTCGGTACACTTTCCACATGATAGAAGAAAATTCACAAAACCGAATAAATTCAGCTCCAACCATTTTATCGCTGTCGATGTCTTCTATGTCAATAATTTTCAAATCCAGTTCATCAGTTTCTTCATGAAAAATTATGCTGTTTAAAAATTTTTTCAGTTGAAGATAGAAATCATCCCAAGGCGCCCCCATCCTGGAAGCTGCTGTCATGGTGTTTGCACCAAGAGTAAAGCTTAACTGATTAATAAATTTAATTTTTATTTTATTTTATCAGCGACAATATTGTGGAAGGGGATGAATTCTAATTTAACAATTTTTATCCCTTCCCCCACAAAGGTAGATCCTTTATAAATCAATCCGAGTTTATTTATAGATGCGTTTAGTATTTGAATATTATCGTCATTTAATACTTCTTCATAGATTCTCGGTAAATACACCCGATATTTTTCCAGCTCGACTAAAATCCTCGGTTGTAGGGTAGTAGTATTATTAGGAATACGGTTTATATGCAAGATGGGGTAAACTTTATTGCGGTCTAAAGATGACACATAAACTTTTGGTTTATTAATTCTATTGTATACACTGTTAACTAAATTCAACGTTTCACTCAAATTATCGTTAGACATGTTTAATAGCGATGATTGCCGTTTGAAGCGCGTAGCACTACTGATTAGCAAATGAATCGCCGCTGTAATTTAATATCAACTCATTTTATGGAAGGGAGACTGATAAAATAAAAATACACACAATTTCTTTAATAACTTTTGTTTTTTATAGCGGTATGTCTGAAAAATTTATAAATATATTTTATGATTACAAATAATAACAATAAAAAAATAAATTAAAAAACTTACGTAGCGCATAAAAATAATTATTGCCCCGCAGGGCAATAATAAGCCTACCCCCACCTAGGGGGAGCATGTCGTCGAACACTATTGATGCCCCATCATCTAGGGCTTTCGACATGTCCTCTTCGTCCCCCCACATAATCAAACCTCATGTAAAAGGAGGAAATGCATATCTAATGATAAAATTAATTTTTAATATCAAAAAAAAATATATATATAACACAAAAAGTGTAAATATACAAAAATATAATACAAAGGATGTATCCTAGCTCTTAGTACGGTTTCTGTTTGGTGTACTTCTACGCCTTGTGGTAAAATGCCTTTTAATAGACATTCTTTATCAGCAAATTTCATAGTTGTTAAGTTTTACCTGCAAAGGGTGCAATAATAAAGGTCATAAAACTATAAAAACTCCTTCCTTTATAACAAAATACCTATATTTTTTATCAAATTTATACCTGTTGCTATTATTGAATCTAAAACAATCCGAGTGTGTTGTTTTTCACCAAAGAAGGGCTGCAAGGTATTCTGAAGATAATACCATCCCATTTGTAAGATTTGGTGGCCCAAATCTCATTAATTACAGAACTACGAACTTTTTAAGCTTACGTTTGACAGATACGGTTTTTGAGGTTATGTGTACGTGAACTTATTTCTGCTTTTACGGCGTTAAAAAATTTATTTAACTTATTATTTTTGATTTTGATGTAGAAAACGGTATTTTACACTACACTGTCCGCTTTTCATACTTTAAATATGTCTCCAAGTACTCTAAAAAAATGATTTTCTCGTCGCTTATGGACTGAATCTATGTAGAAAAAGTTTGTTTGGATTCAATCCTATGCCCTAGGTCAACACTGTGACGTCACACTAATGCCTCGTATTGAATTAACACTCGTGAAATGTTAACATTCCCAGATTTGCAAGCTCTTTTATATGAAAAATGCAACTGCAAAAATATTTTCTAAAAATAGGTACAAAGCAATTGCTTGAAGAACACATTTTCTTAATTTTCCGTTATACCGCAGTTCCATTGATAATAATTGTCTAGAATTACGTAAACTCTCATATCAATACAAGACAAGAAGCTTCCACCACAAAAAAGCCGTTGCACTATATTCAATCATTGCAACGTTTACGTCTTCATTCATCACTAGTCTTTTGTTCTCGAGAAAGTAAAAAAAAAATGCCTAACGAATATTTTCTGCATGTAATTGAAAAGCCTGATGGTACCACTACCATCAGGAAATTTAAATTTGTATCCGAGGTAGAGAAAGATAAGTATTACATATACCTATAAATATTGGCTATTTACTACATCTGATATATTACATCTGATATTTCATAAATCAGAAGCTGAGCGGGATAGTTTAAAAAACTTGATTGAAAAGAAAAATACGGAATAAGATATGGAATCGGAAAGAAAACAGTAAGTTTTTTTTAATTTATTTAAGAATAATAACGATTATTTTGTTTGTTTTAATTATAAATCCATAAAAACCTGTTTTTTTAAACCTATTAAAAAGCATTAATAAAGAATAATAACGATTATTTTGTTTGTTTTAATTATACAGGGTGTCTCGTTTTGATTGTCCGATCCTTTACAGGCGTATTCCTTGGCTGAAAATAAGCAAAAAATCTTAATAAACATAGGTCCGAAAGTGCTTCGTTTTCGAGACATTCAAGGCTTTAATTTCACATGTTAGCCCATTATTAATATTATTGCAGTGAACTATTGAAATTAAATTATTAAGTAGTTGTTATAGTTTCGAGAAGCTTTTGTACCTAACCAGTGTAGTCTAACAATGACAATTCATTGAAACCATCGCAACGAGTTAATAATTTAATTTAAATAATTTACTTCGATTATGTTAACACTATGCCGTCCGGCGTCACCACAGTGGTGATGTGCGCAAACTAGCGGTTAACGGCCGGCGTCACCACAGTGGTGATGTGCAGAAATTAGCGTAAACGGCTGGCGACACCACAGTATTGTCCCCAGAAGAACGGCCAAGTGATCCGAATAAGTGTTGCCGGCGCCAAGCGAAAAAATATTTACGAATCGTGCGGACGGCAAAGAGTTAATGATGGAAAAACGTGTGGAATTAAACTTCCAATATCTTGAAAATGAGTCACTTTTGGACCCATGTTCATTAGAACTTTTTTACTTACTTTTAGCCGAGGAATATGCCAGTAAAGGATCGGACAATCAAAACGAGACATCCTGTATATCCATAAAAATTTATCTTTTTGAACTTTTTAAAAATTAAGTGAAAAAAATTGTAAAATTTTACTTTAAGACCAATTAACAATAATTTAGAATATCTTATTTGTAAATTTGATTAATTATAAATTATTGCGCAATTTCCCGTGGATGCGTTGTGTAATTTACGCGGATTTAAGGTTACCAAAAGCGTAGGACAAAAAACATTATCATCAAAGTTTATTATAATGGGCTTCTCGAAAGGTAATATTTTCTTTAGAAGGTTTTCCTTCTGATTTCCTTTTACAAATATTACTTTCACTCCTACCGTATGTTCGAGGAGAATTTCTCTTAAGCGCGGATATGGTATGTCCCCTTTCTCATACTTGATGTGGTGCAGATTCGCCTCTTCTCCGAAGAATGTGCGGTTGAAAGAGAAAATGAATAATAGATTCACCATAACCAATTATCAATTCCTTCACTCTGAATCCTGAAGAAAGAGTGAAACCCTGCATATCGATCACTTTAATCGGATGTCTTAACGCCATTATTTTTCTTCTAGGGATAAGATTTAATATTTCGGATAACACTAATACCCTAAAAGAAAAAAATTCGAAATTGCTACGATGGAAAATTAAATTAGGAAAATACGACTATAATGTAGTCTATAAAAAAGGGAAAATTAGTAAAAATGCAAACACCTTGTTTAGAATAGAGGTATACCATCAACATTTTTGGAATATACCAAGAAAAACGATACGTATTCGATGATAATGCAGTTCACAGAAAAAGAAATGGAAAATGTAGCTAAAGAATTGATAATAGCAGATGTAGAACTAATGACACAAAAGGAAACAGATTTTCAAGCTAAACCACCGAATAAAAAAAATCCAAAACATCTAAGAAAGAATCAAAACCAGAATGTTCACAATCGTTAAATAGCAATGTTAATTCAGAGCCGGAAGCATCAATTCCTGTATCAGACATACCAATCGACACTCAAAAGGTGCAAATCTTTATTGTCTCTCATATATTTCCGTCTAAAGTCCATTTGAATTCGGATAATGGAAAAATGATATATCATGCCAAATTAAACAAAGAAAACAAAAAAAAAGAAATTATAAATTTAATCAAAGACATAATGCCACAGGGAACGTTTTACATTTTATACGAATAATAAAATATACAGAACAATATGCTTAGTCTATATAGAACATTTCAATAACCAGGGACCAAAAATAATTACATGTGTTAAACAAATAATAATGCATAATCATGAAGGGAAGACCAATCGTCGTGATTTAGATATACTCGAATCAAGAAAAACTATTTTTGGATGAATATGAAAACCGACATATTAAATTATATCATGAATAATCATCAAATATAATTAATGGAAACCAGCCGAAAGTACCCTTCCAAATAACCAAGTCTGTAGATAAACCATTCAGCAAACTTTATATAGATACCTTTATCATAGATCAGCAATAGAAATTATTTATTATTTATTATTCGGTTTTTTAAAACATATTATTCATATTTTTATACAGCATGCATACCAACATATTTTTTACCATCATCTTGCTGGCAGTCTGGTGAAATATATGTTCCTAAAATCGTGCACGTTCAATCAAGTCATTCCAACAAAAAAATTCTCTGAATTAGCCGCATCTGGTAGAACCTTTACCAGACAGAGGTCCAGAAGAAGTTAGGGATTATGACTCTGACGACAACGAATAGAACACATTTATTTTAATTGGTTAATTTTAACAGTCACGTTTTATAAAAATTTTAACTTTGTGTTTTACGTCTACAAATTATTGATAAATAGTATTTTTAAATGTGTAATTATTTTAAGTATTTTATATTGTTAAATTATTTAAAACTTTGTCGTAAGTATCCTATAAACATTTTCGATGCTATTTTTATAACTAACCTTTATCTCGCAGTTATTTCGACTTTGTAATTTTCACTAAAAATTTCTAAATTTATATACAGTGAAGTTCCGCTAATCCGGATCAATGAAAACCAAGGCAATCCGAATTAGTGAAACATCCGGATTATTGGAACTTTTTTAAGTCATAAAAGTATGTTAAATACATGTAGGGATTTATTAAATCAAAACACACACTACTAACATATTGAAAATATTACCAAAAATGAACGCTCTTAATTCTAAATATAAATTAAAAAGTTATATTGTGTACACAAAAAAGTAAAGAAAATATGTACGTATAAAGTAAAAGCTAAAATTAAGGTTTAAAAAAATCAGTAAGCTTTGTTTGTTTTATGCTACACTGGTTGGCTTGCATTGCGCGTTGTCGCGCAATGTCGTGCATGTCGATCCGGATTATGGAATCACAAGTATTCCAGATTATGGAATACATAATGTAAATAACTAATATTTCAATTTCGTCCGGATTACTGGAGAATCCGAATTATTGGAGTTCGGATTAGCGGAGCTTTACTGTAAATTCTTGTAGTGCCTCTCAATGTGGCCTAGGTCGAAACTAGTCAAGCAATATAAAAATAAAAATTTAATAACCAGAGGGGTACAAACCTAATTATTTTCATTTCCTGTTACGAAAAACAGGATAAGGAAATAAAATGGATAAGAATTACTTCCAATGTATCGTCGTTGAAAATAATTAAGTTTGTAATTAATATTTAATAATTTAGAAATTCGCGAAAATCTTAACCTTAAACTACTAACAACCTAAGTAAGTATACTTATTTCTAAACTTAAAACTATTACAACTTTATTATTATTTTAATGATCCTAATAAAAAGAACAGTGCTAAACCTCTAAATACTGTTATGAAGGTATGCCAATGGAACTTTAATTTAAATATTGAATTCCAAAAGGAGAGACGATAAAAATTCAGTGTTTTTTCGGTTTTTCATTGGAGTTACCTGAAAATATATTAACAAATACAGAAGGTTTCAAAGTAAACATCCTCGTTGAACATAAAAGGAACTTTATCAACTCATATATATATATATATATATATATATATATAATGTGAATTTTAGTTTTAAAAGACAACGCTGAGTTTCTCTATAACAAGAGTTTTATTATTTCATTTCAAAACAAATATTTTATTTCAATCTTACCTATAACAAGAGAAACGACATTCAATGTCCTTAATTACTATCGTTATTACTAACTATTAACTATTATTAACTTATTTCTGTTTATTTATCTAACCCTACTTTCTTAACACGCGGTGACATTTGACATTTTATATAAAGGGCGCGAAATTTAAAATTTAAGAAAAGTATGTTTTCTTTACATCACCCCCCCTGGAGAAGAAAATGTTTTCAAAAAGTTATTAGATGTCAGTATGTGTAGGAGCCGGAATAAGTTTGGTGATGTGAAATAAATTTGATTCGGACTTTTGATGTCCTGTATCTATCCTGTATATTGATGTTGATATCTTATCCAAAATTTGATATGGTCCAATTTTTAACTCGTCCAATTTTTTTCTGTTCAGTTTATTACCATTTTCAACGTATACCCAGTCTCCTACATTGAAACAATATTCCTTTCTATGTTTGTCAAATCGATTTTTATTATAATTATGAGATATTATCGTATTTTTGAGAGCTTTTTCTCTGTCTGTAATAAGATTGTGTGTGGTTTCTTGCTTTAATTCTTGTGGTATAATTCTTACATCTGCACCTTCCAACAGATACTTCGGAGCGAAACCAGTGACAGTGTGTTCAGTCTCATTGTACTTTTCTACACAATCTTTTGCAATAGTTGTCCACGCTGTTTTTTTTCTTTCCCTTCATTAATTTTGCATCTGATTTTGTTGATTAAGGTTTGATTAAGTCTTTCATTCAAACCATTCGAGAACGGCGAGTTTACAGCTGTAAAGATGATTGGTATGTTTCTGTCGCTCAAAAACTTTTTAAATTCTTTAGAATTTATTCCAGGATACTGATCTGACAGAATCATACCAATTTCGTTGTAATCTGATATGTTTTTGACAAGTTTTATAAAGTCATTAGCATTTTGTGTTTTTGATGTTAAAATGTATGCGTACCTTGTGAAATGATCAACAAGGAGATGCAAATATTTTTTTGTTGATCTGGATCCTCCAAGTCCTCCTATCGTATCTATAGAAACAATCTCAAATGGAGTTGTGGCTGGACCTAAATGAGACATCAGACCCCACTTGCTGTTTCTTCTTGATTTATTTTTGATGCATACTTCACAGCTTTTGCAAACTTTTATTATATTATTTGATAAGTTTTTCGCGGTGTATATTTGATTTATTTTATTTTGCATTTGTTTTATACCTATATGGCAATAGCGTTCGTGAACCTCTTTGATAAGTTTTAAACTAAAATGTTCTGATAATACAATCTTTTCTTTCTTTTTTACTTTTTTATAGTACACACCTTGTCTCTCTATTAATTTATTCTTTTTGTCTTGAATTCCTTTATTCTGGTCTTGATCCCGTATAATATTTGACATGTTTATGAAATTTACAATTTTTAATTTATCTTCATTGTTTTCATCCGGAGTTAAAACAGGATTTCTGCTCAAACAATCCGCTTCTAAATTATACTTTCCTGGAGAATACTTGATTTCAAAATCATATTGTGATATATAATAGGTTAAGTCTCCCAATTCTTCATCTGTCCTCGCTTTGATATTCATTTTTTCTAATGGTTTGTGATCCGAGAAAACAGTGAATTTTTTTCCGATTAACCAGTATTGCCAATATTTTATAGCTTCCTTGATTGCTAAGCATTCTAAATAAATAGCTTTTTTTCTTTTTTGTACTTCATTTAATTTTTTTGAGAAATATGCGACTGGTTTCTCTTCAATATTCTGTTGTGGTTGTTTTAATATTGCTCCCACTCCTTGCAAACTTGCATCTGTATAGATATGTATAGGTAAGTTTGGATTAAAGATTGTCAGGATAGGTTGAGAACACAGTAGTCCTTTTATTTTTTCAAACGATTCTTGGCATTTATCTGTCCAAAGAAATTCCTGCCCTTTCCTAAGCAAGTTGTGTAACGGATCCAACGTAATTGCAATATTTGGTACATATTTGTTGTAAAAGTTTATTTTCCCTAGAAATTGTCTAACATTTTTTTGCGTCTTTGGAATTGGAAAGTTTTTTATTGAAATTAGATTATCTTTTAATGGTCGAATCGAATTATTTTCTATTATATGACCCAAATATTTCACTGAATTAGCTGCAAAACTGCATTTTGAAAATTTTAATCTAAATCCTTCTTTCTTAATTGCGTGAAAGAGTTTTGTTAGGTGTTCAATATGTTCTGAAAATGTCTTTGAAAATATTAATATATCATCTATATAATTTACTGTAAAGTCTGTGAGTTTGTGTTTTCTTATTATATTACTTAATATTCGCTGAAAAATTGCTGGTGATGTTTTTAAGCCAAATGGCAAACAAGTCCATTGAAAATGGCCTTCTTGCGTAACAAACGCTGTTTTATGCCTATCTGTAATGCGTAAAGGAATTGACCAAAAAGCAGAGTTTATATCTAAGGTTGAGAAGAATTGGCAGTTTCTTGTTTTTACCATCAAGTCTTCAATTAATGGAAAAGGTTGTGATTGAGGAACAACAATCTTATTAAGATCCCTAAAATCTATACATAATCTTGTTCTTCTATTTTCTTCTCTCTTATATGCCAATGTTACTGGAGCTGCAAATGGGCTGTATGATTCTTCTATTAGATTCTTCTCTAATAATTTTGAGACTTGTTTTTCTATTTCTAGTTTGTCCTCAATTGTACATCGGTATGGTCTTTTACTACAATACTTATCTATTAATAAATCAATATGTGCTTCATAATCTGTCACTTTACCAACATCATATTTGTCTTTGGCAAAAATTGACTGATGATTACGTATTAATTCATCTATTTTCAATTGTTGTTCATTTTTTAAATTATTTACACATATATTAAAATTTTCTTGTATGACATGTTCGTTAAAATTTATTAAATAACTGTTTTTAAGTTTATTATTGTCTTGCATGGTATTATTGGAGCAGCTAGAAATTTGTTTATCATTATTAGATATTTCTTTTATTTTCCTTTTATCATTTTTTTCAAGGGATTTTTGTGAAATGTCTAAACTTTCTTTTTGTATTAAACCAAATTTTTTTATGCAGTCTAGTCCAATTAAAAAATCATAATCAAAATTTTTTTTATCTATAACAAAAACATCGACTGTTTCTTCTATATCAAAAATTTTTATTTTTAGTGTTACTATTCCCTTAGTTTTCCTTACGCCATTAATTGTCTTCAAGTTTGTAATTCTCGAACTATTATTTCTGTTATCTTTTAATTTTAGTAGTTTTGAATTTATTAAGGAAATATTCGAGCCTGAATCGTAAATTCCAAGTACTTCTAGTGTATCGTTAAGCAGTAACTTGATTTTAATTAATGGCGGCGTAATTAGTTTTTTTGGTCTTCGTTTTTTAATTCACATTCCAATTCTGCATTATTAATGCTTTTAATCTGTCTTTCTTCTTCGTCCCTATTGTACTTTGTTTTAAACCAGCATGACGACTCTGGGTGATACCTAACTCCTTTTTTAAGCTTCTCACAAATACCACATTTTTCTTTTTTTATTATATTTAATTTTGTATCAATCTTCTTCTCTGTTATTTTCTTTTTGTTCACTAAGTGTTCCAGTTTACCAAGTTCATTAAATAAATCTTTTGTTTCCAATATTTCTTCCTTATTTATTCTGTCAGTTATAAAGTTTAGTAGACCAGCTGCAATAATATCAACTAAGGTACCTGTATCTATTGTTTTTCGTACTTCCAGTAAAAGTTTTTCTTTTTTTATAGCATATTCCAACAATGAACCTGCTTGGTATTTGAAAGACAATGCATATCTACTAGCAGTCCAACCTTTATTTGCGTAGGTTTCGCAGAAATGTTGTTTCCACTGAGCCCATTCCGATTGCAATGTGTATTTAATCATCATGGAATTATACCAATCCAAGCAAGAATTTTCAAGAAATAACCTAAGGATCTCAATCTTTTCTTCCTCTTCAATTACATTAAATCTTTGGCATTCCTTCTCAAAGGTTTCCATCCACTGGTATGCATTTACCTTTCTCCCATCAAACTTTTCCAATACAAATCTTTCTGCTAATTTTCTTACATTTGGTGTTTCATCCTTTTTTTTATTCTGTTCAACCAGTTTTTCTAAGATTTTTACAATAGGATCTTCTAAATTTCTTATATCTGCAGCAAAAGATTTTTCCCCTTCTGCAACCTCTTCTAAATATTGATTTTCAAAAATCATATTTTCTCCTTCATCAAAGTATGTGTCCTTTAATTTATCAGTTAGTGTTATCCAAATACTTCTGCTTTGATGTCTTTTTTTTAATGTATTCTTGATGTTAGTAAAAGCTTTTGTAAGACTAATTTCTTTATGTAACGTTGCTGCTTGTAGTTCTTCAGGTACCGAGAAGATCTTGTTGTCTTGAGTAACAATTGATGTTATGCCAATATAATTTGATTTTCCATCTGTTGATGGCTTTACTTTAAATACAAATTTTAATTTTTCCATGTTTTGAAGGTTTTCACAATGAATGTCGTTTTATAATGTGAATTTTAGTTTTAAAAGACAACGCTGAGTTTCTCTATAACAAGAGTTTTATTATTTCATTTCAAAACAAATATTTTATTTCAATCTTACCTATAACAAGAGAAACGACATTCAATGTCCTTAATTACTATCGTTATTACTAACTATTAACTATTATTAACTTATTTCTGTTTATTTATCTAACCCTACTTTCTTAACACGCGGTGACATTTGACATTTTATATAAAGGGCGCGAAATTTAAAATTTAAGAAAAGTATGTTTTCTTTACATATATATATATATATATATATATATATATATATATATATATATATATATATATATATAACATAGAGTCACATTTTGCATATCTTTCTAGATATACATTAATGTGATAACCACAATCATTTTTAATTTCAACCTTAATGTCTTTTATGGATTTGAAAATTAAATTATAAAAATATCTTTTTAAACAACTCAAACTATTCTGAATATTTATAGTCTCTTTGAACTTATTCGTAAAACTGTTTCTAAGAAAAGAAAAACGTTAAAAGCTCTTACACGCAACTATTCAAAGAATTATTACGTAAATGGAAATAGATTGTTTAACAAAAGACTTTAGGTTGGATTTAAATTGAATTTGTTTTTTAATTTAAATTGATTTAAAAAGGGTAAATATTTAATTACAAATATTGTTTTGCATTCATTTGATTAAGAAAATGATTTAAATTAATTGTTAATAATTTAAGTTTTCATTTCGCATTTGGTGATTTTGTCTTCCTAAGGATGACATTAACATTATTGAAAATTGATTTATGTTTTTCACTTTTAATTATTTGTTTATTGTTTGTGAAATTATTATAAAAGATGATATCATATACTTAAAATATCAATTTTCGGTAATTAATTATTGCTTCTTCTCGTAATTTATTATTTTGTAACTTCCAGAAAAAAATCGGTGGTATCCGTTTAGGGAAGGTCAAAAAGCTGAAATAAGGATAAAGTATATACCTCGACGCAATAATGACGCTGATGTGCAAATTTTAAGAGACTGTTACAGAAATTTATAATAGTAGAAATATGTTGGCATGACAGTCAGAGTAGGTCAACTCATGACAAAATTCTGATATCAGGTCATTGAGTACTTAAATCACCCACCATTGTCAGATTGGCGCTACTACACAAATTTTGAAAAATCACAGTTTTATATGACGTATGAAAAACATTTTCTTCATTTCATTGTTTCGAACTTTTTGGACTTAAGAAGAATTTGAATGAACTTCACTTCTTTGGTCGCTTTGTGTTTATTAAACGTACATAATTCAAAGATCATAATGATTAGTAATAATATCCCAGTAAAATGTAGAAATCAAAAGTTAATAAGATCATATTCGTTTAACGTCTGTCAGTATGACGGGATGTCATTCTTAAATGTGCGGTAGTGCTGGTTTTGGAAGCTCCTTTTCCCGAAGAGTAAGTTCGATCAATAGAGTTCATTAATACGTCAACGATTGCTTGCACACGAGTGATATAAAACAATAACTGCATTATTTTCAGAAACGTTCCAGAAATTAATAAAATATTTTGCTTCTTGCTTGTAGTTGCACAGATGGAATACTAAAATTCATTATTTAAAAGATAGTACTAGATTTTTTTTTTAATTTCGCGGGTTCTGATAGTTTGGTATATTTCACTAAAGGGCATTCATTTCAAACCGAACATGAAGGGTGGTTTATTAACCACTGTAAACTGATTTCAGCAATCCAGTGGATGTTGACCTGTATTTTATAATACTTTTTCTATAATGACAGTTTAATTTTTTCGAATATATTTACATCATTTCCTGCATACGGTAACTTTACTTAATTATTGAAAAAATTTAACACATACTAAAAATTTAGATTAAAATCTAATGCTTTGGTCTAAGATCCAAGAAGTTATCACCTTAAATGATCTGTTATACCATAAAATTATTTCTTCCTTATGTTAACATTAAAATGCGTGTTAAAATTAATAAAGCCTGAAGACACTGACTGTGAACCAATGCAGTCTTGTCTAAGTAAAATACCCCAATCCCCTTAAACCCAGTACTGCGCTAAGTTTTATCCTTCTACTTTATGAAAAACATTTGTGGTTACTTATTCAAAAAATAAAAAAATAAAGATTAGGTTTTAACTAGGTTGCACAGTTTAGAAACTACCATTTTCATTGTTAAATTTTTAGCCTGCGGCTTTTTGTAAGATCTGAATAGGTTGTGATACCCATTATTGTTTTCTTTTCTTTATTAGTAGGTGCTCCTGAAAATACCCTTACCGAGAGGCAATCCCCTAAGAACACCTATCACAGTTGATTCATCCTTCATTTCAACAACCTGAAAGTTTAATGGTTGAAAAACTTAGTTTTAATTTTACTAAATACGCGCTCATTTTGTAAATTAGAAGACTTGTCAAAGAAGTGATTGAAGATGCTTCAACCAAGAGGCTATTAATTACTTGATCCGACAAGGAACACCTTCCCGAAAATATTTGTCCAAACCATTTTATTAGTGTACTTAGACGATAATATGAGAATGATCGAACCTATAAAGGAAATATGCAAGAAAACAAATGTCATGATAAGCAGTTTATCAAGAATTATGCCACATCAGGGTACGAAAAGAGAAGACAAGGAAACTCCTTGCTTCTACTGCCCTTTTGGTCATTTTGTATGCTACTCCGACACGGAGTAGAGCCCTAACTTATAAATACTTATAAGAAACTTTGTTTCTATCCAATGTTTCTATAGTGGGTATTGAAGTGGTTACTCGTTTACCGCCCATTGATCTATTAATTGACGAAAGATGTAACCTACACAGTAAAGGTAAGGAACACGAAAGCTATATAGAGAAGAGTGATTGGAAAAATGGAGCAGGAGGTGGGATCACGGAAATAAATGGACTACCCACCTCATACACGTCCGTTCTCTTCTATCTACTAGCCACTTCACCTCTAGCATACGGTAACTCTTAATCACCCACTCACCCTTTTCTTGGTATTCTATCACTCTCTGCATAGCCATTCTCACCGCTCTTAACTCAGCCTGACTTATGGTACTCCATCTATCAAACTCACCCTTCCCTCTCGTCACAACTTTACCCCTAATTTTTGCCGTAAAACCCGCAAACAGACCGTCTTCTCTCTTAGCTTGATCCACACAAACTTCCCTTCTCCAAACTTCGCCATTCTTACACTCCCCGCTCTCAATCCTGTAATATACATTTCGGAAATGTTTCCGATTTTCATTTTTAACGTGTACAAGTCCTCATATTATTTTAAGATTTTACTACAAATATTGTGTGTATTAGTGTTTATAAAATTTAAATTTAAATCAATGTTATTCTACTGTTTGAATCAAATTTTTTAGACTAATTTACCTCTGAAGATGGCTTTAAAAAGCCGAAACATGTAAGGCTAACTTAAAATAAACCAGTTAAGTGCTGAAGATATCTTTTTAATTCAATTCATATTATCCTGGTGAAAAGATGGATCGAAACTTATCTACTCGTGATTACCTGTAATATACGTTATGTAAATGAAAATTTATCCTTAACGGCCGAAAGGCTCCGCTTTGGGGACATAGTTACGGTGACCATTCGTCCTTTATTTAAGAGGACAGTCCTGTATTTCACACTTCTGTTCTCTAACTTTATTTATTGTCTAAAATAAGCGTCTTGTCCTTTATTTTGAAAAGTTAAAAGAAATTATGTACACCATCTAGACGGCGGTAGCGGTACTGTGTAGTGTTTCGCCAACCGAGTATATTTTTATAGTACTCTTCTTTTCTCGGGACTGTACTGATGTGACTTTTGGTGACTTTGCATCAAATACTACACTTTTAAACACCGTTAATTAATCACACAGGGACTGCATGTGAGTTTTTAATCTATCATTTCTAATTTTTCGTGTTTAAGTGTTATTTAATTTAGATTTTGTAGCCCATTTATCATGGCACCCAAAAGAAAATGCGTTTTTAATCAATCATTACAAGAAGAATTTCCATTTATTAAAAAAGGAATAACGGAGAGTGATGTCAAATGCAGCAAATGTTTAGCCAATTTTAATATTGCGAATAGTGGCAAATCAGCAATTACCCAACATATTCAGACAGCAAAACACAAGGAATCGGATATCCGGGCTTCAACAAACACATCGTTGGAATCATTTTTCGTTAATAAAAATGTCGATGACAAGCTAAAGGCTTTAGCACTAAAAGAAGGATCTTGGTGTTATCACTCAATACAACATAACCATTCTTTCCGGTCAAATGACTGCTCTTCTAAATTAATTAAAAAATGTTTTGAGGAAAAATATTCTTGTGCAAGGACGAAAACGGAAGCAATCATTTGTAGTATTTTTGCACCTTATTCTTTTGAATTAATTCAATATGACTTAAACAAAACCAATTTTATAACTATTTATTCTGATTGTTCAAATCATGGTAATACTAAATTGTGCACAATCTTGGTCAGATATTTTTTACCCAATTGCGGTATCAGAGTAAAAGTTTTGAGTATCAATAATCTTTCTGGAGGAACTTCAGATATACTAACAAATTGCATCACGGAATTACTGTCCAAATTTGAAATTACTGATAAATTAATAGCTTTGTGTGCTGATAATACCAACAGCAATTTTGGTGGTTCTAAGAGAAAAGGAAAGAATAATGTTTCATTTAAAATGCAACAAACAAGTAAAAATAAATTGATAGGAGTTAATTGTGCTGCTCACACATTAAACAATTGCATAAGCACTGCTGTAGACTGTCTTCCAATAGATACTGAAGTGATATTAGTAAAAATTTATTCACATTTCTATATTTACACAATACGAGTAGAAAAATTCAAAGAATTTTGTGATGACGCAAAGGTTCAATATAAAAAGCTTCTTGGTTAAAGCAAAACACGCTGGCTAACTCTTTTGCCAGCTTTAGATAGAATTTTACAACTATTTAAGCCATTAAAATCATACTTTTTGAATCTGGAAAAATGTCCTACAATTTTGAAAAACTTTTTCAATGAAACTTTAGCAGAGGAATGGCTGTTATTTGTTCATAACCAAGCTTCAATATTTCACCAATATATATTGAAAATTGAATCACAAGAAATCTCAATGTGCGAAACATTCATACTTCTAAAGGAATTCAAGCTAAAGTTGAATGAAAGAAAAAATGAGCGGTTTCTTCCTATTGTTATTCGAAAAGTGACTTTAGCGTTAAAAAGATCTGAAAATAAACAAGCAAAAAAATTCAATGATTATGTCTACACGTTTTCTCAAACATGCATAGACTATCTAAATAATTGGGACAAGTGTTTTACTGAAATAGAGGTGTTTAAATGGGTCACTTTACTCGAAATTCCTACGTGGGCAAAGGTAGAGGAAAGCTATATTTTTTATTTCCAATAATAATTGGTCCATAAACATAATCGATGCTGAGTTATTTGATGAAGTTTCGTGTATAAAAAAATATGTCACAAACGACAAGATCGACGAATGGCGACAGAATAACAAGCCTTGCCATCAAAGATGGGTTGAGATTTTTGAACATTTTACAGCTAAAGAAATTGCTTTTAAAAATATTTGTAAAATCGTAGAATTTTCTTTATGTCTTCCTGGATCTAATGCTCCCGTCGAACGAAAATTTTCCTTGGTGAATAATATGTGGACAAATGAAAAAAACTCAGTTAAAAGTAAGCACATTAGAAGCTTGTATTTCTGTCAAATATAACTTTCAGATGAACTGTATAGAGTTTTACGACTTCTTAAAGCATGAACCGGCGCTATTAAAGAAAATTAACTCTACAGAAAAATATCAAAATTAATGTTATTTAAATTTTTACAATAGTTTAATGTAAAAATTTTAATGTACGCATTGTTATATACATGCTACTATTTTTGTAATAAATATAATAAATGTGATAAATATGATTATAAAGTATTCTTTATTTTCTTCGCTGTCCTTTATTTTTCTAAAAAAAATATGGTCACCGTAGACATAGTACTTATGCTTCTATATATTACAAAAAAAATCTTGGCCGTTAAGGGTTAAAAGTTAAAAATTCAAGTTAAAAAAGAAAAGTTTAAACTTCGCGGATTCAGTAGTTCTTTTAGGTACGCTATTTAAGAAAATTCGTATTAGCGCCATCCTTGTGTCGGGGTATGAATAAAAATCCAATTTCATTGATGTAGTTTCTATGAATCTGTTATTCCCTGTACTTTAGAGTGGTTCATTTATTATTTATTTGTATCATAGTTTTATTAACTTTGAACAAGAAATAACCTCCTGATACGAGTCGTGCAGTTCATCTTCGTTAAACGATAAAACGTTAGCTTTAATTTAAAATCTTTGTCATTGCAGTTTATAACAAAACTTGGTGAAGTTAGTGAATTAAACTAGAAAACTCACCTTAGATGTAATATTAATATTTTTTTTAAAGGCATCCCGATTTTTTGTAAAAAAACTTGGCATCAAACTCAAATCATACTCTTCCTTTTTACTCTTTAACTTTTTATCCCTCTGCACCCGTTTAAGTTCATCATTTTCCATTTTTATTGTACATATTGCCCTTAACGTGAAATAATACAGTGCTTCAACCGCAGAGAGAAGGCTAAATCCCAAAAATAATCCTGCTATTCCTCCGAAAGACACCAAAAGGTCCACCCAACCGAACAAAACCTCTCTTTTGTATCTAACCATCGGCCAAGAGACAAACTCCGTCTCCAAAGAAGTAGAATCTCTAATAAATAAAATATATTAATTTTTTGTAATTTTAAATAATGCTTAAATTTAAAACGTACATATTCTCATTAAACTTCTCGGCTTCGTAAACGGTATTCGAACAGCCTAACATACAAGAACAACAGTCAACATTTTCTATAGCTTTTAAATGCTTCTTAACGCATTGAAGTTCTTTTAAGGTACAGTGCTTAAAATATGTAGTTTTAGGATAAAAATGTGGAACACAATCGCAAAATTTCATCGAGTTTTTCATTCTACATTCTCTGGTACACGCCGTAAACGTGTAAATGTGGTCTATAAGTAACTTCTGTTCGTCTTCGAAAACGCAGTGGCGTTGTTTAATGGACAATTGACGCGTGTTTTCGGTCGTATAAGTTTGTTTCATTGAAAACGATATTTTATCTACTTGTCCAGTCCATAAATGTTGCGCTTTTAACTCTAAACCGGGGACTTCGTCCGAATTGTGGATAAAAATCGGTATTTGAGTGCTGTTTGAATCGATTTTGAACCTTAATGACCATTTTAAGTCGGTTTCTTTAATGTACTTCTTTTCGAATGGTGGATTGGATGGTTTTCTGGTTGAAAATATTAAAAAAATAATTTTTGAAGAATTTTTATCTTTTATGCTTTTGAATTCTTTATTTAAAAAATATGTTTTAATAAAATAAATTTAAAAAATGAAAAACAGATACTTTCAAAGTTACACTTATTTGTAATCCTAACCTAACTGTTATTTGTTATCCGAAAATAGTCGTATTTGGTATCAAATTAAAGGATTTTTAACCCTTTCGCTTCGAGTGCCGGATATATTCGGCATCCGCGCGACGACCTATGCGTACAAGATTTTATTGACCTGTTGGACTAATCACGTACTACACATACTCTTCGGTGTTACATCAAAACCGCATCTAAAATATCTATCGAATTTTGTCGATATATCGGATTATATTCATTTTTCCACGCATACACATCGTGTTCTAAAGGGTCCGCCAATAAGCGCACTCGATCTTTAAAATGAAATAGAGCAAGTTGTATGAGAGGTATGAATGAAATTTATTATTTGTTTGAAAGAGTATTCGAAGGCATTATGTATGGAATATAATATCGTTCAAATGACCACCGCGGCTTCGCTTGGTGGCGCGCATACGAGAAGTTCAATTGTCAATGACTCTGACGCACAAATCAGGCTGCATTTCATCGATTGGATGGCGCATGTTGACTATGAGGTCATCAGTGTTTTCTGGTCTGTTTACGTAGACCTGCGATTTAAGAAAACCCCACAAGAAATAGTCTAGTGAGGGTAAATTGCATGATCTCGGTGGCCAGTTGATGTACGTAGCCTCCGCGCAATATAGCCATAGATGTGTCGACATCCATATTGTCGATTTCAGGCCAGAAAAAGTTGGTTATCTTTTATCTGTATCGTTCATTATTTACTGTGATGGCTACACCATCGTCGTTCTCGAAGAAGTACATCCTTATGACGCCTCCGGCCCAAAATCCACACCAAACAGTTACCTTTGCTGGGTGCATTGCAACCTGATGTGGATTGTTCTTGGTCCAATAACAGCAATTGTGCTTGTTGACATTGCCATTTATCTAAAAATGTGCCTCATCGTTGAAGATGATTTTTCGACCAAAATCGGGGTTGACTTCTAACTGCTCAAAACCCCAATCAGTGAAGATATGGCGTTGTCTATGGTCGTTTACTTTAAGCTCCTGTATCAGCTGGGTCTTGTACGGATGCATGTTTATCAAACGACGGATAACCTACTCAGTTGCGCCGTAAAATTGGCGGAGCGCGCGGAACGTTGCTCGAACCGCTGAATGATTTCGTAATAAGTTTTAATGATTTGCACATGTTGCCCGCGGCTAAATTGGGTCATGGTAATTTGTGAAGATACACTGAATAATAACAAATAAGTGTGACAACTCTACCACAAACAACATTGCCGCCATGAGCTGTCAAAGATCGAGCGTCCCTATTAGCGGACCCTTTATAACTGAGCGTCTACGCGAGCGTTGAAAACGCAACGATAGAATCGCAGCGATTTTCATACGATAATGTAATACATTGATCATAATGGGGCAGCGCCTCGTAGCGTTTTTAACGCTCGTGTATTTACACGAGACGCTGGTCCATTGAAAATCAATGTATTACACTAAGCGTTGTGATTCTCTCGTTGCGTTTACAACGCTCGTGTAGACGCTCTCTAAGGATTAAGAATAGATCGGCTCAAGATATAATTCTGTTTTTGAGAACGAAAATGTTATGTACAGCATTCTTTTAAATTTTATTTAGGAGTAACTTCAGCCGTTTCAAAATGTGTACAAGAAATAAATAAAATAAAATATTTCAAAACGGAATGACCATTTCGTAAAATAATTCAATTGAGGAAAATGAAAATAATTTCCATATCGCCGTTCCGGAAGAACATCGACACAACTGCAAAAAAAATAATTTTGCAGGAAATGCAAAAATTATTAAAATCAGCATTTTTTGGATACATTGATGGCCTTAACTCATTTTGTCAAAAAATTGCAATTACGTCGATGTTGTTCCGGAACGGCGATATATTCAAAAGAAGACAGAAACATACTAACTTTCTTCAGAGATGTCGGGAGTTAAAAAAAATGCAAATCCCATAAAATTATAGGTAAGTTTGAGATGTTCATTTCGCAAGAGATGGTGATACTTGAAACAAATTGTTACTGGGCCCAGAAGTCTAATAACAACGTAGATACCTAACAAAAAAACATAGTAGACGAAATGTACTACTTCTTTGCTGTATCATTATTAATGTCACGACACAAAATATTAACAACGCAAGAGTACTGGAATATGGATAAATATATACAAAGTAATATTTTCGGTGCGGTAATCGTTAGAGACCTTTATCTTTCGCTGCTACTTATGATACATTTTTCACATGAACCTGGGCGCTCTGAGCATCGCCTAAGTAAAATGAGAGATTAACAAATATGCTGCGAAAATCGTTCAAGAACTTTGCATTGATGAAAGGTTATTGTTATATAAAGGTCGCTTGTATTTCAAGGAATATATTGCGGCAAAAGGAAACCGCTTTGCTATCAAATTGTATTTGCCTTGCGATTGCAAAACGGGTATGTACTATGAAAAAGATGAAATGAGATAGATGAGAAATAAGAAAGATGAAAAAGTAAGCCCGCTCTCCGTAGCATTGCTGAGTAGTTTTTCATCTTTCTCTTCCTGGTGCAGCCCCATTTCGGGTTATAGTACAAGACATAACAATTTATTCCAGAATGTCAACGATTACAAAAAGTGAAAACACGGGAATTGGAAAATCGAAGGAAATAGTTTTGTAGCTCTTGAAACCGTACATAGGGAAAGGGTATACATCTAAGTTGTTAACGTTTCTCCTCAAAACCATACCAAACATCTAGTACGGTTTCAAAAATGGGCATTCTACAATTCATCAGCTAGCCAGTGACATAATTCATAGAGAAAAGCTTCGAAGACAAAAAGTTTACAGCTGCTGCTTCTCTGGATGTAGCTAGGGCGGTTGATACAGTCTGGATTGAAGGACTTAAATTTAAACTTAATAAAATTGGAATTAGCAACTACCTACTTACCATTCTGCTATCCTTCCTGGAGGAAAGATCTTTTACGATTGTCATCAATGGATTCTCCTCCAGCACCAGGAAAATTCTTGCTGGAGTCCCCCAATGAAGCTGTTTATCCCCATCTCTATTTAACATTTTTATGCATAATATCCCTTCTAACCCAAATTTCGAAATGTTCACTGATGGTATGCTAATAATGGCACAAAATAACATCCTTAACGATGCAATCGAATCACTGCAAAGATCAATTGATAAAATCCAGCACTGGTTAACAAAGTGGGGCATTATGCTCAATGGCAATAAAAGTCAGTCCAAGATCTTTACGCTAAGACCCTACCCTAATGCGCCTTGCGTTGTTATCAAGAACTACATAATCCCGTGGAGCGCAAAAGGCGAGGCTATCAAATACCTTGGAGTATTTCATGACCAACGTCTAACTTGGAAATACCAAATCAACGCAAAACTCAACCAAGGATATGCCAAGCTTAGACAGCTTTATCCCCTAATTAATAGAACATCTCCTATGAGAATAGAGTGCACTGTCTTCCTCTACAAAGCTCTTAGTAGACTACTGATCACCTACGCTTGCCCAGTTTGGAGTAACTCAGTAGTCTCAAATATGAAAAAGATTCAAACCCTACAGAACAAAATCCTTAGAATATCAGTGGACGCCCCATGGTTTTAAGGAACAGTGATCTACATGAAAATCTAAAACCGCCAACACTAGTGAGCTTATTAAGAACGTAACCAAAAAATTCTACATCAATACGTGCTCTATTGCGGTTCAGCATAAAGTGGGCCTCTGCCAAATCCACACGCGTCTAAAGAGGAAGCTTCCTCAAGACCTGATTTCATCTGATACGGAGTAATAGCTATCTACATCGAAACCAGTGATGAGAAACTTTACTAAGTAATCTTTACGTGATGTTTTTTTCTCTGACCCAAAATAACCAAGAAAAACATATTGCTATTGAACTGGTTTTGTTAATAAATAAAAAAAAGTTGTTAATTTTTATTCAGGTCCCGCGTTATTTACCGTTTTACACAATAATTATACCAGTATATGCGGGATCATGAAAAAACGAAAGAAAGGAATGCCGAAAATGCCGCAGACTGCAACAACATCGAAGTATGGATAAAAACAGAGTGTGCAAAAGCTCGTGTGCGTTGTAGATTTTAATAAGTCAATGGGCATAGTAGAAATAATAATACAACATGATTAACAGAGAGCTATTTCCCTCACTCTATACATCAAAAGATAAAAATAGAAGTCGAAGCTGTGTAATATGTAGTAAGAATGGTAAAAGATCTGACTCGTGTTGTGAATGTAAAAATTGTAATGTTGGGTTGTGTATAGATTCATGTTTTAGGAAATATTATACAGAATTACACTACTAATTTCTAAATATTAGTATACTTACTAATTTGTGTTACATTATTAATAATATTAAACGTTCAATTTTAAGATCTGGTAAATATGTAAATAGCTAAGAATTTGTGAACTGTAATTAACCTAATATCTTTAAAGTAACTAATATAATTTTGTTTAAATGTGTTCATATTAAAAATGTGAGAAATACATGCTATACTAGACCAACAATTGCTTTATTAAGGATAATAATTATTCAGGACTTAAAAAATGTATATACAAAAACAACGTCCATGCTGCACATTTCTGACGCGTGCTTCTATAC
Organism: Digitonthophagus gazella; assembly: GCA_036711955.1. NCBI lineage: Eukaryota > Metazoa > Arthropoda > Insecta > Coleoptera > Scarabaeidae > Digitonthophagus > Digitonthophagus gazella. The sequence goes on along the minus strand of JASCIT010000006.1, from coordinate 21,093,108 downwards.
GACAGCGATACTTCGGCAGACCGGAAAGCGAAAGGGTTAACGATATTTAATAAATTATTTTAAAAAATTATAAATTTTCCAAAGTGCCATATTTTAAAATTAGCTTAACTTTCGCTTTTTATCCGATTTTAATTGTGCTTGTTATTAAATTTAAGGATTTTTAACAATTTTTAGGAAAATATCAAGTTTATGGAAAATTTTAAACTTTTTAATTTCTACTTTTAAAATTAATGAACGTTTCAAAAAACTACTATCTATAATAACCTTTAAAACAATTTGATAACTATTGTCAATTTGTATTTACCCAGGAATATCTTTTTCGAAGTGTCGCGAATTAAAAGTGTAGCAAACACCAATTTCGGTAAAAATCGGAAAAAATCCATCGCAACAAGGGTAAACTTCGGCCTTCCAAATACACTCTGTGAATACGTTATCACATGATTCTATAAACTATACAAGGGTTAAAATGAATTTCATAAATATTTCGGGTTATTTTATTTTTGTTACCTGAAAGACGAACTCCTTTAAGTCGGACGAATCCGGAATAAAACTTTTTGGATAAAGTTCATCGCCAACCATTTTCAACATATTATAAGAGATTTTAATCAAATTTTCTATAAAATTACCAAACTCTTCCACATTTTCATTTGTAATATTATGCCTAAGATAGTATAATTTAATAGCAAACTAAAAAAATATATAAATTTTCGGTGTTTACTTTTTTGAATAATTTATTATTGCTTCATAATCCGTTAGCGAACTAGGACATACGGTTACAGCAGGGAATTCCACTTCCCATTCATGGAAGTCGGTATCCAAGCCAGTTATGGTCGGATTGGTTTGAAATTTTTCCCACAAACGAACAATTATTATCGTTGCCGTAACCGTTCCGATGGCCACGCATAAAAACCAAACGATCCTAAAAAAATTCTGTTAATTAGTAATAGAAAGTAATAAGTAATTATTAAAGTAATCATCGTAGAAATATCCTTATATGTTTCCAATACGATTCATTCAATACATTTTATATTGTAATAGCAGTGACTAATCTTTGGAAAGCAGTACCCTTTAGAAGTACATTTTGGCACTTTTAATGTAAGTTTTTCTTTTGGTTTATCGAGTTTCACAAATTCTTCACAAAGATATTTCGAATATTACATGTTTTTAACATGTTACGATCATACATTTATCAGTTATTAATTACCTTGTTTATTAATTTGGCAAAAGCCATTATATTCACCAATCTCAAAGTAAAACACAAATTTTAAAAAATACGAACACAACGTCACCTCACAACAACACAATACGAAGAATAACTCAATATTTTGTAAGGTAGCCTAGCAATACTTGCTAATAGTCACAACCTGGTATTTACGAGGCATGGTATTCAGCATTGCGTCAATTATCTTTAATGTTAGTCTTCGCCAGTTCTTCCTGCAGCTGGGAAAACTTTTTATCTGCGAAATTTATCCACAAAATAAACTAGCAGCATGGATGTCCTAGAAGAACACCAGACGCTAGTGGAACCTAGTGTAATGGAAAAATACATGTCTCTTGTAACTCAGTGTGCAGAGTCAGCACACTGCATCGTATTTATTCGAATTACGCGTAGGAAAGAGAACAGTCCGTCTGGAGTCGTGAAAGTAATCTTTAAAAACGCAACTTTGTCAACTAGTTTCTGATATTGGACGCTTCCGTGACAATTATTAAAATAAAGTGTAGAATAAGTTAAGGTGGATTTTGGCAGTTTTATTTAAAAACCCCAACGTGCCTACGGAAGTATACTATTCTCCAGTATGCTTTTGTAAACGTGGCGATCCATAAGATCCTGTATGCATTTTCTGAACGATAGGACCGATATCTGATGCAGACCCACACCATTACTTGGTACCTAAGGTACGCCACGTTATGCTGCCGAGTCTTGTTGAGATGTACCTTCTTCCACTCCGTGAAAACAGTACTCAAGACGACGCTTATGTTCGAAGCTATATAATGGTACTATCAGATCATTGCAAGAACTTGAGCGCAATTGACTATACATAATTTTGAAACGTATCGCTCAGTATATTTCTCTTCCACAAAACCTGCTCGAGTTTTTCACTATTTCAGCACTAGTTTACTTCCTTTCGGAAAATCAAAAACTACCTTGCAAATTTCGTTTTAAGCGATAAAAGGTCATGTTTAGGTTAAAAAATGGGAAAATAAGAGGGGTGATAAAACGGAGGACTGTAGATAATAAAATTCGAGATAAATTGTAGAATAAATAACCATTTTTTTTTAATAACTATGTTTTTGGTATTCTTGAAACATAAGTTAAAGGAGTGCAGTAAAATTGATAAACGTTGCATGTCTACTCAATAAGAACCACATGCTCTGAACGTATTTAAATTCTATAGGTTCTTGTTTTTATTTTCGAATTTTGAAGAGTTGCGTATTCTACTTATTCATATATTTTTAAATATGGCGAGAAATATTTTTACAAATAATTATTTATTTCAAACTCTACGAGAAAGTAAGTTAAATTTTTCGAATTACCAAAGTTTAACTAATTTGGTAGTGAAAGATCTAAATTGCCGTTTATCTCCTAATATATTTGATGAATTGCAATCTACAATTTGAATGTTTACAAAATATTTAAAAACAAGGTGGGTATACAGTAACTATGACCATGCAAGATTATTGAAGGATAGTAATGTGTGGTTGAATATGGAATTTAAATTATTAAATATTGCAGTAGAAAAGTCTGAACCTCAGAATCGTCTAATTACGAATAATTCAAAATCTTTTAAAAACTTATGAGAAAGACAAAAACGCAGAAGAACACAGGAAATTCGAAAAAAAACGCTGATATGATTAGTTTTATCGTAGAGAATGATTTAAAATCGAATGACTCTAAATTTATTTATGATTTTATTAAGAAACCTCCAGAACATACAAAAAATGTAAGACAATGACCTTTGTCTCTGCAAAATTGATACGTCAACAGTATAACGTTATACGAAATGTTATAAAATTTGGACCCGTTTTATGGCCTACTTATTTTCAAATTCAAAGCGAAAAAAGAAGTATTTCCCTGAGGGCATTGGCGCTTGCGATAAAGAGGTAAAAGTACCTTTGCAAAATTTACTAGATCATATTGCTACGAGGTTTATGAATTTACTAACTTTTGATCCAAGTATTTCTTAACATTTTGTTACCATCTACAAATGGGGCTGCGATGGATGACCAGTCGTGCTACAAAATAAATTTCAATGACTCCTCAAAAGATGATTCAAGTGTATTCATCATTAGTATTGTGCCAATAAAAATTTACAGTGCCGACAACAATCTAATATTATGGCAAAATAAATATCTTTCGTCTACCCGGTTTTGCAGGCAAATACAATTTCAAGAAGAAAAGTATGAAGTAAAATTCTGTATTGAAAAAATAGAACATGAAATCTCTACAGTGACATCATCCGTTTTGGGGCAAAAGATTTTGATGAGGCATAAATTATCCAAGATGGATAACAAAATATGCAACATTTTAACTGACCCTAGTTCAATGAAATGTTATATATGCAGCGTTTATCCGAAAGAGATGAATGATACTAATTTAGCTAGAAGTAGAACGACAAAAGAACAAAATTATTCATTTGGATTGTCATCTCTACATTGTTGGATAAGATGTTTTTAATGTTTACTCCATATTTCATATACGCTGGATATAAAGTGTTGGGAAGTTAGAAATGAGGATGACAAAAAATGAACGAAAGAAAAAAAAACATACAAAATCAATTTCGAACAAGAATGGGACTTTTAATGAATGTTGTCAAGCAAGGGAAAGGCACACGATGGCAACACTGCGAGAAAATTTTTTTTGGAAATTCAAAATAATCGACATTAATAACGGGGTTAAATGAAAAAGTAATAACCAGATTTTCAATAATTCTACAAGCAGTTGCTACTGGAAAAAAATCGATTCTTCAAAATTCTCTGTTTTTGCGTTGAAACCGTAGAATTATACGTTTCGTTCTATTCATGGTACTATATGCCAGCCTCGGTGCACAAACTTCTCATTCATGGAGGGGACATAATTGAATGTGATGTTACCTATAGGTTAACTCGCCGAAGATGCACAAGAAGCAAAACACAAATGCTTTCGAAAATATCGAGAGCACAATTCCCGAAAGATATCGAGAGAAGTTAACAATATAGATATATTTAATAATTTATTAATTGCATCTGCCCCGATAATCTCTTCAACAAGAAAATTTATAGAGGGAAAAGTCGAAGATATTTCAGAGGATGTAAAAAAACTGCTGGCATTGGAATGAACTAATATTGATCATTACATCGTTCACGTATTGGCGCCAGACGGTAGGACAAAGGAAGGCGCCTGGAGAGGTGCCGGTCGAGAAGGGCGAAGAAACACATTTTTATTGAGAGCCTTGAAAAGGTCGTCACAGAGAGTGGACGTTTAGATCGTTAAAGGTGCCGTTACACGGCGCGTGGAGTGGCAGTCCCGGCGCGTGGAGCGTGGAGTGGTGTGGAGTGATGAGTGACGGTCGTAGGTTCGTCTGAGTGATCGCGTTCTCACGGCCCGTCCCAAATGACAAGTTTTACGCCGCGCGCTCTGGCTTGCCACGCATCTACACTTTTTCACATTTAATAATGTGGCGTCAGAAGCGAATGGTCGGTTGTGCTGCGGCTTGCTACATTTTATTAAATAGTGAAGATGATTTTCAAAAAAAGAAAAAAAGGAAACGGTGGTGGATGGCGTCGCACAATAAAAGTCGATCAAGGTAAGTTTAAAATACAATGATTTCTTGATGAAATAATAAATAAAATGGTGTATTTTAGATACAATGCCAGCGACATGTTATGCGACTTAAATAAAGAACCCTCTGGCAATTTCTTCAATTTTTGCAGAATGTCTGCGTCAGATTTTAATTTTTTTGTTAATAAAATTGGACCAAGCATAGCAAAAATTGATAGTAGCATGAGAAAATCTATTCCGGTGCAGGAACGGCTGGCTGTAGCATTAAGATATCTCGCTACCGGAGATAGCTACGCAAGTTTGTCATACTTATTTCAATTTTGGAATTTGAAAAAGTCTGGCACTTTCCTCATTGCGTTGGGGCTATAGACGGAAAACATGTTGTAATCCAATGTCCTCAACTTACTGGAAGCGATTGTTACAATTATAAAGAAACTTTTAGTATTGTATTATTAGCTGTGGCGGACGCTAATTATTGTTAAGCCTATGTGGATATTGGATGCCAGGGAAGAATCAGTGATGGAGGCGTGTTCAAAAATTCAACATTTTTGCAAAAATTTCATAATAAGCAGCTGAATCTTCCATCAGATGCTCCATTACTACCCAATCAAAATGAGCCTATACCTCATGTGTTTTTGGGGGATGATGCATTCACGTTGTCATCAAACATGATGAAACCTTATGCTGGAGTTCACAATAAAGGAACCAAGGAGAGAATATTTAATTATCGTCTCTCAAGAACGCGTCATATAATAGAAAATGTTTTTGGAATCACATCAGCAATTTTCAGGGTGCTTAGAAAATCGATACTATTATCACCAGAGAAAGCTACAAATATAGTAATGTGTTGCGTTTTATTACATAACTATTTGAGGAAAAGTAACACGTCAAGATTATTATAATCACCAAATGGAACATTTGACACGGAATTAAATGGTGAATATCAACCTGGATCGTGGCGAAATGATGATAATGATATTACGTCTATGCTTCCACTTCAAAAAGCAACTAGAGAACAAAACTCCACTCATCCACTCACACTCGCGCCGTGTGATTGGGTACCAATTCCACTCGCTCCACGCAGGGTTGTTCAGAACTGTCGGTTATCCACATGCTTAGACACGCGGCGTGAAGAACGTCGACCAGTTCACTCACACGGCACGGAAAGTGACAATTTACGCGCCGGGCGTGCCATTCCACACGCCGTGTAACGGCACCTTAAGCCGTTTGAATATTAAAGTTTAGTGTAAGAAATACGTGTTTTATTATAAACGATAAACGAGGACAATAATTGCAGCGTTGGGACAAACGAAGACGACAAAATTATAAATACATACGTACTTATTACACTACAAAATTTGGATAAGTTCGACTAATTAGGGAACAAGTTGTTACCGGTTGTTATTTATTTATTTATATTAGTTTATAATAAATAAGGTATTAAATTTGTTTTCCCTTCCAAATGCGCATTAAAAAAAAATGGTACTGTGCGGGAATTGAACCGCTTCCACTACTAAAGGGAAAAGAATATTTAAATCAATTCAGTATTTATTCCTAGTATAATATCTATATGTATTATGTACACGTTTATTTTACTTATTTACAGTTATTTTTACATTTATTTATGAAAAATAAGCAATTTTATGGCCATGTCCGCTTTTCGGCTATGCCGCCCCACTGTGCAGGGAAATATTGTATTAAAAACAAACAGAAAAAGTTATTTATTCGGGATTCGAACCCCTATCCTACAGATGTGGAAACCGATATAGAGGATGTTTAAAAAAGATGCGGCAATATTAAATGGGGTGATTGCCCAGGTCATTTTATACAAAAAAGTTTATAAAAAACATGGTCTGGAAACGCTTCGTTACCGATCTACAGCGTGTTGAATTTTAAACATTTTTATTATAAACAAAAATATTAATAATAAAAGAACTTTTTTTAAAGACCATGGGGTTTATTGAAGGACAAGAACATATATTTTAGGAAAATTTTACCAAGCAAAAATTACAAAAACTGTGCAAAGTGACCACCTCGAGCTCGGATGCAAGGATCCAATCTTCTCCTCATTGACTGGTAAACTCTCACAAAAACACTAGAATCTGTTTTAATTGAGTTGCACCCAACAATGATTCGATTTCTTAAGTTTTCTACGTTTTCCAATGGAGCAGCGTACACTGACTTCAAATGGCCCCACAGGAAAAAATCCGGGGAATTTAAGTCCGGAGATCGTATAGGCTATAAATGAGACCCACCTTGGCCAATCCAGCGATTTCCATATGCTCGTGTTAAGAAATCACGAGCTACTTTACTAAAGTGAGCTGGTGCGCCATCGTGCATATACCACATTGCATGTCTAGTTGCTAATGCTACGTTCTCCAGAAAACCAGGGAGCGTGTTTTCCAAAAAGTTGCGATATACCTCTCCGGTAAGTCTTCCTTGTAAAAATACCGATCCAATTAGGCAATCACCCATAATTCAAAGCCAAACGTTTAAAGAAAACTGATGTTGAAAACGATCTTCAACAGTTTCATGTGGATTTTCGTCACACCATAGATGGTTATTATGGAAATTGCGTATTGCATTTCTTGAAAAATTCGCTTCATCGGTGAACAGAATCAACATCAGGAATTGTGGCATTTCAACCATTTTCTGCAAAAGCCATTGATAGAATGCAATGCGAGGAAGAAAATCAGCAGGAAGTAATGCTTCAACGCGTTGAACTGTTTCAAAATATGTAAATCTTTACTGCTTTCTTGAATTAAACTTAATTTTGAATTAAACCCAACACGTTGTAGATCGGTAACGAAGCGTTTCCACACCATGTTTATTATAAACTTTTTTGTATAACATGACCTGGACCATCACCCCCTTTAATATTGCCGCATCTTTTTTAAACACCCTGTATAGGCACTTTCACAGTTGGGAGTATTTAAGAGAAATGGCAAATCACTACCATATACGCCGCTCGCGAAGTTCAACAGCAATCCTCTTGGGAACCGCTGAATAGTGAGTGCATCCTGATATATTAGGTGTTTACATTATGTACCAATATCTCTCGAATGAGACCACTTTCAAATCATGAGGTCTAGGGGAAGGTGGGTATGTTAGGGACACTTTTTATAGTTCATTTAATTGTGGCCATACCAGCAACATAAAAATTTTAAAATATTTGCCATCGAATAGCTTATTGCTTAAACTATATTTTGGTAATTACCTAATGTCAATGTTTCTAATGAATAGAATTTTATTGCAATAGAAGTAATTGTTTGTATTTTGTCCCAAACGTACCTTGTGTAGGTATGTTTGGGACAGTTACAAAATGACGGAAGGTACGTTTGGGACGGATCTTAAAAAATCAAATGTACATGGAAAATCATATAATAGTTAATAAACACGTCTGTGGTAATAAAACATTCCATTAGTAACGAAATATTAAAGTTTATTATGAAATTTAAACAAAATAGAAAAAAACAAATAAATTTTTTTTTACTTATTTTTACTTTTTTTACTTATTTTCTTATTTTTTTTTTCGTCCTTCATTTCCAATGCTTCCTCTATTAACAATTTTTCAGGTGTGCTTGTTAATATCTTTGTCCGACCCGGTTTTCTTCCTACACTTTTCTTTTTTCTTGGTGGTGCAACAGGCAACGGCTTCAACATTTCAGGACTGATTAAATTGGTATTGGATGTTGATGGAATATTACGGAAGTCGTCTTCATTTGCACATATTTGGGGCACATTATTGGGGATATCCACTATAGATGAATCAGGGTTATATTCTCGATCAGTTACTGCAGATATTCGAAAGTCCGTTTGTGTAGATATCTTGTTATTATAAGGATAAATTCCGGTATTTCGGAATCCACTTTCAATATTTTTTTTTGTAAAAGTTTGAGAAAATACTCCTTTTACAAATTCTGCTAGCTCGTAAATTGTAACCGTTTTTCCTGGGTTATTTAATAGCCAATTATCCACTTCAGTATTAAACAAATTTTTAAAAGGTGAATATATTGAAATATCTAGCGGTTGTAGCTTATTGCTGCAGTGTGGTGGTATTGTTAAAATTACTATTCCTTTATTTCTTGCATAATTAATCACATCAAGCGTTACATGAGTTTCATGATTATCGTAAATTAGCAGAACAGGTGACTCTTTAGATGAACCGACGTATTTATCAAAATGCTTAATGAATTCTAAGAAAATTGAAGATGACATCCATCCTGATGGGTTAGCCGCACCACATGAACCAGGTGGGGCATTCTTCAGCATATAATCCTTAAATCGTGCTCTAGGAAATACAAAAAAAGGAGGTATTGTATTTCCAATAGCATTTATAGTAAAACACACCGTAACTAGTTCGCCCCTTTCTGCCGAAGTAACTTTTCCTACTTGTTTTTTACCCTTTTGTGCTATTATTTTTGAAGGTTCTTGAACGGTGCGGATACCTGTCTCATCTATATTATACAGGGTGTCTCCGAAATGCGTGTACAACGTAAGACCACAGATTCCTTGGCTCAAAATAGGTCGATTTAAGTTAACTTATCTATATCCAAAGTTGCTTCGTTTCGCCGCTAGAAGGCTTTAAAGATAATATTTTTCATGAATTTTTCTTAAATTACTCGAAAAATTTGAATTAGATTTTACTCATTTTTTGACCATGTCTTCATATCATCTGACTACAGCTTACTGTGGAACAAATTCGAATTTCCAAAGATACAGGGCGTATACAAACACTCTCACCACAAATTATTCATCCAAATCTTTTTAACCACTCTGTATAATTTTTCATCAATTCTTTTCCTGAATAGCTGCATTAATTTAGACATTATTATCTCTCTTATAAAATTTCAGTTGGGCAAACGGTTTAGCCACTAAAAAGTATTTTCTAATTCCCTGCAAGTTCAAATCTGTAAGTTGAGGTAACATTAACCCAGTTCAAAGTAGTAATCTCTTCCCAGGATATGCAGCTCTTTCAAGAAAATCACACTTTAGAGGGTTGGAAGTAGTTTTTACTCGAAATGTTGCCGGAATTTGTGACCATCATCAGGACAAAAATAATACAGTGTGCAAAATTTTTACTGTTTGCTCTTTTCGTTGCCTTTTTGCTTTTATGATACCTAATAAAGAAAATCAGAAAGTGTTAGGTTTACTGATCTTGCTGACCAGTTTACAGGAGCATGATTTCCTCTTTATTTCCTTCGATTCTACAGTAAAATCTGCATAATACGGGCTAAAAGGGCTAAACCCTGATAACGTTCACAAATGCTAGCGAAAATTTGAAAATTTTAAGCAATAAACTACTTCCAAACCTATAACATGTGGTTTCCTTGAAAGATCTTCATATCCCGTGAAGAAATTTGTACTTTGAATTTTGTTAATGTTACCTTAACTTGCCGTTTTGAGCGTATAGACATTTTGAAAATCTTCTTTTGTGCCTAAACCGTTTGCTCAACTCAAATTTTGTAAGAGAGAAAATAATTTCTAAATGAATGTAGCTATTCAGAAAAAGAATTGTTAGAAAATTATACAGGCTGGTTAAAAAGATTTGGATAAATAACTTGCGGTAAGAGTGTTTCTAAACACTCTGTATGTTGCGAAATTCGAATTTGTTCCACAGAAAGCTGTACCCAGCTGATATAAAGACGTTGTCAAAAACTGAATAAAATCTAATGAAGATTTTTCGAATAATTTAAGAAAAACGCAAGGAAAATATAATTTTTAAAGCCCTCTGGCGACGGAACGAAGCAACTTTGCATATAGATAAGTTAACTTAAATCGACCTATTTTGAACCAAGGAATCTGTGGTCTTGCGTTGTACACGCATTTCGGAGACACCCTGTATATACGTGATGGATCAAAATTATACTGTTCATATAGTAATTTTAAATTGCTGAAAAAATCACCAACATTTTTTTCATTAAAACTAGTTGCTCGAGACAGACTGGTAGCTTCGGGCTTTCTCAGACTAAGGGCTGGATGCCTATGAAAAAATCCTCGTATCCAATCTTTAGACGCAGATTTACGGTTTACCCAATTTTGTGGAATATTCTTATTATTCACTAAGGCATATGAATAAACAAAATCTTTAGTTTGTTTTATGGTATACCCATAATTCATATTTGAAACGTCTATAAGATATTTGGATAACAAGCTCTCTTCTTCTAATGTAAAAATTTGATTACTGACATGTACAGAAGCAAACTGTTGTGCTTCTGGAATTTTTTTCTCTTTAATATACCTAGCCAAGGTAGATTTCGGTATATTATAAGCTACAGCAGATTGTCTGATGCTTTTACCATTTGTTAGTACTTCTTCATAAGCACGCTTAATTAAGTTTAAAGAAATCGCGTTTCGTGGAGGTCTTTTTAGTTGTTCCCGATTTTTCTTTTTATAGATAGTTGGCATTGTAATCTAAACAGATAAACAAATAATTACTCTATTGAAATAAAATAAATTAAATCAAAATAAGAAAGTATGTGTATGGGTGGTATGTCTGGGACATTGAAGTATCCCTTTATTTCAATGTCCAAGACATACCTAACTGTAGTTTGTCCACATGTTATATACAGGGTGTTTAAAAAATACGTTCGAATATTTGGCCCACTTATAGATCTCATCAGTACAAACAAAAAAGTCAAAATAAACATAAGTCCAAAAATCAGCCGTTTCCTAATTACAGCCTGTTTTTCAAATTAAAATAATTTACACTCAAATATCAGTATAAATACATTTTAATTATTACAAATTAATGATTCTTAAAGAAGATGTTCAAAATGTCCTGCTTCCATTTGTATATGTTACAGTCAAAGTATAAATTCAGACAACGTATACACTAACTAGTTAATGCATACATTTACTAAAACATTTAGTAAAAGTATACATAACGAACTAAATGAACGCTTTAACTAGTGAATGTATACATTGACTGAGTACGATTAGTTAAAGTATCCTACAGTGGAGGTTTGAGCAAGCGCGGCGAAAATATGCTAATTAAGCCAATTGATAAAGATCAGCCAATGAGATAGTATATACCTTTTGAGGATGTATTCGATATTTTATATGAAACGCATGTTTCCATCGGCAGAATTGGACAATATGTTTCAAAACTGTTCAAATATACAGGAAGCTGTAGTACCAAATAATGATGTGCCTATGGCACAAGAAAGTGAAGCGGTAAGCAGCGAGGAAGAACTGGAAAACATGATTCCAACTTTTCAAATATACAGCAAGCATCAGTATCAAATAATGATCTGTCTATGACACAAGAAAGTGAAGCGGTAAGCTCAAATGATTTAAAGACTGCATTGACAGAAGAAATGATACTTATGCTGCAGCAACAACCAGCTACTGTGGTGATGAATCGTTTGTATCAGAACAAGAACAGTCCACGCTTGGTAATGCAGAGCCTGGTATTACTAAGGCCGAAGTTAACAGAACTTGCCTTTCTTCCAATAAAGCACTGACTTCTTATAATAACGATTATTGTGACTTATGCAGTAATCTAGTCAATATTGAAAGTAATAGAATGAAAGCGAAAGTCAATTTGAAGACTCAGGCTAAATGCATGAAGTTGCTATCTGACCAATCACATCCTGAAGCAGAAACGGAGCAACGGTCAAAATTAAAGTACCTGACGTAGACAGAAGAAGAGGAGACGCTCGTTCTCTATTGGCATGCGTCATGAGCAGAAGTGATTATGGTTATTATCAACTAGGGACCAACAGCGGATTGGTTAAAGGTCAAGTTATACTCAAGGTCGCAATTTAGCATATGCCTTGAAAAACTCCTTTCAACACACAAAATTTCTGCAGTTGAACTGCCATTACGAAACATCGCTAATAAACAATCTATTGGTACCGGCCAAGGATTTTTCAGATATCAATGCAAGACTAAATGTGGCACCAAAAGATATATTTGCATTAAAAAAATAAAGTATTGTGTAATTCCAAATGCCATAAAAGCACACCGTACTGCAATAAATAAACCTTGAAATTAACTATGCCTACTAGTATTTGAAATACTTCTCAACAATATTATAATATGCTATTATTTATTGCATTATGCATAAAGTTGAAATTATACCTCAAGTAAGTTGTATGCATCCCCATAAAACTACCATAATAACTCTCAATGTTTATTATTCGACAGCTGCTTGTGATGTACATTTTCACTGACACAGCATAGTGAATGTTAACATTATCTAGTTAATGCATACACTCACTAGTGAAAGTGTTCATAACAATTCGTTGTGCATACTTCGGCTAAAACGTCCAGTGAATTTATACATTCACTAGTCAATGTATACATTCACCGGAGATCATACTTTGACTGTAACATATACACATTTCACATCTCCGTAAAAGTGAACGCCGCACTCTCTCAAAGAGTCCCGGATTTATACGAACAGTCTGGCAGGCATGTTCAATTCGTTCTCGCAACTCATCTAAATTATTCACAGGACTTGAATAAACTAATGTCTTTAAATACCCCCAAATGCAAAAATCGAGTGGAGTGAGGTCGGGAGATCTAGGGGGCCATGCAATTGGACTTCCTCGCCCTATCCACCTGCCATTGTAATTTTCGTTTAGATAATTTCTGACCAAGACTCCGTAATGCGCAGGAGCTCCATCGTGCATCAACCGCATATTAATTCTGTGGTTAAGGGGCACATCTTCTAACAGCAGTGGTAATGTATTCCGCAAAAAGTCAAGGTACAATAGACTAGTCAAACGGTTAGGCAGGAAACAAGGTCCTATCAGATGGTCTCCTAACACACCAAGCCAAACGTTGATTGCAAATCGGTGTTGATGATTCGATTCAACAACGGCATGCGGATTTTCGTCGGCCCAAACATGGCTATTATGAAAATTAAAAATGCCATTTCTCGTGAAACCAGCTTCGTCTGTAAATAAAATTTTCGTAACAAAATTTGGGTTCTCCGCGACTTTTGTCAACATGCTTCGACAAAACACCAGTCGTGCAGCATAATCAGGCACAGCTAGAGCCTGTACCCTTTGAATATGGTATGGGTGCAATTGCTGCTCCCGTAAAATTCTCCAAATTAGGGAAAAATTAATATTTGTTTCAGTAGAGAGTCTTCTAGTACTAGTACCAGGATTTTCTTCAATTCGTCTTAAAATGTTAAGTTCTGCGTCGGGAGTACAAACTGATCTAGGCCGACCACCATCACCGTTCCTTGATTTAAACGATCCAACTTCGGATAAACGTTGATGTAAATTTGTAAAAAGTTTGTCACACGGAAGTACCCGCTTTGGGAATGCTTCGGCATAAAGGCGACGTGCCTCACAAGCGTTTCCATCGGCTTTGCCATACATAAAATGCATGTCTGCCATTTCTGCGTTGGTATAAGGCATATTCGAAAATTTCAACAATGGGTTACAGCAACAACTACTTCAATAAACACTGACAATAACGGACACACAATAATTACAACAAATGTGGCAACTACACTAACAGAAACGAACAAAATTTGTTTTGTAATTTCCATGGATGACTTCATAAATACGCGAATCACTCCTACTGAGTGTAAATTATTTTAATTTGAAAAACAGGCTGTAATTACGAAACAGCTGATTTTTGGACTTATGTTTATTTTGACTTTTTTGTTTGTACTGATGAGATCTATAAGTGGGCCAAATATTCGAACGTATTTTTTAAACACCCTGTATATTTTTTTATTTTACTTAACACTTAGCATGCGGGAAACGTATTTTTACGTTTTACGCTTATGGCAACGAAATATACCCGCATACCAAGTGTTAACTAATAATAATTTATTAAATTTTGTAAATAAAATTAGGTATAACCAGTACTTACCTGATGCACCCGATTTTTACTTCGAAGCAACACTTACTCAAACTTCCAATTTTCAAGATTAAAATAACTGTCATTCAAGCTTCGACGATATGACACCGGCGGCAGCACTAATAAATTTAAAACATAGACATATATATAAATACTTAGATGACGCTTAGACCCACTGCGCATCATGTAAATTTCGTACATTCGGCCGCCGCCATTTTGATCTATGTCCTGTCATATAGTCTTATTCAACTGTCGTGATTATTTTGTTTTCGTTTCGTTTATCGCGATTACTCGATTTATTCTTGCGTTTTTTGAATTGAACATGAGTTGTTGTGTGCTAAACTGCTAGAATATTAAAAGAATATCAAAAACATCGTCGTCATCACCAGATCGTTATACACAAAAAGAATAAATTTTAAAATTTATAACTATAGGTTCGCATAAAGAAATTCTGAAGTTCATGTACACGACTGAACTTATTACTAATCACAATTATTTAATTTCACCAAAAATATTAAAGGTTTTAAAAGTTCAATGCACCAAGCAAAAAATAAACTTTGTTATCGTCACAGGGTTATTAAAAAATTAAAGCAAAAAATAACATCACTTCAATCGGTGATAATAAAATTAGAAAATTCGAATTTGATATCATCAACTGGAGTAAAATATTTACAAAAATCTTTAGAAGGCGTGCCTCGGGATCTCATTTTAAGATATATAAGAAATTGACAGCTTAACAAATTCAATATTTATCAAAATGTCAGACAGTTTTTTTGTTGTTTCCTACATTAGAAAACTACACCAATGATGCAGCTATTTTAAAAGAACATCCATTTATTTGAATAAAATCTATTATAAAATGTTATCTAAAGATTAGATTATTTAATTTAGCAAAAAATTGTACTGAAATTTGACAAGGAAAGGCTGTTAGGCAAAAATACAATAAATTAATATTGTTTAGCCATCAATAAATAAAATAAATGTATTATATTAAATGTAAGTGTATTTATTTTTATGAAACTGGTGTACCTATTGTGGAAACTTGTCAGGCCTGATAGTATTAAAATAGTCTTAACTGGCAGTATTCTACAAATATACTCTAAATGTGTAAAAGAAACAGTTTTAATTTATTTATAATATTTTACAAAGTGAGACCCTACAAAATAAATACGAAGTCCAGATAAAACAAAAAAATTATATATATCCGGCCGACCCTGTCCTACTGAATACGGTCCTGTATTAGATCAAAATGGCGGCCTCCACCTGTACGAATTTCTGAGTGGTACTGCGCATCTTTAAGCGTCATCTAAGTATTTATATATATGTCTATGATTTAAAACAATAGAGCGCGGTAAATTTAAACTGGTATTCTGTTTGGATTAATTGTCCCAAACATACCACCGTCCCAAAGGTACCCACATACGCCTATGCGGGAGGTATGTCTGGGACGTCCCAAACATCCCTTCCTTTCTATGTCCCAAACATACCTCATTGTAGTTTGTCTACATTTTATTTTTTTTTAATTTTAATATAGGACACAAATAAAAGACAGCAAGGTGTATTGATCAAAAAGAGTTTGTAGACTTCACCAATAATATTTTATTAAGTTTTGTAAATAAACATAGTTATAACCAGTACTTATCTGATGCACCCGATTTTTACTTTGAAACAACATAAACGCAAACGTCCACTTTTTAAGGTTAAAATAACTGACTGCATTTCAAGTTTCGACGATGTAGCACTGTAGGTAGCACTAGTAAATTTAAAGTAAGAGAACGGGGTAAATTCAAACAAGTTTTTGATTTAGGTTAATTGTCCCAAACATACCACCGTCCCAAACATACCCACCTTCCCCTACTTGTCAGTTTTTGGCTTATTTGAAGTTAAAGGTGAAAATTTAACATTTGAGGTTATAACTAAATTTTTAATTATAACTCCCTAGTCTTGTATTTCATTAAAAAAATTGTCTCACTTACTTTGGTAGTTATTTGAAGTGAATATTGAAAAATGAACACTCCAATTTTTGTTTATAACTACCTTCATATTAAAAAATTAACAAATTGTTTATGACGAGTACTACTCACAATGAAATCAACTACAATTTTAATTCAAACAAATTCTTTCCATTTACTTTAATTTTGGAGTTATTTGAAGTTAAAAATTGACATTTGCTTGTAACTAAATTTTAGGTTAACTTCATAAATATTGAAAATTAAAAAAGTTTATATCATGTTTAATTAGTTAGTTATTAGCGAATGTTAAATAAATACGATTTTAGGTTAAAGCTCTAATAACAGAGGTAACAGATTGCTGAAAATAGGTTGAACGGGTAGCTTACTATCTACTGAATCGGTATAAAATGTCAAATTCGTCACACTGGTAGTTTTCGAGATACTTTCTGATGTCTGTTCTCGAATGTTGTAATGCTAGTGTTTATTTGACACGTCCCTGAAGATGGAATTATTATTATCTGGATATATAAAAAATATCCAGATTGATGACAAAACTACTTATTGTTATTTTGCACCTTGATCACAGTTTTCGAGATATTTCAAGGTGACCGTTTCGGTGAAATACAGTGTGAATATGCTATTGCCCATTCATAGCTGTATTTTTCTAAAAACGTTTCAGAACAATGCGTAAAGTTTCAATAAATTTACATAAAAAATGCCATAATATAATATAGTTTTGACATTAAATTTATACATAAAACTACATTCGAAGTAGATTGTTGTAAATTCAAAATCAATTTGTTTTGTATTTACCTTTCAAAAATGGGTCGTTCCCTTTCCGCAACATATCGAACACCGTGTAATGTGCAATTCTTAAAGAACAATTTAGTTTGAATTGTCCAGCTGTTTTTCAATAATTCGCACGTTTTACTAATATCTTGCTGCTTTCTTTTATGTTTACCCATTTTGAAATAGTGCATGACAAACAAGTTTAAAATTTTAATAGTTAATTTTCCTCTTCACAACGTGACTAGAAGTAAGAACTTTTCTGTCCTGTTGTGTATATAATGGAATACCGAACATAGATTCATATCGTTTTGCAATTCAATGGCTTACCTTTATTGCAGACAATAAAAAACATTAGGGGGAAATTTTTATTAGATATACGTTCACACAACAATACACATAACGTGATATTATCTATGTAGGTCATGGAAAATAATTTTCAATAAAATTTATCAATTTTAATCTCAAATAAATCAAAAATGAGGGATATAAGAAAACAAAATTAAATAGAAAGTGTAGCTAATTGTTAGTTATTACCATTTTTTAATGTTTTTTTTATTCTTTTGATATTAACCCTTAATCATCTACCATTTTTATCGATTCCTTAATCACCTACGTGCGATCGATTACGTTTGTCTTATACGTTAAACAGGTGTCCTAGTTCAGTTTAATTCATTTTTGTAAAGTTTATGTAATTCAATTTTCGTAACCATAATCGTCATATTCACATTGAAAAAGGAGTGTAATGGCATCGTATTGCACTCGTTGAAGTAAATGAACTCTTTTGTCAACAATTATTATAAAGACATTATAAAAAGCAACAAGCGCAATACGGAAGGAAAGACATTACTTAATTACCTTCGCAACGGCAAGGTCGAAACGCATATATTGTAACGTAAGACATGGGTGAATAAACTAGGCTTAGTTAAGTGGGATTATGCTGTTTTCTTCAACAAACCCTAGCACACCGATATAAGAATAATACAGGAGTAACATCATGGATAGGGAGAAAACGCCGAAGTCGAAAATGAGATCTATGGTATTAACGAAACATTTAAATGAATAATAGATACTTATTTATACTTTCGTGCTCTATTTTAGACTGGAAATGGCATGCTCTAAGAAAATAGGATCTCTAATACCAGAAATTGAAAATGTTAACTTCTTTGCCACTATACATTGCTACGCTATCCTTCCTACCATATCAACTTCCGGAATATGCTTTTGCCTTTATTTATTGTTTTAAAGGAATAAAACGGAAGCATTGGACCACACGTAGGGCAATTTCAAAAGTTTATTTTCCAAAAATGTTGGACCGCAATCGGTTTTATTGTTGCACTCTTGGACTTGTTAAATAAACTTGGACTTGTATAAATTACAATATAGTATACCATCTGCCAAACATGTTGAAATTTTAACTATTCCGAAAACAACAACTACTATCCTCAGCCACTTGATATACAGGGTGTCTCCGAAATGCGTGTACAACGTAAGACCTCAGATTCCTTGGTTTGAGACAGGTCGATTTAAGTTAACTTAACTATATCTAAAGTTGCTTCATTTTGCCGCTAGAGGGCTTTAAAAATAATATTTTCCCCGAGTTTTTCTTAAATTACTCGAAAAATCTTTATTAGATTTTATTCATTTTTTAACCACGTCTTTATATCAGCTGGGCACAGTTTTTTGTGGAACAACTGCGAATTTAGCAATATACAGAGTGTTTAGAAACACTCTTATCGCAAATTATTCATGCAAATCTTTTTAACCACCCTGTATAATTTTCTAACAATTCTTTTTCTGAATAGCTACAGTCATTTAGAAACTATTTTTACACTTACAAAATTTCAGTTGTGCAAACGGTTTAGGCACAAAAAAAGATTTTCTAAATGCCTTCAAGCCGAAAACGGTAAATTAAGGTAACATTAACAAAACTCAAAGTACAAATTTCTTCATGGGATATGAAGATCATTCAAGAAAACCACATGTTATAGGTTTGGAAGTAGTTTATTGCTTAAGATTTTCAATTTTTCGCCAGCATTTGTGAACGTTATCAGGGTTTAGCCCTTTTAGTCCGTATTATGCAGATTCTACTGTAGAATCGAAGGAAATAAAAAGGAAAGCATGCTCCTGTAAACTGGTCAGCAAGATCAGTAAACCTAGCGCCTTCTGGTTTTGTTTATTGGGTATCATAAAAGCAAAAATGCAACGAAAAGAACTAACAGTAAAAATTTTGCACACTGTATTATTTTTGCCCTGATAATGGTCACAAATCCTGGCAACATTTTGAGGAAAAACTACCTCCAATCCTCTAAAATGTGATTTTCTTGAAAGAGCTGCATATTGTGTGAAGAAATTACTACTTTGAACTAGGTTAATGTTACCTTAACTTACAGATTTGAACTCGCAGGGAGTTAGAAAATGTTTTTTTGTTGCTAAACCGTTTGCGTAACTCAAATTTTATAAGAGAAAAATAATGTCTAAATTAATGTAGCTATTCGGAAAAAGAATTGCTAGAAAATTATACGGAGTAGTTAAAAAGATTTGGACGGATAAGTTGTGGCGAGAGTGTTTGTAAACGCCCTGTATGTTTGGATATTCGAATTTGTTCCACGGAAAGCTGTAGTCAGCTGATATAAAGACATAGTTAATTTTGAATTAAAAGATGAATAAAATCTAATGTTTTTTTTCTTTTTATCGCCGTAAATTGTAACGTATTAAATTTTTCTTGTATCAGTCGAATAATAATAAAAATTGTGAAAGTAACGAGATAATTGTCAACCCAAACCAAGGAGAGTGGAATGGCTGAGTTAAATGTAGCTTGGTTGATTGATCATAACCGCCTAGCCTAAACATTGGCTACTAGTTTACCGTGTTTCAGATTACCCGCGCTGTTAATTAGCTTTCGTTCTTTTTCACCTAGATTATTAACATCATTTTTACTTGTATAATTGTGTAATTGATTTCTTGTCTTTAGTTAATAAATCCTCTATTAAGTTAAAGTCTTTATTTTATTTAACAATTTATAGGTAAAAGAGATTAAAGTAAATAACCTCGACTGCTGTTCGTTTTCAAACGAACGCTAAAGCAGTGTGCCGAACCCCACCAAACGATAACAACCCACTAATAAGCAGCAAAGATTGTGCGTATTGCTCAGCCGGGACGCGAGCCGCTCCGCGGATCCGACGAAGCAATCTGCAAATCAGAAAGGTCCCGCTACGTGATAGAAAGCTGCTGCTGGCTTGTTACAGAAGACAACGGAATTTATGAATTAAATTGTGGATCATGTACAGCCACATATATCGGACAAACTGGGAGAAAGTTAAAACAGAGACTACAAGAAAACACAGAACATAAATTTGACGACAACACCAACGCTGTTATCTTACACAAGACCAATAAAGGACATCTCATGGAAATTCTAGAAAACTAGGAAATTAACAAATTTTTGAAGAACTTCCCCGATCACATTTGTATCAACGAGCAAGTTCAAACGACGAAGAAACCGCTGTACATAAATTTGAAGACACCATTCACACCACCTTCTTAGCCAGAAGAACGAGAATTACAAGTGAAGTAGCAACTTGTATATCGCAACTTCCTGGCTTCCTTGGCTACAATCCCATCCTATCCATACCATTCCTCATTTCCTCCTTTCAATAAATTCCCTGATTCAAGATTCTCCACTGTCCTCCATTTTTTTAAATTACTTTAACATTGAAGACTTACGAAAAGTCATTTTTACATTTTTACCTCAACGATTTTGGGCAACGAAGGAAACCAATACATATGTAATCAACGATACTTTTCACACCTCCTATTCAGCCAGAAGAACGAGGATTGCAAGTGATGTAGCAACTTGTATATCACAACTTCCTGTCTTCCTTGGCTACATTCCCATCCTATCTCTACCACTTATACTAATTATCCGCTGGAGGAATTACCGCAGATATAAAATCGCAGTAATTCCTTCTTAAGGGGGAGGAGTCATCTTACCCTTCTGTTTACCATATGGTTATCAATGTCATCTTACCCTTATGTTTACCGTCCATTGTATAATTCATACGATATGGTCAGATATCGAACAATAGGAAATTAAAAAATCAAACCAAACGTCGATATCTAATCATAACACTAGATTAAGTAATAGTATTTAAGAGACTCCGCCAAACGCCGAAGTCAGAGTACAATTAGTTCTTAACCCGTCAATAAGCTAAAGAATGGTTGTATTCTCAGATGCAAGTTCTGTAAAGTCTTCAAGTTCGTAAAAAATAAATATTTTAATAACAGAAATCCGTGTTTGAGAAATATAAGTGGTATATTCTCTAAATATTTCCTATAATAAATAGTTTTCGTTGTTGTTGATTTATTTAATATTTATATATGTTTTGTGCTGTTGCCCAATGTCCGATCATTTATGTGAGTCACTACATCCTCAAAAGGTTGGAGTTTGGATGGCAATGTCCAGAAGAAAAATTATCGAACCAATTTTCTTTAATGGAAACGTTAATGCAGTCATTTATAAAGAAGAAATCATAATTCCATTAATTGAACAACAGCATGACGTGGAATTACAGCATGGTTACTTCCAACAGGATGGAGCTATTGCTCATACTGCAGGGAGAACACTGCGATATTTGCGATCGTTTATTTGGATACAGATTAATAACCAGAGGTCTATAGCCTCCTCATTCACCTAATTTAACGCCTCCCAATTTTTGATGTTAGGCAAATTTCGGCGTATACGATGCACAAGCAAATGGAGCGCTCTCCAGTATTATAGTCATTGTTTTTTTTTAACTCCACTATTTAACATTAAACATTACACGCTCTCTTGTCTTCGTATTTATTATAATAATAATTGTCATAATTCCCGTTTTTTGATCTTATTTTTACATTTTTCCATTATTTCCACATTATTCATACGTGGCTTGAATTGAATGTTTATACTAAAATATTTCCATATTCTGCAAATAAGGTATAATAATACAACCAATGTTGTATATAACTTGCTAACGTTAATCAATCAGACAATTTATTACAATCTACAAAATGTTTATTCTGAAATCTTTTAATTTTTAGAATTTATTAATAGGAGCAAACATTTTACAATTAAAACGTATAACAACGGAGTGTTTTAGATATTTAGAAAAAGCGTAACAAAACAGGTCGTTTGTTGGAAGTTAATAAAAAATTACGCTTGCAAAACCATAAGGAAGGACCTGATTGCGGTTGTAGGAGACTTAAATGTTTCACCGCAACCTCTGCACATGAAAGACGACAAATTTTGAAGGAATTTAACACTATGGAATCCTGGAATGCCCAAAGTCTCTACCTTTCTCGTTTAATTTCGACTACTCCCGTAGTTCAAAGATGAAGTCGCCTACCAGAAGAAGATAGCAATCTGCGTTCTGCGTCTTTTCATTACAGAGTGAAGGAGTTGTCCTTTTTTCCTTCAACATTCACAGACTTAGAGATGCAGATTCTATTTTCTACACGTACACAGAAAATACAGGAAAAAAGGGAGCAAATGAAGTGTGTTCGTTTTTGTGTGACTATGTCACACAGCACCTCTCGAACGAAGTACAAAATCTTATATTTTGCAACTCTTGTAGGGGTCAAAATAAAAATTTTACATTTTTCGTTCTTTGCATTATCTTGCCCACATTGCTAAGAGATTTAAAGGAATTAACGTGGTTTTTAATATCAGCGGTCACTCATACATGGAGTGTGACAAGAATATCGACCTGATTAACTGTAAAATATGGTGCGAGTTGCCTCAGGATTGGGTAAAAGTGTTTCAGGAGGCGAGATGTAAACCCATTCCATTTAAAGTGTAAGTTGTGGATCAAAGTCTTATTAGAGACTGGAAAAAGTTTTTAGAATCGCGTTATATGAAGAAGTGTCCATTTTTGTTACGACCACTTAGAGAAATGCTGGATGCTGGATGGTGACATCTCATCATCCTAAATTAATTAGACATCGCGATCCTTATAACGGTGTATGGGTTGATTCTATTGTCACGCAACAGTCCCGACAACGAAACAAAGGTCCTCAGCTATTACCAAACGATTTTTTCTTTGTAGAACGAGCTATTTAACTTAACGATTTGCTATTTTTTAGAACATCTGCCCATATCTGCAGAGAAATATGGCAATTTGCAAGAATTGAAACGATTTTGTGGGGAAGCAGCACAAATGTTCTTTGAAAATCTACCAAAGCAAAACACTACGCCAACAAAGAAGAAACAGAATAAGAAACCGGTATAAACGGAATAAAAAATATAGAAAGGACATAGTAGCTAGTTGTCGGATAATGAAGAGAGGAAGAGAGAGTTTAGGTTAAGTTTTTTATATAGACTCTTTACATCTTTTACTACTAGTTACCTATGTACTTAAGTTTGCTTTGTTTTCGTTGAGGTACCTAATTATTCTTATCATTAATAATAAGAATATAATTTTGTACGTTTTTTACCTGTATCTTTGGTAGTTTATTTACTGAATTATATGATGTATTCAATATTACTAAACTTTATTCTTTTCAGTCACTGCAGATCAATACCAAATACACTAAGAACGTGGTAATGTTTGTAGTTTATTTTTAATTGAAAAGAATTCGAAACCGTGAGGTTTTCAAACTTAAAACTGCCCTCCTGAAAATTTTCGTTTTTTGACTTATCACGTTTTTCCCTGTGGTCTTCAAATGAAATCGAAGTAGTCGTAAACAATAGTGCAATAACTTGTCATAATTTGACAAATGACCCTGGAAACTTACAAGAATCTCAGTCTACTTTATCTTTAACCAACTTACTGCTAGAAAAACAATAATAATAATGTCACGATCATTGATCAACATTCAGAATCTTTGCTTGATTGTCACTATGACGAAATCAATGATATTTTTGAAAGTAATGAAAATGAGACTGAAACTGAACTATCTGACGATGAGAATAACCATGAAATAGATAATATTGAAACCATTAGGTGTGACGAGTCTGAGTCAGAAAGAAGAAAGCGTAAAATAGGGGTAAATATTATGGATGTCAATAAAAAATTAAGAGTGAAGGGCCAACAATATTTAGGACATAGACGATCAGCTAATCAAACAAAAATTTTTCATGACTGCAGAAGAAAAGCAAGATCAATTGGACCAGCGTATACATCAAGTTTTTGTCTAAAGTCGAAAAAAAGGATGTGTAACGAAATAATTGAAGAACATCGGAAAGAACTGTTGACCTACTTCCGGAATGAACTAACGTGGGATTAAAGAAACGTAACAATTTGTCTCTTCCTAATCATCCGATAAGTGGCAGAGCGTCGCAAAATGAATACTCGACACGGCTACAGGTCAAACATTGGGCACATTTCCCTGAACATATTCCCTCGACTGAAAAAAAGAAACTACCCACGAAGAGATGCCGTGTGTGCTTGAAGAATAACATACGAAAGATAATCTCATCACACATTATTTTATATTTGTTATACTATTTTTAATATTAAATTTTAGTAATTCTTCTGCAATTTGGTTGCATATGTTTTTCATTTTTCATTCTCATTTATCATTTCATAGCAATTTTAATACGTGTTTAATTTTTTCATTTTTAATGGCCGATCTTTGAGCAGAACAAATATTTTTATAATTTTCAAGCTATATTCTTTAAGATTTTTGCAATATTTCAATGTGAATTTAGTATTTTATCATGGCTCGAAAAAATGTTCTTCACTACGACGGTAATTATGTTTTGAATAGTTTTTTAAAAATTTTTTAATTTGTTGCATTTTTTCAATTTGTTGACCTGATTGTAAAAAAAAAAACGATTTCATATATTTTATAGCGATTGACCTGAAGACGATCTATTAGATCGAAACCCGGGTAGTCGAGATCATTAATAAAAATTATCTTCAGTGGAACTTCTAGTCTTTCATTTATTCAAATCAAACTGAAGAATGGAATTATTCATATCAAATTATAACATACGAAGTGAAACAACATGGCAGTGCAAAAAGTGTTTGGTTGCTTTACATGTTCGAAAATGTTTCGAAATATTCCATACTATACAGAAGTATTAAATTATTATTTTTTAATATTATTTAGATCAACGGTGGGCAACCTCCGGCCCTCGTGGTGGTCTCTCCGGCCCGCAACACCTTTTGAAAGAACAATAAATAATTTTTGTTTTATAAATCAAAAATGTGTAATATAAAGAAATAATGAAAGAAAGGTTTTTACCACTATTGCGTTAGACTTTTTTAGTCTAACAAGTAACAAGGAAATTTTTCAGTTTTCTACTCCGACCCGCATACGAAGAAGTAAACCGTAATGTGACCCCCACTATACAAAAGCTTGTTTATAATCTGATGTAGATGTTCTTTATTAACATCAATCTGAATGAAATATCCGAAATAAAATATACTCTTTCTCAGCCTTGAGGTAACCGTTCAGTTGCGCGAAATTAAATGGTATTTTTCGGTCGCATCAAGTTCCATTTCATTCGTATGTCAAGGGTTAACAATTTAACTCGCCGAATAAGTAATGAATTAAATAAACATCGCACCGATTCTTACAATAATATGATAGAAAATCTTAAGATGAATGACCTAGGAATGTGGAAAACAACCAAAAAAAGTACTAGAAAACACTAAATAATGCCAACATTAACATACCAAGGAAATAGCTACAGCACTGATGCATTGATGAGTGAAACAACATTAACTCCACAATTCTCGAAAACTAATTTTACATTCACCAATAAAATACAACAGTACATAGAAATAATCTTCTTACTAACAATAATGCCGTAGATCATACAACTCCAGAATTACATACTCTCATCAAAAAATTACCTATTAGAAACGCTCCTGGTCATGACTTCATTTCCAATTCCGTAATCACAAACCGAATCAAACTTTGAATGTATTGAGCTATTATTATTTTGTGACTTTCTATATATGACATAAAAACCCTTAAAAAACAAATGTAATGTTAAACTGTTAACTACTGATATTAAAAACACGATGACTCAGAAATATGGTTTTAAAGAATAGGTTGAAAATTGTTAAAGAAATCTTAAAATCAAAAAAACTCGAAAATGAAAAACTATAGTAGTAAACAACTCATAAAATTCTACTTATAGTGCTACCATTCCAAAGTGGACGACGGAAAATATGCGAACTACTATCGGTAATCCCTTGCCCCTCACCTCCTCGACCTATATATTCGGCTGTAGTACAGACAAGTCACCAAATAGAACATAACTTTCTGATATTTGACAGCGTTATTAGGTTATGGTTTTGTGTGTCCTGTCGTTTTGTTAGTTTATCAAATTTATTTTCTATTTTCGTCCTATTTCGTTTTATCTATTAACTGTTCTTTTTAGAGCAATAGCGTTTCCCACCTGATTTGCAGGTTAGTAATGTTAATTTTAATATGTGTTTGATATCTATATAATTTATTTTTAGATACATATATTACAAACATACCCAAGAGGAAATCTGAGCAGAGTGAAGTGCTCACAATGCTGCAGGAATATATACATTTTGTGTTAACCAGGTTATAAGTTGTGTGGCAGCAATGACAGGGAAATCCAAGAGTACAATTCGGCGAATTAAACAGACGCTTCGCAATAAGGGAAATGTACCTCAAACTGAAGCACAATGTTCATTGACAGATATCGTCAAAACAAGCTCCGTCAACAGGTCTCTTCGTATTTTGTTAGATGATACAGACAGGTAACTTTTTGTGGTAACTTGTGTCGGAACTTATTATATCCTTGAGTTTATGTTGTAGATGTGCACTTCGTAATAAAATTCATTCTTTATATACTGTTAATAAGACAATCCCAACTCTAAATATGTTACATATCTTCATGGTAAGAGAAACCCAATTCAAAGGTTCGAAAGAGATATTACGGAAAATTTTAATTGATATGGGATTTGAATATAAAAAGAGGGAGTCGAACAGAAAATATTTGATGGAGCGATATGATATTATTGCATGGAGAACTCGTTATTTACGATTCTTAAAAGCCAATGATGAACTTGGTGAAAATAAGAGACCTGTTGTATATTTAGATGAAAGCTACTACGTACATAAAAATTATACTGTTTCGAAGTGTTGGCAAGGCCCTGATGAACATGGAGTTTTGAAAAAAGATTGAGCTGGTCAAAGATGGATAGTTGCTCATTGTAGAGCTAGTATGGGTTTTATTCTGAACGGTTTCCTTTTATTTAAATCTAAAACAAAAAGTGGCGATTATCACGATGAAATGAATTCTGACACCTTTTCAAAATGGTTTAAAACACTAGTGGTACCAAATTTACTAGACAATTCAATAATCGTTATGGACAACGCGCCTTAAGCGGCCCACACACGTAACGATTTCTTTCCAAATACAGGTTGGACAGAAAATCGTAGAAATTGCAGTACTGTCGTTTTCTCTACACACGGTTCAAACACATCGGACTACAGTAGGTCAGATTATTGCAGTAGTAGTCTCGATGAGTGTAAACTGCACATACATCCTTACACACAAGTCTCTACACACGTATCAACTTGCTTCCAAACACGACCGTTGATACGATATTTTATGGCAGTGCCGAACTGCAAACGATTCGATCACTGCGTACTACGAAGCATACGATTTGCCTACACACGCTACAATTTATCCTTACTGCAGCAGTTTCGACTAATGTCGCACTGCGTGCAGTACGAGAATTCGTTACGTGTGTGGGCCGTTTTACCATTCAGTACAAATAAATAGGCCCCCTACTTCTTCATCAAGGAAAAATGATATAATGTGCTGGCTACTATCGATGAACCATATCATCCACATATGTACAAATGCGAGCTACTAGAAATTCTTAAGAGGTACAAACCATCACCACGGTATATAATTGATGAATATGCAAAATCCAAGGGTCATACTGTATTACGCCTTCCTCCGTACCACTGTGACCTGAATTCAATAGAACTAATTTGGAGTATGGTGAAGAGAAAAACAGCCTCTCGTAATATGGGAACAATAAATATGGAAAACCTCATTCACGAGGCAGTAAACGATATAACTCCAGAATTATGGCAAAAAGAATGTAACCATATCAACAAAATCAGAAATGATAATATGACAAAGGATCAGCTATTCGACAATGAAGAGAGATTTATTATTAATTAAGATGAATCAGACAGTGATACTTCATATATTGATTCAGATTAAAATAGTTTTTAAAAGATGTATGTGTGATACATGAATTGTTATTTCTGAACATACTTAACATGCCCAGATCAAGGTTTCGCAAAAATCAAAGAAAGCCTTTACGTACAGGTTTGATATTTAGTACAAATAATAACATTGACATGTCCAATCTTTATCACTGTAAAAACTTTGATTCATTTTATAAGGGACCCTGCAATCAATAACAACTGTTGCATCTTTAATCATAACTTTGTTCGCTTTGCGACAGAAACCACGGTTACAAAAAAGTTTCACATTGCTATGCTGTTTCAAATTAAATAAAAATTACGTACATTGAATCTCCGTCGAAATAGTTATGATAAAAAATACAACACTTGTTATTGACTGCAGGACTCCCTACAAAATAAATTAAGGTTTTCATGGTGATAAAGATTGAATATGTTAGTGTTATTACTTGAGACCAAATATCAACTCTGTACGTAAAGGCATTCCTTGATTTTTGCGAGAAATGGTGTATAGTATAGAAATATAACAGTTACGGAGTGACTTAAAGGTCGTACCCCAAAGACAGTAGCTTATTCCAATAATACTATGTATGACGTGGATATATTCGACCAAATGGCCTTACAAAATAGCGCTAAAACAAGCTCACACAGATGACCTCATCAAGTTTTCTATAACATTTTAGATTTAGCAGCTATAAATGTTTAGATTTTATATAAATAGACCACTCAAGTAAACATTTCAAGAAAAGGTTTTATTTTCCAATTGGCTGAAGAGCTAAGAAGTAGATATTGAGAAGTCGGGACGGACGGAAGAATTGTCAAATTCAAGAATCATGCAACAGAAACATTAAAAAAACCTTTGTGTTATATGTTATAGAAATGTTTGTTTTTGAAATATATTTTTCACAAAGCTTGATATAAAAATGTTTTTAATAAGAAACCCTTTATTTAAATTGATTTGGAAAGACTTTCTTTGCAAAACTCTTAAATTTTTTTTTAGAGTTAAAATTGCAAAGTGGTTAACATTAAAAATTGTAACTGTGTATTATACGTCACGCTGTGTGCTGGTGTCACGCTTAATTTAAATTACAATATTTTAAACCTTCTGATTAAACCATTAAAGAAATTCTAAGGAAAAATATTAAAAATTGCTTAACAAATGTACAATTTAAGGTTACATCTTTTCCAAAAAGATAACAATTCTTTAGATTAATATTTTAAATTAAACTAAATTAAATTAAATTTTCTTTGGTTGCTGTATAAACTAGCCTTGAATTTTATAAATTTTATGAATTTTATACTAAATAATAAACCTAAATTGGCTTAAATCCAACAATATCATATCATAATCACATTTAGTTAAAAATTTTGATAAATCGGTAAAGTAATCTAGGACAACATAATTAATTAATAACGCATGAGATATCTTTCGCCGAAAGGAGTATTAAGAGCCAACTAGTGTTAAAAGGCTACTAAATACGGTTATACATATAGGGTTTGCTTAGTAACGTGTAAAAATGACGTTAGTAGTTACTAAAAAAGCTATACATATGACGGTGAGTCTTAAACATTTGCAAACAACTTGGTGTAGCTTTACTAAACTCAATTTTTTGCTAACCTGAGTACATGTTGAAGAAAGTTATTTGAGTTACAATAAATGTAACTCAAGTAAATCACAAATTTAAGATTAAAACTTAGCCTATTTAAACTCCTGATAATTCTGTAAATAAACTGAGTTTTCTCTACCAGTAAACCACCATAAATATTTGTGAAATACTGAGTTTAACATTCTAAACAAATAAAGCTTGGTTTAGCTCCAAAGTCATTTTATGAATAGGTATAAAAGATAAAACTTGAACATCTGGTTAAATTCTTACTTTTAAAATATCTGCAGCTCTTTATTAGAAGAACAAAATAAAAAATAAAGAATTAAAACTTCAAATTATTACGACAAAAATAATTAAATTGTTTTATGAAAGAATAAAATATAAACCAAACCAAAACATTATGGGTGGATTTAAGATATCAAACTTAACCGTAACCTTAGCTGCAATAATGATTAACTTTGCCGTAATTCCTAGGCATTGCACAGTGAGAGAATAACTATAACAATTTAATTTAATGTTTTAATAAATCATCAGGGTCCTTTTTTTGATAGTAGTTGCAACCCATTACTACTACCCATTTTTTGAAAATGTTTAACTTCTATTAAGAGATGATTAAAAAGCTTAATTCTACATAATTTTGAATCAAAATTATTCACATTATTCTATTTTTTTTTAATATGTAAACAACAGAATATTTTTCTTTTGTACATCATAAATGAAAAACTACTTCATGCAAAATTTGTAGAGCCATTCTAAAATTAAAAAAAAATTGATGACAACATTTGTCTGAAATATCTCTTTTTTTCAGTAGGTCTATAAATTATGTTTAAATTAAACCAAAAAGTAATACTGTATACAACGGTATAATAATAATATAAAAACCCTCACTTTACTTTCGGAAAGACATTAGTCAAAAATGTATCTTTTTTTTAATTCATTAAAAGTAAAGAACTTTATAAGAATTTTAAAAAGGAAAAGATGCTTCATATATACACAGAATAACTCTAATTAGTGACGAAAATTCAAAAGCGTCACTGTAGTATACTGGTTAATTATGATTACACATTCACTTAAAATTTAAAACTTTAAAAATACACGTTATGAATGAGAGGAGATACTTTGGTATTTGTACGTACTGTAATTATTATTGGATAACTTCATTAATTGAAAATTAATGTTTTCTAGTTTTATAGATTCTAAAGAGTTCACATATTAAGTTATTATAATTATTCGAACAGTTTGAAAAATTCATTTTTATCCAGTAAGATTATCAATATATCACACAAATTTCAATATATAACTCATTTTTTAAGTACTACAGTTACTGCTACGGTTACGATTACAGCCTTTAGGTTTGATATCCTAAACCAGTGATGACAAACCTATGACCCGCGGGTCAAACACTGACCCACGTAATACTTTTAAGTGACCCACACGTTGATCTTTAGAAACTTATTTCTCATGTCTTGAAAAAGAGAATAGACAAAAATATTTTAAGAAAATTTATACGGAGAACTTTAATATACCGAGTACAAGTTTATACGCTTCATGACATATAAATTCACAATAACTGTTAATATAAGTCCAAGAACTTCTTCCCATTTTAATTAAATGTTACTCCAGAAAATTGCTCAATTTACGATCGAAGTTGTTTCATACTTTGTATGATTGCTACTTTTGTAATACAAAATAAAGTTGACCACAAAAAAGAATTCATTTATGGGTTTCAATGTTCAATTAACGATTTTTGAAATATAAAAAATACTTCAAAAATCATTAATTTATAGTTTTATAAAATATAATTTAATATAGTTTTCTTTTAATTTTTGAGAAAATTTCTAAACTACATCTAAATTGTTGTTAACCCATATTTTTAGTTAGGTGCAAGATATCAAGGTGCGATTTCTACCATGATTTATGTTAATGCATTTAATTTTTCAGAGAAAATTTAGAATTTCTATGGATATATACCTAATTCTGTTTTTACGCGAATTTGAATTAACGCGATTTAAAAACTGTATTTCAGTCTTTTTTTACGCGATTTAATTTGATTTAACGCGATGCAAAAAATTTTAATCTAGAATAATTTTGGTATTAATCAAACATGCTGGATTAGCACTATCTGAATTGAGTCCATCAACTTTAGACGCATTTTGGAGATCTCTTTGACCAGAGTGTGTAGAAAATAAAGATCATGTGTCTTCTAATGTAGATCAATACCCTAACATCATTTCTTTACCTCATGAAATAGGCGGAGAAGGATTTGATGATATATCATCTGCAGATATCGATTTACTTCTAGAACTGTGATGGAATCATTAGTTTAGCACTTGAGACTTCTGATGTTAAAGAATGTAGTGATAATGACGAAGATGTTCCTTTCCTTACTGGAGATTTAATCAAAGAATGACTAGAAGTGGCTGCTAAATTAGGCAGTCATTTTCAGAAGCATGATCATATCGAGGAAAGATTTAGCAAATTTCAACGTGAAATTAAATTATCAATGGACAATTATCGTGAATTATATAACAGCCTCATCAAACTAGGAACACAACAATCAATAACAGAATTTGTGACGAAGTACTGAAGTGACAGTACAGCTTGAGAAGGAAAGCGCACCGAAAAGGGGTAGTAGTTAGAAATTCATTTTAGTTTCACTAAATAATGATTGATACTTTTATTTTTCCATTTTTTAAAGATATGAATTATTTATTACTTTCTTTTTAATTATGTTTAAATAAGTTTAATTTAAATAAAAGCACGTAAGAAAAAGATAAATTCGTTTGCTTTAATCTCAACATTTTGACCGATTTTTGAAATGTTGGAACCCCTTCTTCCCTATTTTTGCATAAGTACCATATCTTTTTTTACGCGATTTTCTTTTACGCGAATTTGTTGGGAACGTATCTGTCGCGTAAAAACAGAATTGAGTGTATTAAAAATGCTTTCTAACGGTGACGTTAAAATACAATCACCACAAGTGAGATTGGAATCAAAATGGGACATCTGTATATTTATCTGTATATAACATCACTATTTTATGGCAGGTATGAAATTTTATTCAGTCAAATTATGTTCAGTCAAATACTTATTGCAGGAGAACTGGGGTCATCTCAATGATGTCATTTTTTTTATCGATTTTTATTATTTTCTTTTTCGCCTATTAATATAAAAATTTTAAAACAAAAAGAAAGAGAGCTCCTTTAACTCTTAGAAGTAAAGACCCAAGAAATAAGTTTATAAAAACAAATTCCTCCTTTGCAAGTGACTTAATACTACTAGTGCCCCACGAGCCAGCACTAACAAATATAATGAGCAAAATTTCACCCACTTCTTTCATTTCATTTCATCACTGTCCTAAACCCACTTTATGTCCAAAACATTTTAACCAACTTTATTCTATTTTCCAAACATATACACCTGAATTGAATTGGTACTATAAACAAGATTGGAAACCATACAAAGGTAAAACCTTACAATTTTCTTAACTCTTGATGTTAAGAGAGGCTTCTGTTTGATGAGAACATCAAATAAATAGTAAATAAGACCAAAATGTTTTGTTTGAAAATGCCAAAGGGAGAAAACGTAAAAATTGATGTTATTTTAAGAAAAGTTATAACTAAACTAAATTAGTTTAGTACATTTTTGAGGGTTTTTTGGTCAATTTACCTATCTGATATTAAAGTGAAGTATACGGGTGAAGTTAGACTAAATATTGATGATTTACATCACAGGCACCATCCTGAAAGATTGAAAAATCTGAAAACATTAGAGACCAAGTAACAAAGAGACAAGATGTATGTCAGTTTCTCCCGATGATGTGTCAACGCAGTCATCCTTCTCCTTTCTGACTAAATAATTCACCCCAATCTTTGTTGCATGCTTAAAAGAAATGTTTCCAAACCAACGATGTGGCAACATCCCTCTCCATGCTATCCCATTACCAGTAGGCTATAGTAGACAACACTAAGCTGGATGTGTTGCTGTATCATTGCGGTTGGGTTGCTTCACATTATTTCGTTTCCTTTCCATACCTGAATCATTCCACTTACATAAAATATTTTAGGTTGTCAAGCAAATTAACGTATACAGTGAAATTTCCTTTTGCGAACACCCCTCTTGAACGGACATTCCCTTGGATGGACAGTTTCTCATAGAACCGTCCGACTCTCATATGTGACCTGGTCTACAAAAAGGGGGCTTAGATGTGAAAACAAGTTTTGGAGAAAACATCTTTTAAAGATAAACAAGTCATTTTATCAGTTTCGCTTTAGTTGTTCGCGTTGTACATTCATCTTTTTCACTACGTTTACTGAATCATTTTTATGCGTCTTTTGCTTCCCAAGAAATTAAAAATGAGTGTTGAAGAAGAGTTCAGTGCGGTTTACAGATATTTCGGTGAAAACGAAGAAGATAGTGATAAATCCGATATTGATAATGATTTGGACAGCGATTATGATTTATATCAGGCAAGAGATGATACAGAGGAAAGAAAGAAGAGCTGATAGTTGGTATCAAATAAATAAAAGCCCAATGTTGATGGAGAGGATAATTCTGCGGCTCCTTTGCCAAATAAAAATTCGATATCGAAGAAACGAAAGGCAAAAGGTAATGACGAGGAAGATTCTACGGCTTTATTCCCAAAAAAGAAATTAGCATCGAAAAACAAAAATAACAAAGGCCGAAGGAACAGTGAAGGAAGATTCTGTGGCTTCATTATCAAAGAAAAAGGTAGAAAACAATAGAAATACATAGAAATTTCTATGTAAAATAACGTGGTTTTGCCTTGAAATAAAAACTATGAAATGATGTCTATTATTTTATAATTTAAGCTCCAATTTTTTTCATTTTCAATCATTTCTGCTCTTCTTTTTGTACATTTTTAACAAATTTCCCTACCAGTTAGAAACTTCCGGTTTGCGCCATTCGAAAGAGCAGATTTTACTTTATCCAAATCGCCAAAAAAGTGAAAAATGATTTTTTCACACCTAAGCCCCCTCTTCATAGACCAGGTCACATATAATTACTTCGCATTTCTCTTAAGTGGACACTCCTCTTGAACGGACACTTTTGGTGGGTTCCCTTGGTGTCTGCACAAGGGAGATTTCACTGTACACATTTTCCATTTTATCAAGCGTTCATTTAAATTCATGTTCAAGCATGCCTTGAATGTTTATTAGACTATGATGAAGAGATACATAGGAAACGAGTGGGACAAAGATGCTAGTAAAGTTCATAAGTCACTTGAGCACGAATTTAAATGAACACCTGATATTTACATACCATTTCCATACCTGTCATTTCCAATCAGTTGCATACTGTATTGGTATGCTACATTTTTAACCACTTGCGGTGGCAAGAAATTCACGGTTAAGTGTGCCAGGTGAGTCATTTTTCTACCTGCAACAATGGTCTGACAGCGTGCATAACACGGCGCTGGCGATCCGGTAACATACGCATCTCGACGTACCTGGTACCTCTTTCCAGAGCAAGAGGTTAAAGGACTTTCAAAAATTTTCTGATCCTAATTAAACTAAAAATTGTTGGGAGGTATGCTATAATGAAAATATGAGATAAAGATTAATTAAAAATAAAATAAAACTAAATTAAAATAAAAGAACAACGTTTCTATGTGACAATGGATACTTACAATTGTAGGTTAATAACACCGATAAAAAACCATACGTTGAGATATCGGAAAAATAATTATAAGGACGCATAAACCTACAAATTACACAAGGTTTAAAATTTAAACACTGAACAATTACTAAGTTATTACCAAACAGAAGATAAAAACCGAGAAGAAGATTAAAATCAACAGGTTAACACAACTATTGGACGTTGACGCTAACAATGGCATTGACAACTGCAATAAATTAGTACCTCTGGTGGAAGGAGGAGAAACTAATAAGTAAGTTTAGAGCACCGGTAGATGGCATGGAGAAAAAAGGCTACATTTTAAAAAGGAAATACATGGGTAATATTTTAGATATCGAAAAATTATTCAAATTTTATTACGCCTAGACTTCATCGATTAATTTGTAACATATTTTCACTTAAAAAAAAAACAACAAGCGAATCTGGACAGTGAATAAAAAACTCTTTCTGCAGCAGATAAAGTACCTTTTCTGTCACACAAGCCGGCCGGCTTGTGTGAAAGGTCTCAATTACTTCTGCGCTCAACTATTGGAATGTGGCCGGACGGTATTTTGCCGGACGGCCAAAAACCGGCGTGTGTCTCCGGCAAGGTTGCAAGATTAAGGGATTTTCCCCAAAAATTAGTTTTTTTTCTTTTTTTGGGTATCTTTGGGGATATTTTTTTCTGGGAGGAAAAAGTTTAGATGGACATTAACAGGAGATTTTATGCCTGGAACTACTCGATAATATAAAAACTTGATAAATATAAAAATTCAATTTTATACTATAAAACGCAAGAATACGTAAAGTAGAATTTAGTTTTATTTTATTTTTTAATTAGTCTTCAACTGGCACTATGTTGCAATGTTTTGTGTGCATTGCCGTTAGTTATAAGTTAGGTTAAAAGTGTCAAAAAATTTTTACCAACCTTGAAAAAATTTTTAAATTCTTTTGACAACATTTAGAATAAATCGGGCGTTTTTTGGTTAAAACTAGAATGTTTTAAGTTTCATTTAGAAAAAAAAAATCAAATCGAAATCTTTAAAAATGAATTTTTGATGAATTTTTAAAGTTGATTGATTTTCTTAAGTTAAGTTAAAAAGTGTCAAAAATTTGTTACCAATATTGAAAATTGTTTTAATTTTTTTGACAACATGTAGAATAAATCGGTCTTTTTTAGTTAAAACCAGAATGTTTTAAATTTCATTTAGAACAAAAATCAAATCAAAATCTTTAAAAATGAATTTTTGATGAATTCTTAAATTTAATCGATTTTCGTAAGTTAGGTTAGAAGTGTCAAATATTTTTTACCAACTTTGAAATTCTTTTAAATTTTTTTGACAACATACATAATAACTCGGTCTTTTTTGAGTAATCTTCCACCATCGATGTGTGGCGAGTGACAGTTGGTAGTTCCCACGTGCGCCGCAGCGCTAGTTGTATCTGTGTTCAGGTGTAGTTTACACGACACTTTTAAATACATATTTTTTCGAGAACTAAAATAAAAATTACTATTATTAAAGTTCTTGATGATAAAGTAAAATAAAGCGAATATCAGATAAATTACAAATTTTGTTCTTTTAAAAATTAATACCTACATATTTTTTAGAAACATTTTATACAGGTCTTTCCGAAATGCGTGTACAACGTAAGACCACGGATTCCTTGGCTCAAAATAGGTCGATTTAAGTTAATTTATGTATATCCAAATTTGCTTCGTTTCGCTGCTAGAGGGTTTTAAAAATAATATTTTCCGTAAGTTTTTATTAAATTACTCGAAAAATCTTTATTAGATTTTATTCATTTTTTGACCATGTCTTTGTATCAACTGGCTACAGCTTTCTGTGGAACAAATGCGAATTACGAAACATACAGAGTGTTTAGAAGCACTCTCACCACAAGTTATCCATCCTAATCTTTTTAACCACTACATTAATTTAGAAACTATTTTCTCTTTTACAAAATTTCAGCTGGGCAAACGGTTTATACACAAAAAAGATTTTCTAAATGCCTACAAGCCCAAAACGGTAAATTAAGGTAACATTAACAAAATTCAAAGTAGCAGTTTTTTCACGGGATATGAAGATCTTTGAAAAAAACCACATGTCATAGGTTTGGAAGTTGTTTATTGCTTGAAATTTTCGCCAGCATTTGTGAGGGTCATCAGGGTTTAGCTCTTTTAGTGCGTGTTATGCATATTCTACTGTAGAACCGGGGGATATGAAGAGGAAATTATGCTCTTGTAAACTGGTCAGCAAGATCACTAAACCTAACACCTTGTGATTTTGTTTATCCGGTATCATAAAGACAAAAATGTAACGAAAAGAGTAAACAGCAAAAATTTTGCACACTGTATTATTTATGTCCTGATGATGGTCACAAATCCTGGCAAAATTTTGAGCAATAAACTATTTCCAATCCTTTAAAATGTGGTTTTTTTGAAAGGGCTTCATATCCCGTGAAGAAATTACTACTTTGAACTTTGTTAGTATTACCTTAACTTACAGATTTCGGATTGCAGGGAGTTAGAAAATGTTTTATGTTTCAAAATTCGAATTTGTTCCACGGAAAGCTGTATGAAGACATGGTCAAGAAATGAACAAAATCTAGTGAAGATTTTTCGAATAATTTATGAAAAACTCACGAAAAATATTATTTTTAAAACCCTTGGTGGCGAAACGAAGCAACTTTGGATATAGATAAGTTAACTTAAATCGACCTATTTTGAGCCAAGAAATCTGTGGTCTTACGTTGTACACGCATTTCGGAGACACCTGTATATACTAT
The DNA here is from genome assembly GCA_036711955.1 of Digitonthophagus gazella. Lineage (NCBI taxonomy): Eukaryota > Metazoa > Arthropoda > Insecta > Coleoptera > Scarabaeidae > Digitonthophagus > Digitonthophagus gazella. The sequence goes on along the minus strand of JASCIT010000006.1, from coordinate 21,054,559 downwards.
AAATAATTTACCAAAAAGTAGAGTTAGGTTGGATTGCGGGAAGGTTGTTTAAAGGTTGGGTTGGGGGCAGGGAGAAATTTAATAATTAAATTGCATCCTGAACCAATAATTAAACTGCACCTTCCCCTTAACTCAACCCTGTATTCTGTATTCTGTATTCAGTTAGGGGAATTTGGTGTTTGGACTAACATAAGTCCTTGTCTGACACCAGGCACAGCATCATAAATCGCGTATTACTTTATAAATGTAAACTCAACTCTCAGGATCATCAAGGAGGGGGGGGACCCAGCACCAACAAAGGAGTGAACTCTTCACGAAGGGGGGGATTAGCCCTTCTTACACAACCGAAAAATCCCTCCAAAAAAATTGACGGGAATTAAGATGATAGGAGAGGGGGGACAAATTAGATAGATATTCCAAGACGGCATAAAACACCATACAGGACCCTGTAGACAGACACCGACTCACTAGCCAACACATAACCTATACAAAATGAAGCCAACAAACCTAACCTCAACAAATTCGAAAACAACCAATCAATACCAACCGCGAAGCGGCTACAACCGAAAAAAATATGATTCAGATCACCCGTTTCACCACACTCACAGAACGGAGTGTCGGACAGACCAATACGATGACAGTGGGCAGGAAACAAACCGTGCCCCATACGCAATCTACAAATAGTTGAAATAAAATGTTTTGAGTAAACGCGCCTATTTTTGAACCAAGGAGGATCCCTAACATCCTTCCGTAAAGCTCTGAGAGATTTGCCTTTGAACCTGCTTGAAACATCCCATTCCTTCTGCCATTCTCCAACAGAATCGTTCGCGAAATCCGCGACCAAGTCTCTCCAGTCTGATTTAAGCATATATAGAGGACGATCATTGGAATTATCCGCCAAACAATCCGCGACTTCATTACCTATAATACCCCTATGCCCAGGAATCCAACATAGAGAAACCTCACTTCCATTATTCCGAATGTTTCGAAATAAGCTCAAAACTTTGTATAACAAGTAATGTCCATCTCTGTGTCCAGAATTGAAAGAATCGATAGCCTTCACAGAACTAAGCGAATCAGAGAAGACAACCACCGAAGGTAGCGAGTGGTTAGAGATGTAATCCAAAGTCCACCAGATGGCGAACAACTCAACAACAAAAATCGATAGGTTACAAGGCATCCTACCGGAAACCCGTAGGTCCAAGGCAGGGCAAAACACCCCAAAACCAGCACGACCAACTTCTTTTCTGACCGAACCATCCGTATAGAAAAAAATTCTATTAGGGAACAGACATTCGGACTCATGATTAAAGATACTGTTGAGGTTACAATAGTCCGACCATCGGGCCAACCCGCAGGTCAGGGGCAATTTACATCTTACATCCACTACAACCTGATCAGGAGTGAAAGGATAACTAAAGAAATCCCTCAATCTGGATCTACGCATAACGTTTAATCTCGGCGCCACTTCCCTATAAAGGTCAATAATCATCGGTCTTCTAACGGAAGGGCAACCCTCATACAAAGAATGTAAAGTCAGTAACATCGTAGCAATGGGATTTGGTCTAGTGGCGTGGTTTTTAATAATGAACTTTCTAGCCAAAAATTTCCTTCTTATTTCCAGCGGCATTTCGCCCATTTCAACCATTAAAGCGTTCGTAGGAGAAGATCTCAACACACCAAGAACCCATCTAGCGCACCGGAACTGGACCCTATTCAACTTATCCGTGAGATAACCTGGTAAGGGTAAGAACAACCACGTAACATACTCCAATCTGGAGCGTATAAGAGCTCTGTACAGAGAGACGGAAATCGTGGAGGAACAACCCCATTTAGTGGAGGATAAGGATCTAATAATATCCAACGCTCTATCACATGACGAAACCATACGTGTAACCTGTTCCTTCCATAAAAGTTTAGAGTTCAGCTGAACGCCCAAGTACCGCACTGAGTCCACAAACTCCAAAACCTGTCCATCCACAACAACCTCCGGCACCGTTTCTGCCTTCCTTCTTCGACTGAATAGAACCGCTCTTGATTTGACCCTAGATAAAGACAATGCCCTACTGTTCAGAAATTCATCCATCCTAATTAAGGCCTCATTGACGGAATTAACCGCCGCCTCAACAGATCTTCCCTCCGCCACCAAAACAACGTCGTCCGCGTAGATGATCGCCTTAGCCCCTGACCGCTCTAAAAATTTATTCAAATCGGAAATGTAAACATTAAAAAGAAGTGGGCTCAAGGGACTACCTTGAGGTAAACCTCTGTATAAAAGTCTGGAGATCGGCTCGGCCGACGACCCTTTCATTTTTACAATTTTAGTAGAAAATAGCTGATTGAGAATGTTAACGATATCTGGCGGAACCCCTTTCTGTAACAGTAAGTCCAACAAAATGCCCAAATTAACAAAGTCGTAGGCAGCTTCAATATCCACAAAAACGCATACAACAATCTTTCTCTGAACAAAAGCCGCATGGATGCAACCAAGTAACATAAAGAGGCTCTGGTCAATGCCCTTTCCCTTCCTAAAACCAAACTGTAGGGGGTCCAACAAGTGATTCCGCTCAAAGAACTGCTCTAGCCTACTCAATAACACTTTTTCTAAAATTTTTTTGGCGCAGTTAATCAAGGCTCTCGGGCGAAAATCCTTGCCCCCTTCTATATTTCTGCCGCCTTTTGGAACAGGGACCAAGCAGATTTCCCTCCAACCATCAGGAATATCATCACCTTCTCTGATCGCATTGAATAACTCAGTGAGGAAAATGCTAACCCGAGCAGGAGACTTCTTATAGACAAGAAGAGGAAGGCCATCCCAGCCAGGTGAGGTACTGACCGAATTATAAATGGCAACCTCGACTTCCTCGCGTTTAAAACTAGACGACGAAACATAAGGGACTGGCCGAGAGGGCCGAAAGTGAACTTCCTGATATGACGGAACATATGACGGACATACCTGGTTAATGAAATCGTCAACCCAATCCTGTCTAACGACCCTACGCGGGCCATCTCTCATCCCCTTAAATCTTCTCACCGTAGCCCAAATCTCCGAAGTAGAACTATCCTTACTTAACTTCTCACAGAATGATTTAAAAGCTTCTCTTTTCTTCTTCAAAAGAAGTTTTTTACATTTAGCAATATATCGTTTCGCAATTAAAAATGAGGTATGACAAGGGTTCTGTAAAAACTGTCCTACCAAGAACTTCCTGAGCCCCACGATCCTGTCGCATTCGACGTCCCACCAAGGATTAAAACCTCGACCGGCCCTGACATCACGGATAGGAGTAGAAGAGATGACACTCTGCCTAAGAATATCAATAAGGCGGTCATAAGAATCAATCGACTCGCGACTGAGACCATTCTCAACGAACACAGAGAACTTGTTCCAATCCGTGGCGTTAAAATTGCGTATTTTCGCACGCCTCCTAGCAGGATTAGCGGGTCTTATATTGGATTCAATGTTTATGGCTATCGGAAAATGGTCACTGCCAAGAGTATCCATCAAAGTTTGACTTGATGATTTATGGGCCAAGTCTGCTGAGCAGATAGCAAGGTCGAGAACATGGGAAGTGGCGAGGGAAGCGTTTAAAAGGGTAGCGCGCCCATCATTAATACAAAACAGGTTATACTCTTCGATGATTTTTTGCAATTCAGCGCCACGTCTATTGACACTGCCCGGGCCCAATCCCGGCAGCCACGCATTAAAGTCCCCCAAAATCAGAACTGACTGATTTTCGCAACCTTCCAAGAGGTTTTTCCAATCTCTATACCCAAAATCGACATTCGGAGGAATATAACCGGCGAGAAACACGATATCATTAATCTTGAACTTAGTAAAGTGAATTTTAGGAGATGGGACTCTACATTTCTGTATCCAATCACAAATTAAAGATTCAGAAATTAGGATAGAGAGCCCTCCGTAACCATCATCACGGAAGACATGGAAACTAGAATATCCTGGAGTAGAAATGGTAAACTTAGGATCTTGCCATGTTTCCGTGAAAACAATGATGTCCTTAGGATTGTCCTTTAAAAAGTGAAATAAACTTGGTTTATTTTTACCTAGACTACGACAGTTCCATAGAAGGCATCTTAAAGTTTCTGCGACGGACATAATGGAGAATCTGATTTAGCGACGTGAGAAGAAGAAGTGGTCTTATGACCAGACAAGTTTTTGTGAAGAGGAAGAGATAAAGCTGAGCTGTAGGAACTCTGATGTGAACTGATATTGTCGAGGTTTGGATCCTGCGAGGTGGGGCAATGCCTGATCTTATTAATAAACTCGTCACGGTTGAAGTTTTCACTAGTGGTACAAACCTTTTTGATTAAAACACCAGATGGCTCGCCAGATTCAAGCAGTAAGTCACTAGGCATAGCGCTATGTCGTTTGGAGGGAGAATGCCTGACAGAAGGCTGAATCGTTCTAGTGAAAACAAAGTTTTTCTTCCTACTATCCGCAGCAACCCTGCTGTATCCAGAAAGAGCATTGGGATTTTTAGAATTAAGGCCATCGGTGTTAGCCAGAGACGGAAATGAGACGTTACTAGACAAATGGTTTAAATTATTCTCTTTGGGGGGTTTAGGATGAACCATCTGCGCCGCTTCAAAGGCGGACAAGTTATATACTGCCATTAATTCTTTCAATTTTTTTTGATTAACAAACTCGGGACATTCTCTCAAACTCAAGGGTCTGTTCAACTCATTTGATAAATGCTTTCCCTTGCAAAAAAAACATGAAGGAGAATCCTTGCGGGTACATAGGGCAAGGTTGTGGTCATCACCACAAGCAGGGCAGCGTTGTTTAGATTTACAGAGTTTAGCCGTGTGGCCATATCTGCAGCAATTGGCGCACTGAACCACCGGGGCTACATATAATTCAGGGAATCTAACGCTGTAGAACAGTTTTACTATCTTCGGGAGGCTGCTCCCCCTAAACGTGACAACTACCGACGCAGTCTCTACGAAATCTGTCTTAATAACGTTTGAATTAATGGTGGGAGGTTGACTCTGGTTCCCAGCATCGACCACCACCCTTCTTTTCAAGCGTCTAACCCCCAAAACGGCGCGTTGATTGTCCGTAACAAGGAATTTTTTAATAGTGTCTTCAGAAAGATCTTTGTCCACATTTCTAATAATGCCTTTGCACGATATAAGGTGGGTAGGAATATACGTTTTCCAATTATTAATGAAATCGATATTAGAGTCCAAGAACTTATTAGCGTTAATCATAGAATCAAATTGAACAGCTAATCTATTACGACCTCTTTTCTCAACTTGAACCACCCCTGGAATGGCTTTGTCGAAGAACATTTTACCAATTTGCATTTCTCTCAATCCCGAAATATTCTTGTCGATGCTTTCTACGTAAACGATAAAAGGAGGAAAATCCATTACGTCATAGCGAGCATTATTTAAGTTGAAAGGATTGAATTCAACAGCACATTTCTTGAAATTTAAAAATTTAACGCAACATCTGGCTATATCGTCTGAGAGAATTTTTTTCTCGTGGGGACTAACTTGTACAAAACCAGCCTCAACCACTTTTTTAAGTTGAACAACAAGGTCGTCAGAGAGTACGAAATGGGAAAAATCAAAATCTGTAATAACCAACTCATTCTCGATAAATTCAATGAATTCCAGAACGCTACTAAACGTGATTTCGCTTGCGATATCACCCTCGTCCCAGCTTAACCCGCTGTCGGGGGGTGCATCTGCACCGCCCCCGTGCGGCGACATGTTAACAAAACTAGATCTAACGCTATGGGGGTATAGATTAACAAATCACAAAAGGAACAAAGAATTCACAAGAACAAAACGAATAGGTATAACTGGCCTTAAATCCAGCGAAGAATCGCTCCGAATATGAACTAACGACGAGTGCCTGGTGTCACCATCCACACGCTGCGAAAGAACAAACCGGAATGTAACTCAACCCTACTTCCGTATTTATAACATGATTTATTTTAAAAATAAAATTTGTTGAGCATACTTAAATGAAGCAAATTTCAGATAAATAAATATACAATTTTAAGAGTACAATTTTTGTGGTTCTGCTTAAATTAATATTTTCCTGTTTAGTTATGTACTTGTTTTTGTTTATAAAACTAGGTTTTTATAATTATTATTGATTAAGGAGTGACACATACTAATTGTCAAATAATATGGCGCGAACCTACTACGATATTTAGAGATTTTCTGAACATAAAATTTTGTGCACTGCTGCATAATCGTTGAATTTCTCGAAATGGGTGCATGATTGGACATCATATGTTAGTAACTTTTTTTTGTATTTTTGTCTAAGCATTCCAATTTTGAGACCAGATTTTCTAAAAATTATCAAGAAAGAAAAATACGGGACTTTAAATGTGCTCCTTAACCTCAGTACCAAAACCTGTTCATCGTAGATCATTTTGGTTACCATCATCATATTTCTTATGTAAATAATAGGGGATGTTCCAAAATTCAACATCCTACTCCGTAGGATAAGTGAAATAATTCAAAAAAACCGCACCATGAGTATCAACTTTAAAGAGCTGCAGCTCCTTCGGGAAGCATTTCCGGACACATGTTCATATGAACTTTTCTTCATATTTTTTGCTGTAGAATTACCCCCTTCAGTATACGAACGTTATTTCCGGACACCCTGTATATTTCTAAATATCTATACAGGTTGTTCCGTAATAATATGCGAATATTGAAGGGGGTGATTCTACATCGAAAATTAATGATACTTTCTTATATAAACTATAGTTCCAAAATGTTCCGTTACTAAAATACAGGGTGTTAAAGTTTTAGAATCTGTTTCACAGTAAACAGATTTTAACTACAAACAGTTGTTTGAAATGTCAAACGTACATAAAACAACAAATGACATTTAGGCTAAGCCACCTAGATTTATTACAAAATTGTATCCTTAATAATTACAATACGTATTATTTCTGTTGAACAACCGACGGTTTTTAATTTTTCTCTCAAAAACGGCCCATTGCAGTCCAAAAACTCAAGAGGGCTTTTATTTGTCAAATTGAAGGGGAAATTCAAAAATATTTTTTATTTGGGAAAAAAATATTGGCGTACCATTTTTTTCTTTAAAAATATTAAAGTCAGTGCTCGTACGCACGCCACTGTTAAAGATAGAAATTAGATTTGTATTGAAAGATATGCGTCTTTATTAATAGTCACCATATGCCAAATTTCATAAAAATACCTAATGCGATTCCGAAAATATTAATTAATATCCTTTTTTTTCTAAAACTTTAACACCCTGTATTTTAGTAACGGAACATTTTGGGACCATAGTTTATATAAGAAACTATCATTAATTTTCGATGTAGAATCACCCCCTTCAATATTCGCATGTCACTACGGAACACCCTGTATAAAATAGAATAGATTATTCCCAATCTGAAAGTGATTAGTCTCAAATGGAAATTAATTAGTCCCAATTTCAGCTTGAAAAGGTATAGTTTTATCGATCATATTTCGTATTATTTTTTTAATTTTAGGCATCATTAAATTAAGTGAACTCAATCCATAAAAAGTGGATTGTTATTGGCTGATTTGCGCTACCATTGTCTTTCAATAATTATAGTTCGCTAACGCAGCTTGACAGTTAAATCTATTCTGATGTGCGTATCGTTAAGATGTAGACATTTAACTGAAAAACTACGAAAGGACTAAAAAAAAGAAATAAGCGGCACCCATTTTACGACTTCAACACCTTTTCAAATATGCATCTCGAATCACACCGTTCATCTATTCTCTCTATTTTAGATAAAATATGCCGAGCGTCAGCTTTGTAATTAGTGTGGTATATAAAATGCGTTCTGATAAATAAGTACTGTATGAAATGCGTGTCTATCAGATAATTATTAGGAGTCGATGACAAATAAGAAAAGTACGTAGTTGAAAAGAGATCACACTACGGATTATTGATGTAAAGAAAATTAGCTGTTAAAAATTTTAAAGCCAAGGTTGTTTGAGCTCACGGCTAGCGGAACTCGAATCAAAAAAGTTACTTGAACTTTTTTGTTTGTTTGAAAGGGGAACGCGTACTACACATAAACACACCTTTGTTGGGGGTTATTTTAAGAGAATTTCGACGTCATTTTTATTTTTCCAAACAGCACACCCAATCTTTTGTTCCTAATCCTTAAATAGCTTGAAAAGTAATTAATTTTTATTAAAAAAATTCTCTTGAACACTTTTGGAGATATTAAGAAAACTCAAAAGGAAGATATAAATTGTACTTCTTAATTTCTAAAACCATCGCAAAATTTTAATCGATATTGCTGTTGAGATTACGGACCGTTTTATTCACATTTGGGTAAATTAACTTCATTAATTTCATTTGCCATGATTGGCTATTTGGCTAGTAACCATGGAAAATATCAGGTAGATTAATTTACCCAAAGGTGAATAAACCGAATCTTACAATTAATCGATGAAATACTTGAAATGGAAGCCACTGTTTTCGATACATTTTTGAAATTTCAAAGAATAAGTTCTCAACATATTTTCAAGCATTTTTTTAGTGGTTGACTCGAATGCTGTTCTAACATGGCCTTTTATAGCATGTGGAGTTATTAGAACCTGATCCTACACTTTTATTTCATATAACCTCAAAGGAAGAAATGTAATTCTATATAAATTAAATCTAAATAAAATTCTATAAATTGTTTAGAAAAATATTTTTTTTTTGATTTCGTAGATTATGATTTATAACTTTTTAATTTTAATAAATTTTATGACATATTTTTTTCATATCTCTAAAATGTTCCAAAACAAACCAATTTAGAAATAAATCTCCAAGAAGTAAAAAGTATTTAACGCAAATAAAAATGTTTTACAATCGAAGAAAAAATATTATTAACAAATAATTATTACTAACAGTAAAGCACACAAAAACGTTAAAGCATAGTGCCAATTGAAAAAGAAAAAATTTAAAATAGTGCCAATTAAAGAAAGGAAAGTCATTTATCAATGTCTTTTTGCAATTTAATTGAACGTATACAATTAGGTATTGTATACGTATGTATTATTTATGTATACATATTCGTTTTATTTAACTTAATAAATTATAAATGTTAATAGCATTATTCAAGCAAACAATATTTTTGATGAAAATAAATGTAATATGTAAATCAGCGCAGTGTCGTGTAAACTGAACCTTAGGCTGGTCGTCCACTGGACGCGTAGTCGTACGACTAGAAAGTCGTGCGTATACGTCCGTATTGACGCGACTAATCCCAATACAGAAATAGTATATGAACCGCGTCCAGTGCAACCGACTAGTCGCACGACTTGCTGGCCGACTACATCAGACTTGCGACTGATCCCCCTGAAATGGGATTGGTCGCACGTAGTCGCACAGTATTCATATAAAAATAAATTCAACACGGGGAGTACTTGGATTTTTACTTTAAGTTTTAAAGCATTGAATACAATTCCCCGAATACTACATATACATTCTGTGCGTCACACAGTGGTCAATGAGCGGACAAAATCCAATATTTTGACTTTCAGTATTAACAATAAATGTTTATACATCAATTCTTAAAACTCTTAACATGTAGAATCAACTAAAGCCATGTCTCTTACCACGATAGTTTATCTGTAAAGGAAGTTTAAATTTGTACATTTTAAGTATAGTTAATCAGGTCGTTATAGTAGCTCGTGAGAACCCATAATATTGTCTCATATTTTAAAATTATATTGGTTATCTAAAATATGTATATTTGAGTCAATGATAATGGATTCAGCGAAAAAAGTTTACTTACTCTTCTATGTTATATCGATAGGTAAAGATGCTTAAGAAAAGAATTGATTTTATGCAGTTTTTGAACTAGAACTTGTTTGCGCCAACTGCCGCCAAGCTACTCTTTATACCTGAATGCGGACTAATTTAAACTTAACACATTTCAGTAAAATTTTGCTGGACATATCTGCACTTTTGTTTTTATTCAGCAAATTTCTATATTTTATCAGAATTTTAACTATTTCGGATTTTCAATTCTGATTAAACCACCGAATATCCATAATGGTGACACAAGTTACTTTGCATTGTCCATACAATCAAAAAGGTTGGTTTTAATTTAAAAACTTCAAAAGTAGTAGGGTGATTTGTAGGGCAAAGTCCTCACAGATGAACAATCTTAGCGCTATAAAAAAAGCGAATTAGCAGCGAAGATTCGTATAGATTCGGCATATCTAGTTCTCACGCACGTATAAAATTTATGGAAAGCATTTTACATGTTGCGTATAGTATGCCTTTCCAAGCGTGGAAAACCAATTCTAAAACGCAACCATTAAGAGAAAAAAGGAACAAAGAAGTTTAAGCCTTTAGAGAGCGCTTGAGGTTGAAAGTAAATTTTATGAAGCAAGGTGCAAGTAAAACAAATAATGGAAACATCTCGAAGATCTTTTGAAGACGCAAAACTAACTACTGAGATCACCAACGTTGATGAGGATTTTATCCACATATTTTCAGTTATTTTGGAAACAATTAATATTGTAACCATAAAATAGGTAAATAATATAGGTAATACCTGTATGTAAAATATTGTCTCTTTATACTTTTCGTAATAGAAGTTACATTTTTTCCGAAAATATGCCGATCTAAACCACTGCGCGTCATATCCTTAGCAAGCATCGGATCTTTCTAACGGGATTTCTTGATAACTATTCATAGTTGGCAAGTTACTAAGCAATTATTTGCTATGAATATAGAAAAATTAATTAGTGCGGTCCGGGAAAAAGCCCCGCTGTGGGATATGAAGGACAAAAATACCACAAAATATCGCGAACTAAGTAGTATGTTAGTCGCTTGCAATGGACGACCTCAGTCGTCCCAAAGTCGTACGACTGAAAGTCGTCCGACATGCTCCGACTAGTAGTCGCATGACTACGCATCCAGTGGACGACCAGCCTTATGCACACACACATGCGTCGATCGCACGACCTTCACAGCTGTCACTCGCCACACACCGATAGTGGAAGAATGGTGGAAGATTACCAAATTGGTAAAGATTACCAAATTATTTTCTGGGGATTTTTTATTGAAAACTTCTAAATTTAGGGTATTTTTCAATTGTGACTGGGGAAATCCAATCGAACGATCTGGTAACTTTGGCTTTCCCGTGGTAGTAAAAGATGCTCTCTATGTATTTATTATTTATTATTTTATAGTAAAAGATGATCTTTTACTACCACGGGCTCTCCGGCCTAACAGCACCATCTTTTGACAGAACGTGGAACTGGTCTCCATAACACAAAATATGAGGATTTTCTTAATAAATTTTCGGTAAGTAAATATCGTTTCTGCACTTTCTTTTTTCTTCTATTGTGTTTTATACATGCTTTTGTAGGTATATACGAAAAATTAGACTGATTTGAGCGATATCCAGACTCTTGTAAAATTCCCGATTTTTTTTGTCGAGTATCATACCTTTTGGGGATAAATATCCTAAATATCCAGTTTTTATATTACAACAAAATAAATACAATTTTTTTTCCTTTATTAAGAATTATTTTTTTATTTTTTAGGTAAATTTTGGTTCCCAGCCGTCAAAGCCAGACTACAAGCCGGAGACTCTGTTATCAAAATCAACAACATAGCTGTATACAGCATGCGCCATAAAGACGCCCAAGATGTTATAATCAGAGCCAGATCGGGTTTCAAAAGCACCATGCAAAGGTAACGCAACACCATTTTTTGAATCCGTGCCATCAAATTCCCTTGGATCAAACAACATCATATTTTTATAGGGGTGGATCAATTTGGAAACCAAGCTTTACTCCAACAACTCCGTCATTACCCAAACCGCAAACAACCAGCAATAGTTACTCACCTGTTACCAAAATTTCTTTAGCCGTTAACCCACAACCTTCCATCTGTGCTATTGGAACCGGACATAACGTTTCTGCTCAACCTCTTAATAAACAGGTAAAATATTATAAAATAAAACTGTTATTAATCACATTAAAATAAAATGTATTTATTTTACGTTAAAATAAATTTTAGGTGAATGGAACTGTAAACGGTGGTCCAAAATTGGTCAATAAACAATACAACTCACCTTTGGGACTTTATTTCAAACAGAGCATCGCTGAAACTTTATCAGCTCAAGCGGAACTCTTATCAACTGAGGGTAAGATTACTTTATTAAAGTGATAAAAATCGTATTTTTAACAAATTTGTGATAATTTTCTAGTTGATTAATGAATTAAAATGGATATTTTAAAAATTTTTAGGTTAGGTGAATTTGTTGAGATTTAATTATAGTGATTTTTTTTGATGACTTTTATTGCCAACATAATTTTATTTCATTTAAAATCTATTAATATTTTTTAAATCGAAACCTTTTTTTAATAATTTTAAGAAATTGAGAATCATCATTATAAATAATTTTTAATTTTTTTTTAATTAAATCATTTTATATTAGTTCTCGACCACCACAAATTGGACTAATTATTAAGAAAATATATTTAGAACAATGGATTCCACTAGAGAAAAACATAGACTCAAACAATTTTGATGTATGTATACATATATTTTCACTAAACAAACATAAATAGGACCTTAGAAAAAATAGAATAATATTTTTTACTAATAAAGTGACATTAATCAATTTCCTTGTTGCAGTGATCGAGAACTAAAGGGTATTAAATTGATTTTCGACCACCTATAATAAGAGTGTAAAAAAAGAATACTTAGGTCTAATTTAATGGTAAGAAACTAAAACTTCAGCAGTAAATATACAGGTGCCTCCGAAATGCGTGTGCAACGTAAGACCTCAGATTCCTTGGCTCAAAATAGGTCGATTTCAGTTAAGTTATCTATATTCAAAGTTTGTTTTTAGAGGGATTTAAAAATAATTTTTTCCGTGAGTTTTTCTTAAATTACCCGAAAAATCTTTATTAGATTTTATTCATTTTTTTGATCATATCTTTTTATCAGCTGGCTACAGCTTTCTGTGGAACAAACTCGAATTTCGAAACCTACTGGTGTTTAGAAACACACTCACCACAAGCTATCCATCCAAATCTTTTTAACCACTCTGTATACTTTTCTATCAATTCTTTTTCAGAATAGCCACATTCATTTAGAAACAATTTTCTCTCTTACAAAATTTCAGTTGGGCAAACGGTTTAGGCGCAAAAAAAAAAGATTTTCTAAATTCCTACAATACCTAATCAGTAAATTAAGGTAACATTAACAAAATTCAAAGTAGCAGATTCTTCAGGGAATATGAAGATCTTTCAAGAAAACCACATGTTATAGGTTTGGAAGTAGTTTATTGCTTAAAATTTTCAAATTTTCGCCAGCATTTGTGAACGTTATCAGAGTTTAACCCTTTTAGTGCGTATTATGCAGATTCTACTGTAGAATCGGGTGAAATTAAGAGGAAATCATACTCCTGTAAACTGGTCAGCAAGATCAGTAATCCTAACACCTTCTGATTTTGTTTATTGGATATCAAAAAACAAAAATGCATCGAAAAGAGCCAATTGTAAAAATTTTACACACTGTATTATTTTTGCCCTGATGATTCTTCTAGCGACGGAACGAAGCAACTTTGGATAAGTTAACTTAAATCGACCTATTTTGAGCCAAGGAATCTGTGGTCTTACGTTGTACACGCATTTCGAAGACAGCCTGCATATACAGGGACAGCCTGTATATACAGGATGTCCCGTTTTGATTGTCCGATCCTTTACTGGTGTATTCCTTGGCTAAGAATAAGTAAAAAAGTTCTAATGAACATGGGTCCGAAAGTTACTCATTTGAAAGATATTGGAAGTTTAATTTCACACGTTTTCCTATCATTAACATAATTGAAGTGAATTATTTAAATTAAATTATTAACTCGTTGCGATGGTTTCAATGAATTGTCATTGTTAGACCATACTGGTTAAGTACCGTGCGTTCAGAAATGATTGTAGACCGTTTGAATTTGGCGCGCTATAGATTAATTTTTAAGGTTGGTATAAATACAATAATGTTAATCATATCTCATAGGCGTGTCACGGAAAATATTGAAAGCTGTCATAAGTTGCCAAAAAACCGTAACAGAAAGGTATTTTATTGAATTTATTGAAATATGCCATTGCAATTGGTATCCGATCTCCAATAATTATGAGTGTATGTACATATACACTTAATACTGAAAAGAATACATCATGAATAAATCCGGCTACGCCACTGATATGCAAGATACGACGTAGGTAATTCACAGGTAACAATATTGACCATCAAAAATCACTAAACTACGAGCGCGCCAAATTCAAACGGTCTACAATCATTTCTGAACGCACGGTACAAAAGCTTCTCGAAACCATCGCAACTACTGAATAATTTCATTAAAATATTTACTGTAATAATGTTAACACTTGGCATGCGGGTATAATTCGCCGTCAACTTACGCATGCAGCGGGGGTTTCTATGTAAATCGTTGAAACTACAAATCTACGAAAACGTATTTTTACGTGACCCGCGCTCCAGTGACAGATTGCAAAAAACGTAAAAATACGTTGCCCGCATACCAAGTGTTAATAATGGGTTCACATATGAAATTAAAACCTTAAATATCTCGAAAACGAAACATTTGCGGACCTATATATTGAATAAAAACAAGTAGTTTTTAGTAAACCACGATGATAAAAATTTTTTTTATTGTGTAAGTGCTACATCGAAGTTTCGCAATTACGCGTCATCAGGCACATCTATAAACATTGAAATACAAGAGCGAGATTAAACGAAGAACATGTGATATATAAGTAAATAGTTACCGTCATAAAATCGGAGAAATAGGCGGACATAAGCTTCGAACATGAACAAATTGTTTAAAAATTTTTAAGTTAGAGAGATGCGTGAAATTACAATTTTTAATAAAGTTAAATATTTATACAAAATGAAGGCTGAAGGCGTGATATATTAAAATTTAAAGCTGAAGGCGGGTTATAAGAATCTTAAAAAATATGTGTAAAAATTTAAATGTAAAATGGCGTATCCGGTTAAACTCACGTGGTTTACAATTTTATGAAAATTACAATTTAAATAACTTGAAAAAAGAAAATCACTGAAACAAGATAAAATTGCACAAGTTAGAGGTACTAATTATAAAAGACAGTTATATTATATTTACCTCGATTCAATCACTCCTTTCAAACTTAAACTCCATTCTGGATGACCTTTTGTGATTGAATGATTGAATCGAAGTTAACACGCAGTAGAGTTAAAGTTAAGTATTATGGAGGGGGGTCAGCAGGTGGTCGCGGGAAATTTAAAAATTTGTGAAAATACCTGAACGGGTTGAAATCTGTAATATTGTTTAAAATGAGATTAGGGGAGTTGGATTTACTTTTTAAGATGTGAAATTCTTCTAGAAGGTTTAATTTTTCTGATTTATTCAAATTATGAAGTAGTTCGATATTATTGATATTGGAAGTATGTTTGTTTGAATTAAGGTGATCTTTAAAGGCTGAATTTTTATTACCTGAAGTGTGTTCCTTGTATCTAGTTTTTAATTTTCTCCCAGTCTAACCGATATAAAAAGCCTCACAGTCGTTACAATTTAGTTTGTAAATGCCACTTTGATCTAGTTTATCAAATTTGTGCTTTGTGTTAATAAGCAATTGACTAAGTTTAGTTGTTGATTTAAAGGCTGTAGTGATGTTAAATTTTTGTAAATATGGTTTAAGTATTCTATCAATTGTGGGAGAAAACGGTAGCGTAATGAAACGATTCTTTTGGGAAAAATGGGGATATATTAGTTTATTTATATTATTTTTGTGTATTCTATTGTAAAAATATTGTATTTCATTGACATTGTAACCATTATTGAGACCTATTTGTATGATCGTTTTAATTTCAAGTTCATAGTTGAGTTTTGACATGGGGATATTGTTAAGGCGATTAAACAAAAAATTAAATACAGAAGCTTTATATAAGTTACAATTAAATGAGGTTTTTGGGATAATACAGTCAGTTGTAGTGGGTTTTCGGAAAATATTATATTCAAGTTTATTGTTAGATTTAGTAATCTTGATATCTAAGAAATTAATACTATTATTAAGCTCAGTTTCACATGTAAATTCTAAATCACAAAGGTTATTAAAAATGTTATTCAAAGCTATTTTAGATGCTGGATTACCGTTAAAAACTATAAGAATATCATCAACATATCTACCATAATATAAGATGTTTTTAGTGATCATGTCATATAAGTTAGAAAAAAGCTGTTGTTCTATATGGTTGACATACATTTCAGCCATAATGCCTGAAATGGGAGAACCCATAGGAAGGCCGTCTGTCATGGAGTAATATTTGTTTTCGAATAAGAAGAAATTTTGTTTGCAAATGTGTTCCAGAAGTTCTATGAAGATATCTAAGTGAATTGGTGAAAGTATATTTTTGCATTTTAATTGTGATCTGATAATATTGAGGGTCTTATTAACAGGAATATTAGAATATAGGTTTTTTATGTCATATGAAAAAAGAGTGGTTTTGTTGTTAATTTTTATTTTATTGAGATTGTCTGTTAATTGTGTGGAATTCTTTATATTGTGTGAAAATGTGGGTTTGAAATTATCAAATAAGAATTTTTGTATCAATCGGGCAATATTCTGAGTAGGGGTGTTAATATTACTAATAATTGGTCTTATAGTTTTTTCTTTCTTATGGAGTTTTATGAGGCATTTAAGTGTTGGGGGTAGCGGATTCATTATGATTAAATTTCTTTTAGGGATATTAAGATGTTCAAGGCAAAATTCACTTTTATTTATTAGTATTTTTAATTTATTATTGTATTGATTGGTGGGATCTTTTGTTATGTTAGAAATTCTATTCTCATTAAAAAAGTTTAAAGTTTTATTGATATATGACTGTTTTTCTAAAATGACCATACCGGCATTTTTGTCGCCTAAGGTGACTATCAGCTCATTTTCTTTTATTTTCTTTTGGATGTTTTTGATTTGTTTCTTTATATGTAATGAATGATTTGACTTATAATTATCAATATCTTTTATAAAATGACCATACCGGCATTGTTACTCAAGAGAACCATAATCTTATAAAAGATATTGATAATTATAAGTCAAATCATTCATTACATATAAAGAAACAAATCAAAAACATCCAAAAGAAAATAAAAGAAAATGAGCTGATAGTCACCTTAGGCGACAAAAATGCCGGTATGGTCATTTTAGAAAAACAGTCATATATCAATAAAACTTTAAACTTTTTTAATGAGAATAGAATTTCTAACATAACAAAAGATCCCACCAATCAATACAATAATAAATTAAAAATACTAATAAATAAAAGTGAATTTTGCCTTGAACATCTTAATATCCCTAAAAGAAATTTAATCATAATGAATCCGCTACCCCCAACACTTAAATGCCTCATAAAACTCCATAAGAAAGAAAAAACTATAAGACCAATTATTAGTAATATTAACACCCCTACTCAGAATATTGCCCGATTGATACAAAAATTCTTATTTGATAATTTCAAACCCACATTTTCACACAATATAAAGAATTCCACACAATTAACAGACAATCTCAATAAAATAAAAATTAACAACAAAACCACTCTTTTTTCATATGACATAAAAAACCTATATTCTAATATTCCTGTTAATAAGACCCTCAATATTATCAGATCACAATTAAAATGCAAAAATATACTTTCACCAATTCACTTAGATATCTTCATAGAACTTCTGGAACACATTTGCAAACAAAATTTCTTCTTATTCGAAAACAAATATTACTCCATGACAGACGGCCTTCCTATGGGTTCTCCCATTTCAGGCATTATGGCTGAAATGTATGTCAACCATATAGAACAACAGCTTTTTTCTAACTTATATGACATGATCACTAAAAACATCTTATATTATGGTAGATATGTTGATGATATTCTTATAGTTTTTAACGGTAATCCAGCATCTAAAATAGCTTTGAATAACATTTTTAATAACCTTTGTGATTTAGAATTTACATGTGAAACTGAGCTTAATAATAGTATTAATTTCTTAGATATCAAGATTACTAAATCTAACAATAAACTTGAATATAATATTTTCCGAAAACCCACTACAACTGACTGTATTATCCCAAAAACCTCATTTAATTGTAACTTATATAAAGCTTCTGTATTTAATTTTTTGTTTAATCGCCTTAACAATATCCCCATGTCAAAACTCAACTATGAACTTGAAATTAAAACGATCATACAAATAGGTCTCAATAATGGTTACAATGTCAATGAAATACAATATTTTTACAATAGAATACACAAAAATAATATAAATAAACTAATATATCCCCATTTTTCCCAAAAGAATCGTTTCATTACGCTACCGTTTTCTCCCACAATTGATAGAATACTTAAACCATATTTACAAAAATTTAACATCACTACAGCCTTTAAATCAACAACTAAACTTAGTCAATTGCTTATTAACACAAAGCACAAATTTGATAAACTAGATCAAAGTGGCATTTACAAACTAAATTGTAACGACTGTGAGGCTTTTTATATCGGTTAGACTGGGAGAAAATTAAAAACTAGATACAAGGAACACACTTCAGGTAATAAAAATTCAGCCTTTAAAGATCACCTTAATTCAAACAAACATACTTCCAATATCAATAATATCGAACTACTTCATAATTTGAATAAATCAGAAAAATTAAACCTTCTAGAAGAATTTCACATCTTAAAAAGTAAATCCAACTCCCCTAATCTCATTTTAAACAATATTACAGATTTCAACCCGTTCAGGTATTTTCACAAATTTTTAAATTTCCCGCGACCACCTGCTGACCCCCCTCCATAATACTTAACTTTAACTTTACTGCGTGTTAACTTCGATTCAATCATTCAATCACAAAAGGTCATCCAGAATGGAGTTTAAGTTTGAAAGGAGTGATTGAATCGAGGTAAATATAATATAACTGTCTTTTATAATTAGTACCTCTAACTTGTGCAATTTTATCTTGTTTCAGTGATTTTCTTTTTTCAAGTTATTTAAATTGTAATTTTCATAAAATTGTAAACCACGTGAGTTTAACCGGATACACCATTTTACATTTAAATTTTTACACATATTTTTTAGGATTCTTATAACCCGCCTTCAGCTTTAAATTTTAATATATCACGCCTTCAGCCTTCATTTTGTATAAATATTTAACTTTATTAAAAATTGTAATTTCACGCATCTCTCTAACTTAAAAATTTTTAAACAATTTGTTCATGTTCGAAGCTTATGTCCGCCTATTTCTCCGATTTTATGACGGTAACTATTTACTTATATATCACATGTTCTTCGTTTAATCTCGCTCTTGTATTTCAATGTTTATAGATGTGCCTGATGACGCGTAATTGCGAAACTTCGATGTAGCACTTACACAATAAAAAAAATTTTTATCATCGTGGTTTACTAAAAACTACTTGTTTTTATTCAATATATTAATCATACACGATGAACCCGGAGTACAAACTTGCCCAGTTTGCGGACCTATGTTCATTAAGACTTTTTTTGCTTGTTTTCAATCAGGGAATACGTCAGTAAAGGATCGGACAATCAAAATGGGACATCCTGTATAAATACAAGTAACCATGTAAAGAAGAACATCCCAGAAAAGTAAAAAAACACTTATGTTCGCAATTTTTAGTTTCGTCCCACTGTGCGACGGGTAATTTTCATACAAAATATTTTTAAACGGGCCGCACAGTTAGGTAATTGTCATAAAAACGTTAATGAACGCCGATTTCTATTGCTGTTTCTATGTTAATTTATTACAATTACATTTCTTGGTTGGCGGCACAAAAACTCACAACAGGCTGCTTGTTGCTGATCCCTAGTCAATAGTACATTATTATGATTGTAATCAATAGCAATAAATAATAATATTGATAGTGTGCGATCGTCCATAGTTCTCATTGCTAGTGCACCATGGCTATGAGTTTATGATTTCAGTCGGGTACTACATTTTACTAAAACTCCACAAATGCAAAGAATTTGAAATTCTCCATGCCAGTATGGGACAATAAAGTTTACATTTGAAGGTAGTTAATACTTTTATCTATTCTATTTTTTTAAGACTTTTTAACGGTGAATAATTCACTGGAACATTGAAACCGAGAAAAGGCTTGTTTGTTAAATTTTATCGTCAGTTGAGGTTGATACGGAGGTTTTATCTATTTCCTTCCATATAGGAATTGATAATGATATCAAAAGTCATGAGGTAGCCTATTCTATACTTATATAGAAAATTTCAACGTATTTGTGTTTATAGTTTTCTCTTAAAATTGTAATCTAGAACTAATACCGTTTGTTGCTGGATCAAATTATTTTTATTTTATTACTAAAGTAAACCAAAAATCTTTTGGATTTAACGGTACGTTTTTTCTGGTTGAACATTAAAAATCATATTTGTGATTTTAGATTTTTTAATTTTTGGTTGCTGTGAATTCTCTTCCTTAATATGTTTAAATTATCTTCAAGCATTACATTATACAATAAAATTCAAGAACGAAGCAATTTTCATAGAGTTGTATCTCATTGTAAGTTGGGAAATTATTTGAAAGATTATGTACTTCTTTCAGATTTTGGAATCCTAAAATTAATTATTATAGTAACTCAAAATTTTATACTAGTCTAGTCTTATACTAGTTTCGGATACGTTATTAAATTTATTTAGTGTTTTCATTATTTATAATATAGTTGTAACTTTTAAACGCCAAATTTTAATGAAGCGTAGCCCAATTTTCAGAATGTTTAATTTCAATTATAGACGCTACATTTTCTCTTCTGAGAGAAAAACCAAAAATTGTAGAAAATTCATCTTGGGGAAAAATAAAGATAAGTTTTAATCTAAACCCTCATAAAATTTTCAAGTCTCGTTAATAATTAGTTTTTGAAATATGAATTTTTAAAAATGATTTTTTAACCTAATTTTTTTTTTAACTTTGAAAATTTATAAAAAATTTTGATAACACTTGGAATAAAACGGGTTTTTAAACTTAAAATTAGAATGTTTTAGGTTTCATTTAGAAATGAAAATCAAATCAAAATCTTTAAAAATGAATTTTTTATGAATTTTTAAAGTTGATGTATTTTCTCAAGTTATATTAAGAAGTGTCAAAAATGTTTACCAATTTTGAAATTTTTTTTAATTTTTTTTTTTTTTTTGAAAAAAACCACTTGGAATAAAACGGTCTTTTTTTATATAAAACTAGAATATTTTAAGTTTCATTTAAAACAGAAACCTAATCAAATCTTTCAAAATGAATTGTTGATGAATTTTTATAGTTGATCGATTTTTTTAAGTTAGGTTAAGAAGTATCAAAAATGTTTATCAACTTTGAAAAATTTTTAAATTTTTTTGACAACATTTGGAATAAAACGGTCTTCTTTAATTGAAATTAGAATCATTTAAGTTTCATCTAAAAAAAGATTTAAGTCAAAGTCTTTAAAAATGATTTTTTATGTATTTTTAAACTTGATCGACTATCTAAAGTTAGGTGAAGAAGTGTCAAAAATTTTTACCTACTTCGAAATTTTTTCTAATTTTTTTGGCAACATTTAGAATAAAATGGTCTTTATTAATTAAAATTGGAATGTTTAATCTAAATCATGAAAAAAATTCAATTCTCAATAGTAATTAGTTTCTCATGCCAATTAAGTTAGGTTAGAATTTCGCTTCTGTAGAAAAAACTAAATCATAGAAAATTCATTTTTGCTAAAAATAAAGTTTCAATCTAAATCCTGATGAAATTTCAAGTCCCAACAACAATTAGTTTCTTAGATATGATTTTTTTAAAAATTGACTTACTGTACTTATTGTACTGAAATAATCGAGTATATCCGGGAATACAGTCAACCAATCGCGTTGAAGTATTCATGACGCTACCTACTGACTGAACCAAGGACGTGTTTAGTCTTTAGCAGTCTTTAGTACGCAGACCAATACCTATTAGTAGCAAAGCGGCAACGGCGAAGTGTGGTGTAGTCTTTCCAGTTAATTTTCGGTAAGAAAATAATATTTTTGATCTTTTTATATGTTTTTTCATGAATATCTGTATAAACTTAGGCTATTCTGTAGTAGAAAGAAAAAGAATACCAATAATGCATAAAAATTTCAAATATGTAAAGTGTAAACGCCTGAATAATAGTGGCGTGAATGAGGAAACCAAACACTCCGCTGATAAGAGCTTTGTGGTTGTTGATTATGAACCGGTTGCTTTCTTATCTCTCTATTGTTTCTTTCTAGTAAGTCTGCCATACAAGAATGATCCTTTCAAATGCGTTTCCTATGAGAACAAAACATTGGAATTTACCACCTATTTACGGTAAGTAATAAATAGAAATAGTTTAGTTTGAATGCATCGAGATTTTAGAACGTTATTTGGGTGTAAAAACGACATTTTGAAGTTATTTTTATGGCTCAACTTTTAAAGGTTTTATAAAGGTCAACCCTTTGAACTCCTAATTTTTTTAAATTACCAATCACTAAATTCTTAATTAATGTACAAGATTATTATAATGTCAAGTGTAACTCGACAAGGAATTCAAAGGGTTAACAGAAAAAATATCTACCATTGGTGCTTAAAAAATCTTGGGACAAGCTGACAATTGAAAACTGTCTAAAATAGCAATATTTATACCACTTAAATCAGGTGTTTTAAGGAGCGTTGTAATGCTAAGTTATATTGCTCTCTTAATTGTGAAATTTTGCCATATCAAATGAAAATTAACTGACAAATCCAAAGTGCCACACATTCTAAAAAAATGTTTGTTATCCCAATACTTTATGGTTACTGATAGTACTATCAGTTAGCAAAAAATTTGGGACAACAAAAAATGTTTTAGTATACATTGTACATTGGGTGTGTCAGTTTATTGTCATTTGACGTACCATTATATTAAAATTAACACAGCAATGTAACTTGACATTATAACTTTTTTTCAAAATGCCTCACTCAATCGATATAAACTCACTTAAGTTTGACAATATCCAAATTCCAATTTGTTCCAATATTTTATGTTCACCAATGGTACATGTCGATAAAACAGAAAGGTTACAAAAAATTTAGATGTAAAAGAAGTTTATTTTGTTATATTTCGAAGATATACAGTGTGTCTCCGAGATGCGTGTACAACGTAAGACCTCAAATTCCTTGGCTCTAAATACGTCGATTTAAGTAAACTTATCTATATCACAGAACAACCAGAAAGGACAGAACTGGCGGTGTTTTTGATGTTCCACCAACCAATTTATTTGACCTTCAGCCATATTGTTGGCGTTTAGGCGGCAATCTTAAGTATAAAACACTCAGTTTTAGAAGGGTTTTAGGTAGAGTGTCCATTAAAAAAAATTCTAAATATCAAAGAGATATTAAAATTACGTGGATTGTTATACAATAAGTATAAGTATATTAATTACACTTTAACGTTATGTTTTAAAAATAAAAATGTAGATCAGATAAGAATATTGCTTTATAATAAATTATTACGTACATTATTTCTTGATAGTTAATATTATTTTATAAATTGGTAATAATTTTAAAATTTCTGTTGTTAGTTATGGAATTTTTCTTCAAGTCACGATTATGGAATTTCAATGTATAAAACAACCTTAATCTAATAAACAAACTCAATAAAAACTTTATTGGGAAATTGGAGCAATCAAAATTATTTGGTATCGTTTTCAAATTTTCTAAAAATTCACTACCGACTCTTCTTTTATGAAAAATGGACGGATACATGTCGTGGAACCTTTCTTCTAATTCAAAAATATAATTTAAAAATAAATTACTTGGTACAATTAGCTTGCCGTAAGTACTAGCTGTAGAAGAAACTTTGAGGTGTGTGAACATTTTATCAATACCTAGATTTTCTTCTTTAAACATAGTGGCATATGTTTGACATTTGTGGACAGCTAGTATTTTTTTAGCCAAGTAGCCACAAACGTAGGTAAGACCATTTTGGGCTGGCAAATCCTGGCTTCTGTAATCCGTATCAACCAATGCTAAATCTTTATCTATATTTGGTGTCTCCAAAATTAGTGGAGATGCCGGTGTTATTTAATTTTGATTAAAAAAGAAGCGAAATCATCAGAGCAATTTTCATTGCCTGTTTGAAAATAGCGCTGGCAAAACAACTTTTTAAAAGTCCTTTCAAATAAATAAACGCCAGCAACATGGCGACGCCGCACATGCATATAAAAATGAGTTTTGGAGGGAAGACCTCTTTGTCCTTTCTGGTTGTTCTGTGTCTATATCTAAAGTTGCTTAATTTAGTCGCTAGAGGGCTTTAAAAATAATATGTTACGTCAGTTTTTCTTAAATTACTCGTAAAATCTTCATTAGATTTTATTCATTTTTTGACCATGTCGTTATATTAGTAAACTACAGCTTTCTGTGGAACAAATTCTAATTTCGAAACATACAGGTTGTTCAGAAACACTCGCCACAAGTTATCCATCCAGATCTTTTTAACCACCCTCTATAATTTTCTATCAACTTTTTTTCTGAATAGCTACATTAATTTAAAAACTATTTTTTCTCTTATAAAATTTCAGTTGGGCAAACGGTTTAGCCACAAAAAAAATCATTTTTTAAATCGTTACAATCCCAAATTCGTAACTTATTTAATTCGTAACGTAGGAAACATTATCAAAATTGAAAGTAGTAATTTCTTCACGGGATATGAAGCTCTTTCAAGAAAATCACCTGTTACAGCTTTGGAGGTAGATCATTGCTTAAAATTCTCATAATTTTGCCAGGAATTATGACCATCATCAGGGCTAAAAATAATGCAGTGTGCAAAATTTTTACAGTTTGCTCTTTTCGTTGCATTTGTGTTTTTATGATACCCAAAAAAACAAAATCACAAGGTGTTAGGTTTAACGATCTTCCTGGCCAGTTTACAGGCGCATGGTTCCCTCTTCATATCTTCTGATTAGAATAAAATCTACAGTAGAATCTGCTTGATGCGGTTTAAAAGGGCTAAACCCTGATGATGTTCACAAATCCTGCCGAAACTTTGAACATTTTAAGCAACAAACTGTTTTCAAACTGGTAATATCTAATTTTCTTGAAAGATGTTGATATCCTGCGAAGAAATTGCTTCTTTAAATTTTGTTAATATTACTTGAGTTTACCGATTTGGGTTTATAGGGATTTAGAAAATGTTTTTTTTGTGGCTAAACCGTTTGTTCAACTGAAATTATGTAAAAGAGAAAATAATTTCTGTATTATGTGGTCATCCAGAAAGAAAGTGTACTTTACTAATATAAAAACATGGTCAAATAATCAATAAAATCTAATGATTTTTCGAGTAATTTAAGAAAAACTCATGGAAAATGTCATTTTGAAAGTCCTTGGACGGCGAAACGAGGCAAGTTTGGATATAGATAAGTTAACTTAAATCGACCTATTTCGAGCCAAGGAATCTCAGGTCTTACGTTGTACACGTATTTCCGAGACACTTGTATACAGGTTATAACTAGGATAAATTTTTGCTTTTTTTTTTTTTTTCATTAATAAAAATAGAATTTTTAATCCAAATCGAAATGGATTCGATATAAAAATACGCCTCTTAATTCCTATGAATAGTCATTGAGTTTTTCAAGTGCGAGAAAAACTTGTGAGGTTGTGATTCAAGTAAAACGGCCCTTTCTATTCTTTTTTTTCAAATTTTTTGTTAATAATTAAAATAAAGTTAGCATTAATAAAATACAGGGTGTTTTAGCGGTATGGGCAAGCCTAAATATCTCAAGAGCTACAAGGTTATAATAACAAATAAATGTATAATCAAGTATAGACAAGTATACAGGGTTTCTTATGCAACTGACTCTTTAGAACTTGTTGTTGACTATTAATACATTTTTGAGGTTTTGCCAGTAGGGGATGTTCAAGCTGGTCTTCAATTTAAAATATTTTCAAGATGGAAGCCCCCTTCAGTCGCCAGTAGCGGAATAAAAACTGTAGCATTCCATTTAAAATAACGAAGTTGTATTTTACTTCTGGCGACCGGAAGTGGCGGCCATGTTGCAAATATTTTACATCAGAAGATCAGGATTAACAACCTCTACTGGAAAACCTTTAAAAATGTGCTTATTACCGAATCCAATCAAGTTTTAACAAACAAGCTGTGTGAGACACATCTGTAGTAAATAAGGAATAAATGTTTTATTCGGAAAATGTAGTTTTAAATAGATTGGTTTATTTCAAAATGATTTTGCTTACATTTTCTTCTATTACTTGTATTTTGATTAGGATCCAAAAGTGGGCCATAACTTTTAATTAACATTTCATTCTTTTAATTATTCAAATCATTGATGAGGCATTCTTTAAAAAATGAGTACATTATCGTATAAAAATGTTTTCAATTTATTGGTTGTGTATTGTAAATGGTAAAAATATTAACTTAAATTTGTTTGAGTTATTCTTATTGATTGTAGTTGTAATAGCAGTCCAATTCGATAATCAAATTCATCTCCAGTCTAATCAAAAATGGGATATTACAATAGACAAATCAGTTTTGTAAACTCAATATGAACGTAAATTGGAAACCTCTTTTTTTCGGAGAATCTCCTTACCGTTGCACAAGTTTCGCTATGATGCATTTAACTAATTAAAAAAAAAATGAAATCGTTCAATTTATTTTGTACAAGTATTTTGGAGACACCTGTATATAAAGCTTAACTTTTCAAGATTTTATAATAAATTAAAAGAATTGTACGTTTTGATTCTAATTAATATTTTTTGTGTAATGTTTAGATTGCTTTGATAATGGGATGAATGAAACCACTGTAAAAGGAAGAAAACGAAGTTATGTGTAATATGCAGTAGGAAAGTTGGGTAAAGATGTTGTTAAATACTCTTTGGACAAAACTCTTATAAAAATCCATATGTTTTTGGACAAAATGACGATGTAATTCTACAAGACATAATTGCATTAATCTGAAAAAGCGGAGGTGAGTATTCTTAAGAATGTGCGTTCGATAGCAGCATTCTGCCTATAAAGAACTGATAATGCTTTAACAAACAAAAAAAAAGTTGTAGTCTAATGCTATACATTTCATTATACAGATGTCCCGTTTGGATTGTCCGATCCTTTTCTGATATATTTTCTGTCTGAATACCAGCAAAAAAGCTTTAATGAACATAGGTTATAAAGTGGTTCGTTTTCGAGATATTTAAGGTTTTAATACCGTAAGTTGACTTATTATTAACGTTATTAACACATTGCGTACGGGTCACGAGAATTCTCGTTTGCTAAAAACGAAATATTCTCGTGACCCGTACGCAATGTGTTAACATTATTGCAACGTTACAGTTAAATTATTAAGTAGTTGCCACGGTTTCGACTAACTTTTGTAGCTGATCAGTGTAACCTAATAATGACAATTTAACTACACCTTTGTATCGAGTTAATAATTTAACTTAAACGGTTGTCATCGATTATGTTAATAATAGGTAAACTTAGGGAACTACAATTCTCATATCTCGAAAATTAATCACTTTTCAGCCCATATTGATTAGGAATTTTCTGTTTATTTTTAGGCAAGCAATACACCAGTAATTGATCGGATAATCAAAATGGGACCCTGTACATTTACTCTGTACATTAACAATATGCCAACAATATCAATAGAAAGAAATATCAATAAATCCTAATCTTAGTAACAAGTGATTTCAATCTTAATATACAACACAAAGAGGTAATTTTTTTAAGCTATAGTTATATTTCCTTTTTGTAGTAAATTGAGTTTTTTAAATAATTTATTTGATTAAATAAAAAATAAAACAATTTTATAATTTTATTACTTAATTGCAATAATGTTGTTCAGAATAGTTAGATTGTATAAGTTGGCCAAAAATAACTTGCACAATACAATACCAGAAGTACGTTGACTAAAATCCAATTAATTTTTTTTTTATCTATAACTACAGGTCATATAAAAAATGTTTCAAGTAAAATTGTCTTCAAATTAACCAACCTAACGAAAAATAAATATTGCGTTCAAAAAAATAATTCGTTAACCACTTGCGCTGTAACTAAATTTGTGCATAAAACTTTAAATTCATCAAACTTGTAGTTTCGTAGATATTTTAATTAACCCATTTCATTTCACAGCCGAACGCGTTTCTCCATTGAAAATAAGTAAAAAAGTTCTAATGGATCTAGGTTCTGAAATCGTTCGTTTACGAGATGTTCAAGGCTTTTAATAGGATGAAATAAATTCCCCGTGATTTCGTACGAGTTAGAAATTCATTTAAAAGGTATGTTGAACATTTATTGTGACATTAGTGATATTCCTTTTGGTCCTAATAATAATCATCATCGGATAATCAATCGAAATAATCGCAAGCAGTAATAATTTAGTTTAATGAATTCAATGTATTGATGTTACAAATAGGTTAAGCTGTGGAAATAAAATTTTGAATATCTCATAATTAGAACTTCTTATTTATTTTCAGTCAAGGAGTATGCCTGTAATGGATCGGACAATCAATTACAAGACGCCTGTATTGGAGGTCCCAAATGCTGACGAAAATTTGAAAGTTTTAGGTAATAAACTACTTTTAAACATGAAAATATCTGGTTTTCCTCAAAGATTTTCATACGGTTTAAGAAAATTGCTATTCTATACTTAATTCTGAACATAACTTACTGATTTAAGTAAGTGCCAAGTAAGTTTGGGTTTGTAGGGATTTAGAAAACTTTTTTATGGTTAAACCGTTTATTCAACTGAAATTTTATAAGATGGAAAAGTAGTTTGTAAAGTAGCCATTTTGAAAAAAATTGTTTTATACAGGTGTCCTGGAAAATGTGGAAAATCTCTTGGATTCTGATAGAACATTAAAAAATTTGATTACAAGTTCCCATAATTTTTTTTCCTAGCGGCCCTCCCCTTGGAGATACGGCCTCCTAAAAGAAGCCACTGGAAAACAATTTTTTTAAATACATTTCAAAAAACTTAATTTAATTTAATGAAAACTTAATATGATAAACAGTAGTAAGGACCTCTTAAGAAAATGACCTTAAAACATAATTAATCTCTTTAGTTTACCAGGGGCATACTAGGTTGTACATTTTAATGCTTACATTTTTAACACCCTGTGTGGTAAGGAGCTAAAACAAAATAAATTTAGATACCTTGAATATTTAGCTAAAGAAAAGGTACTCCTATTCAGTGTCGATAAAATGAACCGTTTTCGAGAAAGAAATTGTAAAAGAAACCATCAAGATTAAAAATTTATTAATATTTCATATTAATAGTAACATTACCATAGTAACGTTTGTAAAAACAGCGCTTTTTAAATACTGATGTTGCAGACAAAAAATTTAGCGCTGTTTTTACAAACGTTACTATGGTACCTACGGACTATTAACACACTAAAGGCGGGAGTCGTAGTACTACGATTTATCTCGACTGCGACTTAAAGGCGGGAGTCGTAGTAATACGATTTAGCTCAACTGCGGCTTAAATGCCCCGCTTTACCTAGCATACTTCCGTCGAGATCGCCCGCCGTTAATGTGTTAATAAATTTTTAATCTTGATGGTTTCTTTTACGATTTTTTCTCGAAAACGGTTCATTTTATCGACACTGAATAAGAGTACCTTTTCTTTAGCTGAGTATTCAAGGTATCTAAATTTATTTTTTTTTAACTTCTTACCATACAGGGTATTAAAAATGTAAACATTAAAATGCATAACCTAGCACGCCCCTGGTAAACTAAAGAGACTAATTACGTTTTAAGGTCATTTTTTAAAGAGGTCCTTACTACTGTTTATCATATTAAAATTTCATTAAATTAAATTAAGTACTTTAAAGTTTATTCAAGAAAAATTGTTTTCCAGTGGCTTCCTTCAGAAGGCCGTATCTCCGAGGGGAAGGCCGCTAGGAAAAAAAATGATGGGAACTTGTAATCATATTTTTTAATGTTCTATTAGAATCCAAGAGATTTCCTACATTTTCCAGGACACCTGTATAAACAGTCTGTCCCCAGATATCTGAAACCACTCTTACAAAAGGCAAAAAATGTTTGACATTAGTTTTCATCCTTTGGAGTTAGCCCTGCTTGGTTAAAGGTTAATTTCTAACATATTTCAATTCAGTGAAAGGCAAGCGAATCTTGACAGTGAATAAAAAAACTTTTTGTGGGAGGTATAGTACCTTTTCTGTTTACCGTACATCAAAGTGTTACTAAGATATTTTGTTCCGGATGAAACATTATATCTCTATGTATATTTTTGGAATGATCAGCCTACAAAACACATTGTTATTTTTGTCAGTAGTACATTAGATGTACATTACTATTTTTTTATCATACCTTTTCGGGCGAAATAAGGGAAACACTCTTAAACGATCTTAACAAAAACGTAATAAAAATGAAAATGTCTCTGGTAAAGTAATATCCTAAACATTATAAAACAAATACAATAATTAGAAGATATTTAATTATAATTTACTAGCTGTTGGCTTAATTCTAGTAAAGCAGTATTGAAATAATAATACTTAAGTTAAAGATTCAAACTATATGTAACTCTCAATTAAGCCTTTTCTTTTAAAACGTGATATTGAAAAAATGTTAAGTGACAAAAATTAAAAAAAAAAAGTGTTGAAATAAATTTTTGATTAGGGGCCATTAGCATGGGAAAGAAAATTTTGAAACAGTATTTTCTTTTTTCTGATGAAAATAGCTATGGGTTTTATCAAATTTTACCGATCATCAAAAATTTGCATATGGACATAATGTTTCATTCTCAATAAAATTTCTTAGAAACACTGTGATGTACGTTAAACACAAAATGTACTTTACCTGTCACAAAGGGAGTTTTTTATGCACTGTAAAGATTCGCTTGGTTTCTTCTAAATTAAAAATATGTTACACATTAATTTCTATCCAAGCGAGGATAAACTCCTAAAGATGAAAATTAAAATCGAAAACTTTTGCCTTTTATAAGGGTCGTTTCACCTATTGGGGACACACTGTACTGCTAAAATCTGAAAAATGTACTAATGGTGGCACGTAATAAAGTTATAACGAACCAGTTGCGTGAAAAATAGTGTATACAGGCTGGTCCGTAATTAATGGGACACAGAGTAACAGTGAATTACTCGCGTTACAACATTAAAAAAATTTCTCTTAATGAAATTGTTAATGATAACAAAGATAATGATAACGTTTAAAATTAACACTCTACTTTCGTTTTTTTTTGCAATCACTTCGGTTGTTTTTAAAACGATCTTTGTTTAGTAATAATAATTTGTTTGTTTAATAAGTAATAATTTTCAGATTTCCATGCATGATAATTCCTAAAATTTAATTTTTAATTTAATTTTTTCTTTATTCAACCAACAATGAGTTGCGTATTACGTACCTAGGGTAAACATACCAGTTATTGGACAGTTAAGATTTTTTTCAATTTCAGATCGTTGCAACTGTATTATTTTTCAACGGATATTATTCTGCCTATGCCAGATCTTAGCACATATATTCTATTTTAAGCTAACGGGTTTTAAGTATTTCTAATATCACATTTCTTTCAGAAAATTTTAAAAAACATGAAAGTGTTCCAAAAAGGTAGTTATTGGACAAAAAAAATTAATTATTAGACATAATATTTTCAGTTATTGGACACTGGCAAGAAATGATTAAAAGCAAATAAAAAATTGAAATCAGTGTTCAAAACTTTTATTAACTTAAAACTAATCACTTATGTGTACCTATTTTTCATTTCATTTTGGTACATATTAAATAGTTCTTCGACTTCCAAGTCGTCATGTTCTGTTCCATAGTCTTCCGAATCTTCCTCAGTTCCCATTTTTGGTTCCTCACACATTTTGCTGTCAGGTTTTATTTTATCGTCTGTTTTGATTCCTTCTTCACTTTCTATTTCTGAAATATCATCATCATCATTTTCCTCAGTGAAACACATGTGACACAAGAATAAATCCTTATCAATATTTTTGGAAGTAAGATAACAGTTTATATCTTTGAACCATTTTCGAATGTCTGCTTCCGAAACACAAGCGCTGGCACCACTTACTGCTTCACTTGTTCGCTGCACAATTGTTTGATGTCTTTTCAGGAAAGCCTTAAATAAAAACTGCTATTTTCGTAATCTCTATTTTCAAAATATCCTATTTTACTTAATTACCTTAAACCAACTATCAGTAGGTCTGTTGTTTTAAAATGGATTAGGCCGTGGATTTTCAGTCAAAAATTTTTGAACGCTATTTAAAATGTCCTCTCGTTTTCTGGGAAACCCTTTGGTTGCCAGCTCTTCTATCCACCTGCAAACATAAAAACTGTTATCCAACAGCTTAACATCTTACCTAACTGAACCAACTTTACCTTACAAGATCAGACTCTTCTCTTGTTGAAAGAATTGGATTTAGGCCGCATGTGTCTTTATGGCCTGGATTTTTTATTTTAAATTCCAGCGTTGATTTGGGTACACCGTATTTGTGTGCCGCATTTCTATATAACATGTTATTCTTAACTTCATTTATCGCTGCTTCTATCGATTATGCCCTATATTTATTTTTGTTTGGCATGCTTGAAAACTAGACACATAAAAAAACTCACAATCAGTTATAGGACAGATTGTAAACCAGTTGTTGGACAGGCGTCCAATAACTGGTTACACTGTGAATATTGACACCAAAATTGAAATGCTGGAAACAGAGAAGATGCACTACGATATCACGCAAAGAGTGTACAAACTTGGCAAAATGCAGTTATTGGACAGGTGTCCAACAAATGAAAATAATCATATTTTAATGTCAGTTATTTGACACCGCTCTAGGACATAACCTAACTTACAAATATACAGGCTGTCTCCGAAATGCGTGTACAACGTAAGACCCTAGATTCCTTGGTTCAAAGTAGGTCGATTTAAGTTAACTTATTTATATCCAAAGTTGCTTAGTTTCGCCGCTAGAAGGCTTTAAAAATAATATTTTCCGTGAGTTTTATTCACCAAATCAGTTTTATTCACCAAAATTTATTCATCAAAATCTTTTTAATCACCCTGTATAATTTTCTATCAATTCTTTTTCTAAATAGCTACATTCATTTAAAAACTGTTTTCTCTCTTACAAAATTTTAGTTGGGCAAACGGTTTAGGCACTAAAGATTTTCTAAATGCCTACAAGCCCAAAACGGTAAATTAAGGTAACATTGACAAAATTCAAAGTACCAATTTCTTCACGGGATGTGAAGATCTTCAAAGAAAACCACATGTTACAGGTTTGGAAATAGTTTATTGCTGAATTTTTTTAAATTTTCGCCAACATTTGTGAACGTTATCAGGGTTTAGCGCTTTTAGTTCATATTATGCAGATTCTACTCTAGAATCGAAGGAAATACACAGGAAATCATGCTCCTTTAAACTGGTCAGCAAGACCAGTAAACCTAGCACCATCTGATTTTGTTTATTGGGTATCACAAAATCAAAAATGCGCCGAAAAGAGCAAGCGGTAAAAATTTTGCACACTGTATTATTTTTGCCCTGATGATGGTCACAAATCCTGGCAACATTTTGAGCAATAAACTACTTCCAATCCTCTAAAATGTGATTTTCTTGAAAGAGCTGCATATCCTGTGAAAAAATTACTATTTTGAACTGGGCTAATGTTACCTGAACTTACAGATTTGAACTTGCAGGGAGTTAGAAAATGTTTTTTTGTGGCTAAACCGTTTGCCCAACTGAAATTTCATAAGAGAGAAAATAATGTTTAAATTAATGTAGCTATTCAGAAAAAGAATTGTTAGAAAATAATACAGGATGGTTAAAAAGATTTGGATGAATAACTTGCGGAAGAGTGTTTTTAAACACTCTGTATGTTACGAAATTCGAATTTCTTCCAGAGAAAGCTTTGCCCAGCTGATATATAAACATAGTCAAAAAATGAATAATATCTAATGAAGATTTTTCGAGTAATTTAAGAAAAACTCATTGAAAATATTATTTTTAAAGTCCTCTAGCGGCAAAACGAAGCAACTTTGGATATAAATAAGTTAACTTAAATCGACCTGTTTTAAGCCAAGGAATCTGAGGCCTTACGTTGTACACGCATTTCGGAGACAGCCTGTATTGGTTTAACACATTCACGCCGGCGCGGGCCACCGGTGGCCCGCACTAAATTGTTTCATCGGACGGCGCGTACGACCGGTGTCCCGCACTAGACTATCTCATTGGGTGGCGCGTACCACCGGTGGTACGCATAGCCAAACAGTATATTTTTTAATATATTAAATATATTATTTAATATATCTATATTTTGCCGCCAAATGAAGCGCAGGATGAGTTCGAACGTCGCCTCGCAGCGAAAAATGTGAAAACCGGCCCCGGCGTGAACGTGTTAAACCTTAAAAATATTTCCCTTTACTGCATTAGTACCTTGTAAATTTATACGGAGCACTTGGGTAAAATTCCACCACTAATTATAACACAAAACTTCACCTTAGATTTCTTAAGATACACAATTGGCGCCAAAACAGAAACGCCAATAAAATGTTATTTATGTCAATATAGATACTCACAGTACAATGGAAACTGGTAGGTTTACCTTACTTGACAAAATTAATTAAAATTTTACAGGTTGTACATTAACACCGATTATTTCAGAAATGGTCAACTTTAGCGAGATTTCATGAGTTTCCCATATTTGCGTAAAAAATGATCAATGAATCGTTCTTAACTAAACTTAAACTCTTAAAATTTATAAAAATCTAAATAATGGAAAAATTAAGAGAGTTTTAAAAGTAATTTAAGTTAGTAAACTTATTTGGTGTAAAAAGCGCCCTTTGGAATCTTGACAAAAATTGACATCAAATTAGTATTTGCTCTCTTTAATTCGACGTTCTACGAATTTTCGTAAAGATATTTCGAATATAACGGAAATTGTTGAAGAAAAACGGAAATAAAATGTTAACTTTAGCCGTCTTTACCTTTGTTATTATTAACAATTCAACTAAGATAAGTTTTGCTAATACTAATGTTTTGACGTGAGGAATTCACTGTCACTCTGTTTCCCATTAGTTACGGACCACCTACATAAAACAAATTTTTATACAAATTATATTATGTTACATATACAGGTGTCCCAACGGTCCGAAAAAGCTCCATAACTTGTTTATTATTGGAGATGTTGACCTTTTCCTTTTTTTTGGTTATAGCTGTAATGGTACTACACTTTTTTAAAATATTGCGACTTATATACAGGTGTCCCAAAATTACAAACAATACTAAAGTTACTGTTTTTTAAATGGAACGTACCCGATTTTATTTTATTTATGAATTCTATGGTAAAATACGATTCACTTTTATAGAGGCCGTTTTTATTTAAACTATGAAGAAACTTGATTTAAAACAGTTTATTTGCCAGAATTTCAAAATGCAGTGGTCTCTTCAAAAATTCTTTTTTGTCAAATTTTTGGTTTAACTTTAAAGTAGGTCACGTTGTTTGATTACTAAATCTTTGCTGCATCTTTTAAATGTCTACTCAATAACCTGCTTAGTCGCAATTGCCTACTGCGATTTTTTAAACATGATGAGTCAAATGGCTTCCCCGATTTATTTCGGTAGTAATCAAAAATGGATCGCATTTAAATGCTCAGTATTTTTATACCTTTTTGCTCAGTAAAAAATACTAAACGCTCAGTATTTAATTTTAAACATGTTAAGTATAAAAACAAAAAATGCTCAGTAAAATATTTGAAATGTTAAACATATAAAGCATAGTATGAAATTCAATAACTCCCAGTAAAGAATTACGATTGCATAATGGGAATTCAAGTAGATCAGTAAATGTGAGGTGCTACTTTAACTGGTTGGTAACACTGACATCGGAGATGCTGCATGACATTTTTTATGACCAAAATTCTTCTTTCCGCTTTTTTATTTAATCGAAGACGTTATTGCAATTATCATCAAATTGTACTCATCTTCATGCTGATGCCAGGTACAAACTTATTTGGCAAGGTTTCCCGGTAGTAATATTGGGTACTACTGATAGAAGAAAAACGTTTCATATTATTGGAGTAGCAGTATGTGCAAATGAAGCAACTGACGATTTTAAATTTTTGTTCAATGCATATAAATTAGGTGCTGAAAAGGCATTGGGTAAAACTGTCAATCCTAGTATAGTTATATGTTATGCTGCGAAAAGTATTCAAAATGCCTTTCAATATGTATTTGATTCAAAAACAAGGTAAGAATGTGTTGGGCACACTTGAAAAAAAATTGCCAAAAGAGAGTTGAGCAAGTTGTTAAACAAAGAAATGAAAGAAGCAAGATTCTAGAAGGCATAGATATTTTACAACACAGTAAAAATGAGGAAGTATTTGATAAAGCGTCGCGTATGTTTATTTTCAAATGAAAGGATAGCCAAAATGAATTCATCACATAATATTTTGAACGGGAATGGTTGCAAAATAATAAAAATTGGTATGAAGGGGTAGATAAGTTCACTTCAAGTACTAATAATGCTTTAGAAACGTTCAATAGAATTATTAAAGATGAAAACACATTACGAGAAAGGCTACCAATATCTCAGTTTACAACGCATTAAAAAAAATATGTTAAAAACTGGTCATGTCAATATGCCAATAATATAAAGGAAATGCATACGGAAGCCAACATAGGTTTAGACTTATGGATGGAAGCATATCAATGGGTAAAACTTAAAAAAAGTTATTGTTGCTGAAGACAACAGTTATATCATTGCTTCGAAGAATACTCTAGAAATTAATTTGGAAAGCCTACAAAAACTTCGGGCATACGATTTCAATTATAATTTTGATTATTATAAGAATGTTATGTTTAATTTTTGGAAAGTTACAGTTCCAGAAGGCTGCGATTGGACTAAAGGAGAGTGTGATTGCCTATCATTTTTTAAGCAAAAAATTTGCAAACACGTGGTAGGTCTAATACGCCTGAAGTATGCAAATCCACCTCCCGAGGCGAAAACAATTCCATTAGGAACCAAAAGACTAAAGGTCGTCCAGCTAAATCAAAAACAGCACTTCTCGTGCAATAGATGTTCAGTTCATTCATACACCTATAACATGTAAAAATAACATAAAATAAATTACGTATAAAGTACATCCTTTTTTTCCCAAACATATTATTTTTTTAAAAGTAGTTTCGATTTTTTACTGATTATTTGGTATAATTACTGAACAGTTAAGATTTGTACTGAACATTTAGGATTTTTACTGAGCGTTTAGTATATTGACTCTGCATTTAACATTTTTAATGGTCATTTAGTTTCCGTACTGAATATTTATATTAATACTGAGCGGCTAGTTTTTTACTGAGCAATTAAATAATATACCGTTTATGCCTACTTTACATTCAAGTGTAATACTGGGTATTTAATTTATACCCATCAAAAATAATTCCGACAAACTTTCCATCCATAGTAAGGTAAAATAAGTATGTCAGAATAACTTTTGATCAATATAATAACAAATAAGGATCATCATTTAAAAATGAATTCGTCATCGACATTTTCAATTTATCATTTTTTAAAAATGCAACAAATCTTCAACAATCAAATGGAGTCAATTACTTTGACAACACGGCAAAGATATTGAAAATAAGAATTTTTGAACAAACCACTACATTTGGAAATTCTGACAAAAAATATCATAAATCAAATTTGCTGGCAGTTTAGACAAAAATCACCTGTATAAAAGTGAATCGTATTGTACCATAGAATCCAACAATAAAATAAAATCGGGTACATTCCATTTAAAAAATCATAACTTTCGTATTTCTTGTAGTTTTGGGATAGCTGTATATAAGTCGCTATATTTAAAAAATGTGTATTATCATTACAGCTATACAGTGAAATCTCCCTTCTGCGGGCACCAACGGGACCCACCAAAAGTGTCTGTTCAAGAGTCGTGTCCGCCTAAGGGAAACGCGAAGTAAATATCGTTTTTTTAAATGAAAACTATAATTTAAAAAAATCGGATATTTAAAGTGTATATGTGAATGTTTTTAAAATAAAGAAAAGCCCAAAATTCATTTAGTAAAATTAAGAGTAGTCTTGCCCTCTATATTGATAAATTGACAGTAGTACTAGCTTAAAGTGACTGAAACTCTCTTTCAAAGATTAAATATATTTGCAGATATCCTCAAAAATAAATAATTGTTGACATTGACTCACAACGAAAATCTTAACGATTTTTTGGAAATGGATGAAAATTTATGTGTTGAAGATCCAGATTCAGGACAAGAAATCGAAAATCCAGAAGTCGAACAACTGTGCGAAGATTCTGACGTCGATGAGGACTAGTTCCAGCAAAGGATATTAAAAATTATGGTGAAACTATTACCCTAACCAATCAGCTTAAACGTTTTGCTGAAAATCACGTAGATGTAAGGTCTTTGGAGCTGCTTTCCACATTAGAAATACGTTTTCTGGACGCCTGTTTAAAGAAAAATATTAAGCAAATATCAATAGATGATTTTTTGCGTCATTAGACTAAAATTTACTTTCATTTTATGTATTACTACATACAACCTTTTGAACGTACGTACTTTGTAAGTTAACAAATCTTTTTTTAATGTTATAGTTAACACCTTTCAAGTAGAGCGTGGGTAATATTTTCAGATTGACGATCTTTTTGTTGATAAAAAATGACTAAAAGTGTATAATATTACTGTTTCTCTTTCTTTTGAGATAAATGTGTGGAAAATTTTGGAATTTCAGATCTGTTCCTTGCATTAAGATTAAAAGTCGACAAGAGTATGTGTGGACAGGAGAATGCATAAGTGGACTGGATTATCAATTATTAGACCCGGTTTATTCACCTGCCCGTAATTTCCTGACTACTGACCTATGACCTTTTTTTTAGAAAGGTTTTGTGTTTCAATATGTAAACAACTAAAAACATTTGTATTTAAACTTTGTGGGGCCCGCGAAAAAAATTTTATCGGGCCCTGCACTTGCTGGATCCGGCCCTGAAAAGGAAATAAATGGAAAAATAGAATTTTTTATTTCATCGCGCCCCTCTTATATCTTCGGAAAGCAAGCATACTGTCCTCGACACTGGCAAATAACAGATATCACTTTAGTAATTATTTTACATGTAGTGTTTTTATGTATTCCCATGCAATCACCCACTATTATGGACAATTTTCCTGATGCATAAAAATACAATTTTAAGAGCAATCGTTCTAATGGTCAAAACAGATTGTTCCTGTTATGCCCAAAAGGATACGTTGCACTCTCCCTTTGGATAATCTATAACGGTCTATAAATTGTTTATCGGTCCATTTCCCCACATTTTTTACATGACGTGATCTATTCACAGAATTATATAGAGTTCATACTGGATTAACTATTGCTACGTCATCTTCTAGAAGATTACCATCGAAATCGTCGATAAATTCCTTAATGAATGTTGTGAATTATAATTAAAATCACAACAAATCCAGTAAAATCTACTTTTTAACTGATTTGCACGGCTTAATTACATCAGCAGCATCATGTACTGTTTTTAATGTTTTGACAGCTGTGTTTTTAAAAGTATGTGGCTACGTTAATGATCAGGAGCAATCTAAACTATCTCAATTCCTTTACCCTGATTCTTCACTTTGTTTACTTTCGTGTTATGCCCTGCGTTCATGGAAATCAGTTTTACATTCACATAACTTCCCTTAAAAGGAAACAAATGGTGACAGTTTTCTAATTTTCTAATGACATTTATTTAATGAATTCAGCGTTTTGTTGAAAATCACTGTTGTAATGTCTTTGATTGTGTAGTAGCAAAGTTAGCTCTAACGTTTGTTTAATATGCAACAGTCCATCAGATGGTTAAAGACAAAATCGTGATCTATCGCTAAATATGATTTGCTGTTATTCTTCGATCCAGTGCTTTCTAGCCTACCCTACTAGAGAAATTGACAATTCAATATCACTACAATGGACAAATTGGTCGGTGTGATATTAAACGATATCACTGAATTCTGCAATAAATTGTCCCTTGACACCTGTCTTCTCAAAACAATCCTCTAACGAAGTCATTCGATGCAGATATCTTGTTTGTTGTTAATTTATGATTCGAGGTCGCCCACTGCCAAATACGTATTTCAGTGTCTTGGTATGACTAAATATTCTATATCCAAATGATTGTAAAATCACTTCGATTATGTTTTCAGTATAGTAAAGTACTGTACTTTGGAGTAAATTACCAGTACAAGCGATTTCGTGCAAGGGAAATCACAATATCCTGCATTTTCATTATTTCAACCCCTGTTAAAAGGACTTTATTGAATGTAAGACTGATTTCAATGGATGAGGGCCATAACAGGGACAAATAAAGAATGTTGCATTACACTATTGCCAACATGAAGCCAACAAAATGTATAATTATTAAAGCTTAGTGTTCCATGTTAGTGGTACAGATTTCTCAGTATTGCTCATGCAGCATAGTGCTACTATTAATTAATTCCTTTCGGCGAATACAATTTGTGGAAAATTCTTTTCGAGTTTAATTGGACACCAACGATATACTGGTTTCATTCATGTTGTATATCAAATATGAAAAAAATTGTTTTTTTTTTTCAGTAATGGTGTTAAGATTAGATGTTGATGTGTTTAATGGAAGAAGAAGAAGAAGTTTTTCTCTATACTTCTGCCATTTTTTTCTGACGGCCAGCGAACAATTCGTCGACGTTTTTGTAGATTTTGTTTTAAATGTTTTCATCAACTAATTACTAGATAAGTTGTATAGAAACTAATTGCTGTGACTGTGTGTCGTTCCATTTGGCACTTGTGCATATTTCATTTGGTATACAGTGTGCACCCATTCGACCTGCGGGTAGACGTATTAGCAACTGTTGGGCAATTGTAAGTAAGCGGAGCTTGCGCTCTCAGATATATCGTAAGCTTTAAAGGTTTGAAAACTAAGAAGATTTAAGAATTAAAGGCTTTTAATAAATGCTCAAATAATCCACCGTTTTGAGCGCAACATTAACCCAACCGGTTATCAGAATTCTGCTTATTTCAATAATTTTTTCTTGGAACTTCTCTAAATTTGTTGGACTGTCGTCTCCATATCCGTAAATCGAATTATTGAAAAAGGGCCACAAAAATAATCGTTGGGGGCTAAATCAGGGGATCGTGCTGGCCGTTTAATAGGACGTGAATTACCTATCCACATATTTTGAAAAGCAATATTTAAAAAATTTGCCACGTTACTGGTATTATGAACCGGAGAGCCATCTTGCTGTAATTAGATATTATTAATATCATAACGTTCCTGAATTGCAGGAAGAACATTGTTCTGCAATAAGTCTAGATATTTGTTGCAGTTTAAACTTTCATTTATGAAAAGGGACCCGATTACTTCATTTAGAATAATTCCTGTCCATACATTTAATTTTTGAGGGTATTGTGTTCTCATGGGAACTACTTCATCGTATTTTGAATAGTATTTGCAGAAGGAATTGGTCTTTTCGGATAGTTCACAGTAAATAAATCGCGACATATATCCGCAGAATTTCCATCATAA
The DNA here is from genome assembly GCA_036711955.1 of Digitonthophagus gazella. Classification (NCBI taxonomy): domain Eukaryota; kingdom Metazoa; phylum Arthropoda; class Insecta; order Coleoptera; family Scarabaeidae; genus Digitonthophagus; species Digitonthophagus gazella. The sequence goes on along the minus strand of JASCIT010000006.1, from coordinate 21,012,986 downwards.
AATTGCTTTACCATCAAAAACTTTTCTCCCGGCGTATAATAGTCCAGTTTAAAATGTTAACCCTAGAACTTTTAGCGAAATCACTATGCACCCAAGCCCAACCAAAATCGCTAAACAAATGGAGTAAATACGAAAAAACCAGATTTTATCGTAAGTCTGGGTTGATTCGACGCTTGTCTAGGAATGATGTCATAGATCAATGCGAAAAAGTAAGATAATGCATGATTTTTTGTTAAAACAAAAATATATTTCCTTTGCAAGCTCTAAAAATTTCATTTTTTTAAATTTGAAAAGATAAATTCCCAAGTTGTATGAAATCGCTTTGTACTGCTCTCCGTGCAAGTAACATGGCTATAATGGCGCGGTTGATTACGTCTGTCTTTTTCGCACTTTGAGGTTCGTGTGTTTACTGCGACTTGTGGATAGGGCTTTTCAATGTGTTAGACAAGGCATCCAATTGCATACGATTTTAATAAGTTAGATAAAGAGACACATATCAACTCCAATCGGCCCGATAGGTAAACGTAGTACATAAAATTTTGTTTGTTTCTATAGGGTGATTCAATTTTATTTGGGGAAACTTGAACAGCGTATTCTACCAACCAAACTAGTGAAAAAACTTTATATAAACATAACCCAAAAACGTTTTGTTTTCTAGTTATAGCTTGTTCTAATGAGTGAGCGCGAACGGCATTGAAGCCGCAATTATGATCAAAGTGACTGGTTATCAAATTAAAAACAAAACGGTTAGTTGTCAAGTTTATTAAATTTATTCAACGTGTTACTGATAGTGTTATTATTTACAATAATTATGCCACGAAAGTTTACAAACGAAGAATATGCAGATATTCATTATGTGTATGGTTTTTGCGACGGCAACGCCGAAGCATCTGTTCGGGAATATGGAAGGCATTTTCCAGCCAGGAGACTTCCAAATGCACAAGTGTTTATTGATACACACCGTCGTTTTCGTGAATTGGGCTTGCGTAATAATCACGACCAGTATAGGAATAACAACCCCGGGGTTAGAAGAAATAATCGAATTTTGCAATTATTTGACGTTAACCGACAACTTAGTACTCGTAAAGCAGCTCAACAATTGCGATATTCGCAATCACGGGTATGGCGTACATTACGCGCAGATCAAAGAAAACCGTTTCATTTACAACCTGTCCAAAATTTACATCCGGGGGACGCAGAAAGAAGGGTAGCTTTTTGCGAATGGCTCTTGCGAATCGGAAAGCAATCACGATTTTATGCATAAAATACTGTGGACAGACGAAGCTTCATTTACTAGAAGAGGAGTGGTTAATTATCATAACATTCATGTCTGGGCGCATGAAAATCCACACCAAATTCGACCACGTTCTTTTCAGAATGAATTCAGTGTTAATGTGTGGATAGGAATTTTACACAATAATGTTTGTGGGCCGCACTTTTTGCCTCCCAGATTAAACTCTGAATTATTTTACGAGTTTCTTAACACCAACTTAAACGATTTGCTGGAGGACGTACCGCTTTATTGGAGAAACGGCAGCTGGATTCAAATGGATGGTACTCCAGCTCATTATGGATTAATAGTGCGACAGTGGGTAAATGCTAATTATCCACAGCGCTGGATTGGACGCTTAGGACCAGTAGTCTGGCCTCCCAGATCCCCAGATCTGAATCCATTGGATTTTTATGTGTGGGGGACGTTAAAAGATAAAGTCTAAGCAACACCGGTAAACACAAGAGAACAATTAATTTTAAAAATCGAAGAAGCGTGCAATGAAATGAGGCAAAATCCGTTACAAATAACTCACGCAATCGATTCATTAGTTCGCCGTTGTCAAAAATGTATCGACGTTAATGGGTTTCATTTTGAGCAACTCAATGTAAACTAGTTACTTATTAAATAACTGATTTAACTTGATATGTTATTTTAGTAAAAAAATTTTGAACAAGCTATAACTATACTTCATTTAATAACTAGGAGGAGTGAATCTCAAAACCCCATTTACATAGGAAAAAGTAACTAAAAAATACACTAAATATTTTTAGCGGCAAATTTGAATTCTAAACTTCAAACCAGTTACATTTATGCAACCAACAAAACACCAAGCGTTTGAGTGTAGTATGCTAGAACATACCAAATATCTCTATGGCCGTTTATCTATACGTACATTGTTTAAAATTTATCCAAAAGACGTTCCTTGTGTTGACGTATTATATCCAACAGATGACATCGTACCATACCTTCTTCGAACATAATATTTTTTGATCGCAACCATTTGAGCACAACGAAAAAGCGAGAAACAAGTTGACAAATTAGGTAAAGCACCTAACCTCAAACGTTAAAAACACTAAACGACATAAACCAATTTTTTCGTCTTCGTAAACTTGACTGCGGAGCGACCAATAATAGTTCACTATTTTGGCGCGCAAAATTCAAAACACTCCTCCTAGTTATTAAATGAAGTATAGAAAACAAAACGTTTTTGGGTATATACTTATATAAAGTTTTTTCACTAGTTTGGTTGGTAGAATACGCTGTTTAAGTTTCCCCAAATAAAATTGAATCACCCTGTAGTGTCAGTATTAGATGGTTAACCTATTGGAGAATAAGGTAACAGAGAAATAAAAAAAAACGATTCGGACAACTTGTGAAGCAGATTTTTAAGTATTCAAGTGGTGTACAGTAATTTATCGCTTCAACAAAAAAATTTCAATGTATTGTTTCAAATCAAAATAATAAAATAAATAATTTAACAAACCCAACCTAATCAAGAACTCTCCTCAAAAGCTTTTAATAAAAAAAAATTTAATTTATTTTGAATAAAAAAGCTTTTTCTCTCGATTACTTTGGTTATTAAGTATTTTCTGCAAGTTTGTACAATGAGTGGTTTCTGAGATACACCTATTTGCATGCTTATTTGGTCACCCTGTGTAGAATCACATCAATGACCAAAACACTAACAACTTTACCTTAAGAATAAACTTGTATGATAAAAATAAGACGACTTGCAGGCTCAGGACTGTCGTTATTACCTCCCATCATAACACGTACACTACTAAAGTTACGAGTTTCTTATCAACGTACAGCTATCCTAACAATTTTCCTTTGTCTGGGTTCTAGAATTATTTTTAGATTATCGAAATGTAAAGGAATTCTCCTGTATTTAGTTTCTAATATTTTGGCACGTAGATTAATTATTGCGCTGATTTGTTTCATTAATTCTGTGCCTAAAATACCGTCGTATATTTATGAAGAGTCTACTATATTGAAAGTATGAATTTGCCCTATCGCTCGAAAAGTATATAAAGATAGAATTTTGATTTTATAGAAATGATGTGTTGTATCGTGCGTAGTTTTGACACTAAATGGGTTGTAAATTCTATACTCAGAGAAATGAGTTTGCGCCTTTTCTGTAGGAATTATGGAAAGCATTTGGCAATATAGATGCAGTAATCGCGGTGATCGGCACTATATTGCCAATTCTGATGCTCTAAAACTTGTGACATTGTTTGTTCCAGTGTTGTGGGATTTTTTATGTAAATTCTCTCCCCTAATTTTCTGTATCTCATTAAACCTCTCTTGAATGTTTGTAAGGCTGTATTTGTATATAATGTATTCTTTTATGGTATTAGCTCCCCTCTTGTATCGAGTTGCATTTTTGTTAGCAGTAAATTTACTAAGTCTTTAATTCGTTGTCCAAATGTATATGGCTTTTCATTTTTTCATTGTTAAATCATTTAATAAACAATCTTCAGATCTTTGATCTACACAACTAACTTCTAATAGGTTCTTTCTATTTGTCCATGTTTTTAGTTTTCTTGATCCCATTATAGATTGTACTTCGTTTGAAAATCGAGATTTAATTAATTTTATTAAAAATGAATTAATTGGATTGTTTGGATTAACCCGATCCGCATAAGTTCGTAGCAAATCATCACATGCATCAACAAAATAGTGGTAGAACATCTGGATCATCGTTAAATTGTGGTTGAGATTTCAGCTTTAGTTAGTGGCTTCTGTTGTACGGTATGATTGATAATTGATTTATACCGTTTACAAGTTCGTTAATTGTCAGTTGACATAAACGTTTTAAGAATACATAAAATTACTCGCTGCTCCTTAATAATAAATTCTAATTTTACTTACACTAGGATTAACAAAAGTTGCATGTAGTTTTCTTCTTTCTTGTTATTGTCTTTCTTGTTGCTTGCTTCCTCTTCGACGAGAATTTGATCGTCTGGGGTTCTCGTTTCCTCAGCAAGAATTCGATTCCCTGTGGATTTCTTAACGTTGTCTATGGCCCTGATGGGTTTTTGGAGAAATTTTGATCGTCCTTGGATTGTATCCCAAGAGTTATCGCGTTGATTGAAAAATTTGGTTCGCACAACCTTGTGTAATTTCTGTCTTCTTCCAGCTCGATGTCCTGGTTCCAAGGAATTGAAATTCACCTTTTCTTCCAAGTTGTTTGAAATTTCAACTTGTTGATTAATTGACATATTGGGAAGTCTCGGTAAAGTTGAAGTTTGGGTATATTGTTGACTAATCATGTAGGGTAGCTCTGACAACGTTGAGACCAAAACGTCGCTGTATTATGGATCGATTGGCATGTGGGAAGGTTGTGTTAAAACTGAAGCTTGACAATGTTGTGGACTGATCGTTGTATACGGTGATCTTGGTAAAATTGAAGCTTTAACTTGTGGATCAGTTGGCATATAGCGAGGTTTTGGTAAAGTTGAAGCTTCGGATTGTTGTGGTTCAGTTTGCATATATGGTTGTTTAGGTAAAGTTGAAGATTCTGCTCGTTGTGGATCAGTGAAATTTCAACTTGTTGATTAATTGACATATTGGGAAGTCTCGGTAAAGTTGAAGTCTGGGTATATTGTGGACTAATCATGGATCATGGATCGATTGGCATGTGGGAAGGTTGTGTTAAAACTGAAGCTTGACAATGTTGTGGACTGATCGTTGTATACGGTGATCTTGGTAAAATTGAAGCTTTATTCAATTGACAGATTCTTGTTTTCAGATTTTTTTGTTGGCTGCACTGACCAGATCTTACTGACTCAGCTACTTTACAAAATTTTACAGGATTGCACGTTAGAAAACAACTTCTCTTATATCTAGATTGGAGCGTAATCAAGGTTTTTCGTGTAGATAAAGAAAGGTAAGGGATGCGAAAAGATTCAAAGCAAAAAATGTTAACTAATTTTAAAAAAATCGGAGAAGGTAGAGAAAAAGGAAAATCATGAAGGGAAAATAACTATTTTATTTATAACACATATTAGAAATTTGTAGTGTGTTATTCAATACCCAAAAAATGTACGTGCTTGTAAGCTATATTGTTGTTTATATTAACATGACTTTATTATAATCAATTCTAAGCACGATTCTTTGAAAAATATATAAGTAATCTTTATTAATAAAATTAAATACAAATTTACAAAGTAAGACACTATTGGCGAAAGTGAAAATTATTAAAAAATTGTTTAAAACATAAAAATTTTGAGCACCAAGAGCACCGAGTAAATGAGAAAGAGTTACATTCTGAACAACGGTTCAAATATGGTAGTTCTTGATTTGAGAAAGCAGAATTAGTCGGATGTTCAAACATTACGAGCCGATGTTCTGTATACCCACTTTTATATCACGAATATGCAAATAAATTTTAATTTTTTACTGCCGATAATTTATTATGTATCAAAGATCGTATTTTAACTATGTTATTTCTTGTTGATAAGTTAACATCTAAATTATTGATACGAACCATGTCAGAAAATTGTCCAATAAATCCCTTCAATATTCGGAAACCATACACATCCAGAGGTTGCATTAAACGGCTTTCTCTGGAGGAACTTTTGATTTTAATGATTGTGGACAATGGCCTGTATATCCATCCAATAGTAATAAACTTTTCAGCCTGGTGATAGTTAAATAAGTGCTAACAAACCAATTGTCTAACAAATCAGAGGTTAATTTACCTGAACTTGATGCTTTTAGGTGAATATTTGGAGATCGAAATAATGTTTGCTGTACTTGTAGGCTAAATTGCCTAATGAGTTCCTTTAAAACTATCAACAACGGTGACATAAGCTTATCACTTGCAGATATTATTGGAATAATTGTATAAATATGAGTGGATGCATTTATTGATTAAACAACAGTTTCAACTTTTTTTCTCCCTTGAAAAGCTAATGAACGTCCCCCACGTATTAAATTAAATCCCCTTTCATCGGCATTATATGTTTTCCGGTCCGTGCGTTTCTAATAGTGGTTTTACTTGATTAATAAATTCATTGGCAATATCTTGCAGTTTGGCGGTATCTGTTTCATAAGAACGAGTTATGAATTTAGTAATGTTACGTGAAAAAATTCTGTGCATTCTTTTAAAATGATACAATCACTTTTGTGAAGCTTTGAACGTTTCCAGATTTACCTGGGTATTTGCTTCTAATGTCCATTTCCTCAAGTCTATGTCATGTACAATAACATGAGAATTTGTTGAATCTATTGTTGTAACACATGACTAAAAATCGCTATTAATTCTTTTCTTTACGTTCCTTCGTTTTCCAGGTATTGTTTCCACCGATACAACCGTAGTAAAGGTTCTATTTTTTTAAATTTGTTTTGTACGGGTTCTAAAGGAAATCTCCTCTTTTTTCCACTTTTCCAGTAACCTACAGCGTTCTCCTTATATTACGTATTCACAATAACTCCTTCCTCTGAACAAGGCTCCGTTTCTTACTGTAAATATTCCTGAAGATCTTGAGGTGAAATCGAACCATCGATATCAACATGGTGTACAGAATGTGATTTAAATTGCGGTAGAAACTGCAGAGATGAATCTATTTCTGCTCCAAACGTGGTGTCCTCTTGGCTTTTTATAACAATATCTTGTCATGTCGTGTAACTCTATTTCTCGCCGATTTAAATTTGTTTGTTCTTTTCTAGCAGTATTGAATCTCTGCATTGGAAGTGTAATAATATTCACTTCATTTATTGGTTCCATTTGCTAGGTATCGAATAACAGACTACAAATTATTAAATTTCGGTGATGATGTTCCTATTGGCGTATAGCCCTTATATACGAATAAACGTACAATTATTCTGTGCATTATATCACATTCTAACATTTCTGGGTTAAGTTCGTCACATAGATTTATTACTGTATAATAGTATTCTAAAAGGGGTTCGTCAGGTCTTTGACGTATAGTCAGCAATCTGTAATTTAAATTATCCTCATAGTTAGGTCCTATAAATTTGCATTTAAAAGTTTTTAACGTATCTGCTCAACTAGCATTTGGGTGGTATTTAACAAAGTTTCAAGATCAAACTGCAGCAGTTGCTAACGGGGAATTATTAAAGTAGTACAATTTTAAGTCATCGTTCCAAGCATTAGCTTGAGCCATCGCGTGATATTGTTTTAAAACTTTTATGGGGTCATCTTGATTTGAATCGACATATGGTGGTTGTGTAAATTTTGATGCTATTGGTATTCGATTTTGTAACATTTGTGCAGTGGCACTATTTTGACTAATTACTGTAATTTTAGGAAGAGAAATTATTATGACTCTTTCCTGAATTTTGTAATCGACTAATAGGAGTTTCATATGGCTCTATATTAGGCGGATGTTCTGGGGAATTTTGTGGTAATGTTCTATTAAAAGCTCTGGACTTATCTGCATCATCAAACGGTATTTCAACGGGTAAAATACAAAATTCATATCCTCCATAACAATAATCTTTTCAATAAATGATGAGTTCCCAATATTGGTATCACCAAATAACCAAAGAAAACGACTCTTTGCTACCTTTCCCTTTATAATATCATTCCACCATACAATGACTTTATATCCCCACTCATTGTAAAAATAATCACTTTCCCTAAACCCCTTAAATTTACGCAACACACTCTTCATGTGATCTCTTACATACTGTTGTAAAAATTTATAATTATTTCTATGTTCAACGACAAAGGGGTCATCATTACAATACATCGGTATTACAAGCCCAAATCTAAACTTGATCACTGAAGTGGAACTTATTATTTAATATACCTTTATGAAGGAGATTTACATCATGGTAAAAGTATTAAATCACCGGGTGACTGCGTAAATTTCGTTGACGATTTCAAAAATTCACAACTTAAAGATGCCTGACCGTCCCCCGGAAATACATTGAAGCATCACATATACGTCTGTACCTGTAAAAAAACGAGAACAAGTTTTGGAGGTCACACGTCTGGTAGTCCCCTTCTATTTATATTCTATTAGTCTTAATATAGTCTTTTCTTCGAAAGAGTTTCCTTTTGATTGCCCTTTACAAATGTCACCTCCGCTCCTACGGTGTGTTCTAAAGGTGGGTACTGACTTGAGCATTTTAGTCCGAACGAACCGAGCGCGCACAACCGAATTGCCCTAAATAGTACGGGACCCCGAACCGAACGTACGGGAATCGAACGCGCCGAACTTTTTCGAAGACTTGTCGGTAAACGTGATTTGCTCAAAGGGATTTATTCGTTCGTTGGTGTTCAGTGGGTACGGGCATTCGTGAAGTTCACAACGTTCATTGATTACTCAGCAAAAATGGATTCGAGCAGGGAAATGTGTTTAGAATTAATAGATGTTTATGAACAACATCCCGTGTTATGGAATCCAAAAGATGGACAATATTACAATAAAATAAAAAAATACGACGCTTGGTCAACTATTGACCAAAAATTTGGATGTGCTTCTAGAGAAAGCAAGAAGAAGATGGAGAGCCTACTTGCTAGTTTCAGGAGGGAAAAGGGAAAGGGGAAAAAATCTATGGGAACTGGTAAAGGTATTATTTATTAGAATTTTTGTTTATATTTCGGTACCTAAATGTTTACTTAACTACAGGCAGACATGAAATTTACGTATCAAAATGGTTTGCTTTCCAACGTTTGGAATTTCTTTTGGATAGGGACGAACCAAGGGCAACGCTAGATACAGTTGAGGAGAGTGTAATGTAATCAGGTATTATAACATTAAAAACTTGCTTAATTATTGTCGCATTTGTTTATTAAAATGTATTTCGATAAGAACACAGTGCCTTGTGTCAATTTCCGGTCAGTAATTACAACAGAAAACTTTTCATTTAGCATTCTTTCATATTTACTTTTACAATACTATTATGGATTGATAAAGTTACATAGGTACTATATATTATACAGATACTCAGCAAAATCATTACGAATTTCTTTCGCTGCATTTGACGATTTGCGCGCAATGTTTCTGAGAGACAAAAATGATGTTCCAGGATCATCTGCTTTTCTCCAATTGCCTGGGATGATGTTGCCCATATCGTCTTCTTTGTCGAAAGTCTCTTGTGGCGTGTAAATATTTCTCGAGCTACTGCTATTTCTAAGAAAATTATGTAGGTAAACAGTTGTCAAAACAACTAATTCTGCTCTTTCAGGACTAAGTAATATTGGTTTTCTTAGTACCCTAAAAACTGCAGACTGAATCCCAAAAACATTTTCTCCTACTCTTCTAGCTCGACTAAGCCGATAATTAAACGTTCTTTCAAGTGACCTCTTTGCATGAAACCCAGAAAAAGGTTTACGTACATGTTTTGATAATGGAAATGCTTCGTCGGCCAAAAAAACATACGGTAACATCTTGTTCATGTTAGGTAACACTGAATTGTCAGGTAACCCTAAAGTACCATTTTGCAATTTCTTCTGAAGTGTCGTATTTTTGAAAACTTCGCCGTCTGATATCCTGCCCTGACAACCAACATCAACAAATATGAAATTATAGTCCGCATCCACGAGAGCAAATAGGACAATACTAAAAGTTGATTTGTAATTGTAGAAATCACTTCCACTTTGAAAAGGAGCCTGGATTACTATGTGCTTTCCGTCCATGCATCCTATGCAATGAGGAAATTGCCATAATCTTTCAAACTGATTCGATATGTTCAACCACTCCTCTGAACATGTTGGCATCTGAAAGAGAATCAAAATTAAAATTTATGCTTGTAGTTTTTCTAATATGCGTTAAACATATTTTCCTTTAAACGTTTTTCAAACCTAGGTTTTTTTTATTTCAGAATGAAAATACTGAATCAGAAAAGGAAATTGTATTAGAAACTGGAAATATTTTGGAAAATGAAAGCAGTGCAGTGAATGTTCAAGAAGATATTGAAGGAACCACCAAAACACAGGAAATAACTACCTCTACGCCTCGGACAGCGGGGGAAGCTACTTTCACCGCAACATTAAGAAAAAGAAAAAGACTAGAACGTGAGCCGGATGATAATCAAAAGATGGATGAGGCTTTGGGCATTTTAAGAAGCGCAATTACAAATAGTGCCCTTAAGACAGATGGATGCAGCGTATATGGACAGCATGTGGCTAATAAATTAAGAAGCTACACGAAAAGGGTGCAAAATATAGTTGAACATCATATTAATGCTATATTGTTTAATGCTGACATGGGGTATTACAATCATGTTGAATCGCCATACCCATCTTCAAACCAATCCTCAGCCACTCAAACGCCCTTACCTTCACCACAAATTCAAACCCCAATAGTTTCTCCTTCGCCCTCTTCTTGCAATACTTCTTACCAAATGTGTGTTACCCCTTTACCAAATTTGCAAACCTCGACAGCATCAAGTAATACGGCGTACACCAACCTATACGATACCCTCACCACTCAAGGCCTTGATAACACGATTTTAGATCAGGATGAGTCCACGAGATTTCACGTTTGGTGAATTATTACCACTAATATTGTATAATACTACTACTGTAGTAATCTTAAATATAATAAAATAATATGAAAAACTTACATACCTTTACTTGATCCTTTAGTCCTTGAATTAGTGCGTCGCAGGTTTCTAGAATTATGACACCGATGCGCTGCTTGGAAATTTTGAATAAATATTGCAAAGTGGTATACGAGTCTCCTGTAGCTAGGAATCGTAAAGTTAGTGCTAAGCGATCATGTACAGGTATAGCTTTTCGAAATTTCGTATCCTTTTTGGCAATTTTAGGACCGACTAGTAGGACTAACTTTTCAAAGTCTTCTGCAGACATTCGTGTGAAATTTGTAAAGTGACAGTTGTCCATATCTCTTAGGAGGGTCGTATTTTGACGTCGTAAAAATAAACGTCTTGTCCACATCCGTTTCGATTTTTTTTTCTTCGCTTTGCCAATATCTGTCATGGTTTTCACAAGGAAAAAAGCAGCAGCAGCTATGACAACACTCTCTGGGTCCATGTTTAATTGTGACTGGCGAACATGGGAACACAACGAGCAAATAAATTCATCGACCACCGCGAATATTTTTATTGTTCGCTTTGTTTCTGCGCGCTCGGTTCGTTCGGACCAGTTCGGACTAAAATGCTCAAGTCAGTACCCACCTTAAGAGAATTTCTCTTAAGCGCTCATATGGTACGTCCCCCTTCTCATATTTGATGTGGTGCAGGTTTGCCTCTTTCCAGAAAACTTGCCTTCTCTTATTTCTAGTTGATCTTTCCCGAAGAACGTCCGGTTGAAAGAGGAAATGGATGATAGATTCACCATCAGCAATTGCCACTTCCTTCAACCTGAATCCCGAAGAAAGTGTGAAACCCTGCATGTCGATTACTTTAATTGGATGTCTCAACGTCATTATTTTTCTTCTATGGGTAGGATTCAATATTTTGGATAACACTAATTCTGAATTTTTAATACGCATCAAAACCGCAAATGGTCGATGCAGACTTCTACCCAGTTCGGGGAATCAACGTCTACTATATCAATTTCATGAGTAGTTATAATTGAGGAAAATCTTATTATCCCCCCTCTCTCTTTTCTTTCTTTCATTTAGTGTTTCTTTCTAAATTACCATTATCTAATTTAGATTTTAACCGCTTAGTTTCCTACTCACATGAAGAACAGTACCATCCACATTCGGGCGTTACACTTAAATTTATAACCGCTTGCGGTTTTGGTAATAGCTCCTGAGAACATTTACCAGCCTATGAAGAAATTTCTACTCGTAATCCTACATTTTGAGCTAAACAATGGATTAAGTCTTTTCTGACATCAATAAGCTTTTGTTCACTTTGTTCAATAGACACTTTTAAATTATTTTTTGCAATGATTTAACTTCCTCTTCAGATTTAGATAATTTTAATATAATCCTTGTCGTTTTAACCGATTCAGTAGTTAACTGTTCCATTTTTCTAAAGCTTATAACTATAATTGCAGGTAACTGGCGTTTTAATAACAGGAAACTTATATGGTTAAGCGTTCCACTCCCCATTGACTATATCTAATTAAAACCTTAGCATCTAATTTTATAATAAAGATAAATTCAAAGAGCATGAATAGTAATTTAACACTTCACGAATTCAAATTCGTATAATGGGTTTGGTTTATTGCCCGCTATTCTCGCTCTCAATACTAACACTATTTGAGAGTGGGGTTTGATATTTATCATTTGAATGTATTCGTAGTTAATTTCGTATAAATATTTTTCGGGGAGGAACGCTGTATTTTCGTGCAACTCGACCAAAAGAGACGGAAATTTTGCATCCGGCAGTCGTTTTAATGATATAATAGGATATATCTCACTTATTTCGAAGTCTAAGCAAGAAATTTTTGGTTTATTTTTATAAAGAGGTTAACTTCTTTTAATAGTGAATCAAGTGAGGATTCCTCCTCCTTCTCCTTTTTCGAGTTATTACTGACTCTCTTTTGTAAATACCTTTTTTTTAATTTCGGTATAGAGTAGGATGTTTGAAGAACTGCCGTCTTTTTCTTTCGCAGTTTCAGAGATTGGTTATTTTCTTCGACTATATCTTCCTCTTCCGTTGAACTGTTCTCGTCGTTTCTTTTTCCTTCAACCACTTCTTTCTTACTTTTTTTTCACGTAGGGTTTGAAGGGGCTAACGTTTGATGTTTTTTTTTGTAACTTTTGGCATTTGGATTTAAAGTTGTTTTGAAGGGAGTAACGGTTTGTTTAATTAACCCCTTAAGGACCGATTTTTTTTTTCAAAAAATGCACCAGAAAAATCAGTTTTTTTAATAATTAAAACTAACTTTTTGACATATTAGGAACCAGTTACAAGAGTACTTTTACAAGTTAGTTTGGGCAAATACGTACCATAAGTATCATAAATGTGTAAAATATTAGAGCGCACTATTCAGCGATTCGTGAGTAAATCGCGATTTGTACAGGAACGTACAAATGTGCCTGGCCGAGTTATCTCGGGTATGGTCTTTTTAGACCGTATACTCTATCCCGAGATATCTCGGGCCTGGTCCTTAAGGGGTTAAAAACAAACAGAATGATTTGAATTTCCCTATAATATTTATTAATATTTGGATAGTATGCATGAGCTAGTATACTACTCTCGGTGCCATAAAGCTAGTCAGTAAACTGTTGGACGCTCGTATTCCGAAAGCTTTCGTCGAATAAAATCGGGGTAAAGACTGTCATGATCGGTGATCATTTCTGCGGAACATATTCAAAAGTCAAAATCGTAATTCCCGCGGTTCAGGAAATATCGCGAGTTAAATGAAAAAAGGACCGATTTTTTGACCGTTCCGCGAAGAACGCAAACTTTGGGAATTTTTTTCTCGGAAACCCCCGAAGAAAAGAATTCGGGCCTTTGTAGGATGTAGCCTCATCTGTTTAGTATAACATGGTATTTTTTTCTTTTTCAAAAATTTCGTCTATTTTCCCCAAAAAAATTAATTTCCGAAATAGTCGATCTCAAGAACCGCTGGTCGCAACTGAACAGAATTGCCACGAGGTGGTAGTAAAAAATTCAAGCTATTTCACTTCCTAGGAATATACTCATTTTCCGATTGTCAAATAAAAATAAAAAATTATTTTGTGTTTATTGGAAAATCGTATCTCGCGCAACTAGCGCTTCCCCTTCCACTAGCTTAACCCCGCCCTAATATTGATTTTTGTCATATACTTTCGGGCGTCGTAGAGATAAGTTACACATTCGCTCCTTTTTTACTTTGAATGAACTCGTACCGCATTTTAACATAGTATTTACATGATGAATTTAATTATATGATTATACGTGCAAAAACTGTCTTTAACGTTCAAATTAGTTGTACATGTACGTAGGAAGATTTCTCAAATTAAAACAAAAAAGGAAAAATATATCTTTATTTGTAATAATTCATGTAAATATGATAAAGCATTACTGTGCCTTTATTATTATTTTGGTGGAGTTTCTGGTATTGTGCGCCCTATAGGTGGTCCACTTTCAATTTTTTTTGCTACAATTTATATTAATCCTGTGGTGGCTTGAATGGCGGTCGTAACGCTGAATGGGCCAGGACGCTCCTCAGCAGGACATTGTTCTTCATCACAATCTGAAGTAGAAAAGCCAGGCCCTTTCTCTGCTGGACAAAAATATTCTGTGTTATCACCACCATCTGATGAACTCTCCACGATGTCTGCCTTACAAGCGACGAGAACATTGTCTAACACCTCATCAATTGTCTCTTTGTTTGTTCTATATTTATTTTCAATTTTTATCACGTGGTTTACACAGTTTCGTCATATTTCCGGCGAAACTGTATCTATAGCTTCTTTTGCCAAATTGATAACGTCTTTAATCTTAAATGCCCTGTTATTTTTGGGAATCTTATTTTTTATGTAAGCCCATATTAGCTCTATGACATTGAATTCGCAATGGGCTACAGGAAGCCATAACAATTTGACTTCATCACCTCTTAATTCCCTCGTTATTGTCGTTAGTAGCATTACTTTTTCGTAAAAATGGAGTTTGGCAAGTTGTAAAAGCTGCGCTTTTGTAATCTTTCCGTCCGAAATTGCTACATTTATTTTTTTTTAGCCAATCTATTATAGCTTGTTTGGTCCAAGCGGATGTTGGATTTCTAAAATTAGGATCAATGAGAGTACGTAACGATACCATTCCTCGTAATGTTGTCTATTCATTTCCTTGTGATAATCTGTGATAACCGTAATGAATCCTTGCAGTAAGACTTTCCAACGCAACTGTGGTGCCAACATTAAGATTTTAATTTACTATTAAATAGTCCCAACTTCAACAATATGTAGAAAAGCAGTAGTCGACGTGCAAGGGTACTATATAGGATGCGATTTTGAAGTGAAAGAGTTCACTCTTTTGGACTTGAGTAATGAATGCACTCTACATCTACACATAAAACCCCATATACTGTTTAATAATTTAAGAAGCTTAGATCAAAAGACCGCAAAATTCTTAGAGACGAGGCACCATAAATGAATCCATGAGGAGGGTTGGATGGATTATTTTGAAGGCTTGGACGTAATTAGAAAGGTCCTATCAGCGTACAATGAACTTTTTGTGAAAGGAGAACAAAGAAGGGACTTTGTTGAAAAACACGTAAGTTCCTGTCTAATTACAAATATATAGAAGCAGATGAATTTAAAATCAAACCAACATCCAACCCATGTTGGTTCCATAGCGCAAGTCCAGCCGTTTGTGCTTACAACGATGTATTATACAGGGTGTAACTAAATAAGTGTAAAACATTTAAGGGGGTGATTCCTCATCGAAAAATAGATAGGATCTTTCATATAAAGAAACTTCATCGGAGCATCCCTTGTTAAGATACAACCCCTTAAAGGGGGTACATAAAGATTGTTTAACAATGTTTTTCACAAGCACTAAAAAAGTTACAATATTGAAATTAACCTGACATTTTCTACTACCAAAAAGACACTTAGCCAGTAATTTATTTGGTTTACCTCATGGTTGTAAGGGGTGGAAAACGCAACCCCTAAACTTTATTTCCAATGTAACTTTTTGTCTTATTATTTGTTTACCATTTAAAAATTTATTTCCGATAGCCTGTTTCATTCTAAACAAAACTTGTCTCTTGAATTTTTTGCCCAAAATAAACCAGTTCGCAGCAAAAAATTATTTTACGAACAACTACAGAAATACGTCGTCATAAATGCGAACAGGGTTTATTGTTATTTTGTAGTTACTACCTGCATTAAATGATTAAAGGGGAATAAACAAAACTTATTTATTAATAACAAAACATACTACATGTAGAAATCATACTAAATGTTCAATATGTCTACCTTCAGACATTACGCATGCGTCTAGACGTCGGCGCATTGAACCACATATTCGCTCAAATATTCCTGGTGTCTCTCTTATTACCCTGCACGCATCGATGATGCGGTTTCTTAAGTCCTCTACATCGCGTACAGGAGTACGATAAACCAAATGCTGTAAATGGCCCCAAGTAGAAAAATCGAGCGGATTGAGATCCGGGGAACGAGCGGGCCAATTCTGTGGTCCTCCTCGACCTATCCAGTGATTTGCATATGTTTGAGTTAAACATTGACGTGCTACTTGACTAAAATGGGCGGGAGCCCCATGCATAAAAAACATATCCCTTCTGACGCCCAAAGGAACTTCCTCCAGCAGTACGGGATGCACTTCTCTTAAAAATTGAACATATGCCTCACCATTTAATCGAAGAGGTAGAAAATGAGGCCCAATTAAATAATCCCCAATAACTCCGACCCACACGTTAAGAGAAAACTGGTCTTGATGGTTAGTTTCGACAATAACGTGAGGGTTTTCATCAGCCCATATGTCATAATTATGAAAATTAATAATCTTGTCCCGAGAAAAACTACATTCCTCTGTGAATTCGATCGTCTTCAGAAAGTCACAATTTGTTCTAATCATTTCCAGCATCTAATTGCAAAATTCAAGACGGTTCGGAAAGTCTCGCGGTAACAGTGCCTGTACTCGTTGTATACTAAACAATTTTTGCAACACAAATAAAGTTGTTTTTCGGAAAACAAATGCGTTTCGATCCAACAGGTAAAAACTATTCCCTCGTTATTTTCATGTACTTTTTCGGAACGGTCAAAAAACCGGTCCTTTTTCATTTAACTCGGGATATTTCCTGAACCGCGGGACCTACGATTTTGAGTTTTGAATATGTTCCGCAGAAATAATCACCAATCATGACAGCCTTTATCTCGATTTTTTTGACGAAAACTTTCTGAATACGAGCGTCCCAAAGTTTACTGACTTTGCTTTATGGCACCGAGAGTAGATTTGTAATCAAATGCACTTGAACACATGTTTTGCTTTTCTCGAATATACCTTTTTTTTTTCTCGGTATGTATGATTTCCCGATTTAAAAGAGATTCTGATGTTTGGATTTAAGTATGACTCATCAAATTGTAAGTTTGTTATATTAGACCAGAAGTTAAAAGCTCTAATTATATTCCGTCTATATTCATGTCTATGCATCTTCTCTGAAATTGCCCACTTAATTGTCGATGTATTCCACTTTCGCTCATCAGTATTTGTGTATAGTAAATCAAAGTCTTTATTGCTACATCTAGGTGTTTTAATTAAATTTATTGTTTCAGAATCCATTTCACCAGTTATGCGTAGATTATATAAATCTTGAAAACGCGCTAACCTCTCCTTTATCAAATTCTCCCGCTCAACGTATGACGCGGAAGAGTTTGTTTGGTCACCATCGATAAATCCATATTTATTAAGAAAGGTATAAACCTCTTCAGATTGATTGTCTGATAAGTTGATTGCGTAACACACCACATATGATATGAGAGCAACTGACGGTAATAAATTCATGACTTTAATGTGACCTATTTGAACACTAGTGATAGACTGATTAAGTGCTGGATGATGTGGGGGTATATAATAAAAGTCCGTAAATCATATAAATATGTTTTATTAAAAAAGCGATAAACTAATTTTTATTGCAATTACATAATTTTAAAAATTTACATAATAATTTAACGTTCTCCACAGCACAATTCCTCGTCGCAGCATAATGGTAGATACAGGAATTTGATGTTGACGAGAGTTTTGGGCAAAATACATTTTTATCTAGATTAATTATTATTAGTTTCTCTGATGTAAAGAAACTATTCAGAAATTCTTCTTTTTGCGAACCTTTAACAAAAACCACCTCTGTCCCCACGGTGTGATCCATAGTGATACCCTTCAGCCGGGTGTACGGAATATACCCGCCGTCATATTTTAAATGATGAAGATTTGCTTCCTCCCAATACACTTGTCCACGCTCTCGGTCATTCAGGTGTTGGCGTGACACGTCTGGTTGAAATAGAAAATGCGTAATAAATTCTCCATCACCAATCGGGACTTCTTTCAGGCGAAATCCCGAATTAAGCGTGAATCCATGAAGATAAATCACTTTAATAGGATTTCTTGAAAAAAGACATTTTTTTGTCGATGTTCGTGACTTAAAACGCGAGAGAAGATTTCTTCAACTTCTTTAATACATTTTAAAAACCTTAAACCATTACAGCAAACCTGCTCCCAACTGAGATAGTCGGAGTCAATATCAAATCATTCAATTTCACAAATATTTATAATAGGCGAAAACGTCAGCCGTTTCATTCTTTCCACCTCCACGTCTGATGTCATTTTAACTAATAATTATCGATACCTCCCAACTTAACGGTTTATATGCATAAACCGTTGCTGGTAAAAAATCGCACCAGCTGCTTTTGTTCCCGGACGCATCCATAAATTCTGATATAACCGGAAGTCACCGGAAGACACCTGTATATTCAGCTTATATTAGTTTTCTAAAATATCATGTATTGCCAATGAACACATCTCTTTATGACACAGCCGAAAATTTGCATATTTTAAACAAAAATTACACCAGTTGTTTATATTTTCGCATGCGTCCATGAATTCATTTTTGTTTATAATATAATGATTCATTGTTCTTAATCTCGCCATTAATTTAAACCCCATTTGTTTAGTGTACATTTCTGGATTGCCTTTCAGGACTGCATTATAAAGACCCAGACAATCTAAACAAATCGGTCCATGTTGTGTCCTATAATATATTAGCCATAAACATAAATTATTATGGCTTTCAAATAAGTATGCGCTAAAAAAAATTTTCATGTTTAGTTGAGTTTTATTTGAATACATGTTATTATTACCTGTACTATCCGATGTTTTTAAAAAAAATCATCAAGTAAATTGTGAGTAAAACTATAATTAAAAGACTCTGGCTCCATTCAAACCAAATCTGGATCAATAAAATGATCCAGAATGATTTCGTTACTCTTTTATTACCAGCTTATAACTAACTATTTTATTCTTTTTTTTCTGGTATTCGAACTTGCATTTCCCACCATGGGTCTTATCATCCAAGTGATCACGCGATAAAAATAACCAATAAAAGCGCTCTTAGCAACAAGCCCAATTTGGTTGATAAAGGAAAAATAAAGTTAATCGAAGCAAGTACTATTTATTGCGGAATGTAAGTTCTTGGATAATGCACTTCGATTCCTGACTTAACATATTTGCTGTGCACATGAACAACTAATAAAATATTTAAATAACCTAATTAAAGTTCACTTTGTAATACAGTTTGTGTTTCTATTTACCGTAGATCGCACAAAATCGATTGGTATAGTCTCTTAGCTCCTAATGTCAGAATTTGATTTCGTTTGAATTTAGTGACAAATCTATTATTCGTCTTATTTATTTTTTGCAATGATTTAATTTCCCCTTCAGATTTATATAGTTTTAATAAAATCCTTGTCGTTTCATGATTTACTGGAAGTACATCCACTTTAAGTTTTTGAGCGAGATCTAAAATAAATAGATGTACATCATAACCGTTGAAATTATGAAAGAAAATGGAAATATTATAGTCTATTTTAATTAATAAGTTACAGTTATTACAGAGCGCTGATATAAACTTTCCTCTGAAATGATTATGATGAGTGACTTTTCTGATTTTTTCACTGCATTCACATTGACATGTAGGACAGCTAGTTGTATCAAAGTATGTTTTCTTTACACTTTCAATCATTGGATTCATGGTATTTCTGGTGTTAGCCTTCAATATCAAATAAAATTCCTTGCTGAGTAATTCTAATTGTTCTATAATCCATAATTGAGGTTTCGTTCCTTTAAATAACTTAAAGGAGTTGTAGCTTTCATTGAAAGAGCAAACTATATTAAAAGCAATGCTACATGCTGCATGTAGCTGATAATTTAAGTAATAATTTAATCTTTTTAAGTATTGATTCAAAATCTGCGTAGATAACGAATGGTTTTGGAGATAAAGCTCTAAAGTTTTCAAATTCTCCATGTTTTTGCTGAGGGAGCTTTATGCCAACCGGTTTTTGATCCAAACAACTTGATTTATGAATTTTTAATCGATCTTTTGTATAAATATGATTAAGACAACGATCACAAATATAGATTTTACGATTAGATTTGCTGAGTTTGTCATGTAATAGAATAGACAAGTCTAAAATTAGGCAGTAATAATGTAATCCATTATTTCCTAAACATAGTAAATTAAAATGATGTTCCTTCATTTGGTTTGTAAGGTAATAGAGTCCTACAATCTCTAATTCATAACTTAAACCATATACAGGGTGTCCGAAAATGTCGTGTACAACAGAATACCACAGATACCTTGGTCAAAAATATGATGATTTAACCCAACTTATCTATATACAAAGTTGCTTAGTTTAGCCGCTAGAAGACTTTAAAAACAATATTCTTCGTGAGTTTTTCTTAAATTACTCGAAAAATCTTTATTAGATTTTATTCATTTTTTGACCATGTCTTTATATCAGCAGGCTACAGCTTTCTGTGAAACAAATGCGAATTTTGAATCATACAGGGTGTTTAGAAGCAGTCTCGCGACAAGTTATCCATCCAGATCTTTTTAACCAGCCTGTATAATTTTCTGCCAATTTTTTTTTTTTTTTGATAGCTATATTAATTTAGAAACTATTTTCTCTCTTCTAAAATTTCAGTTGGACAAACACTTTAGCCACAAAAAAATATTTTCTAAATCCCTACAAGCCCAAATTGATAAACTAAGGTACCATTACCAATGTTTAAAGTAGCAATTTCTTTAAACGACCTGAAGTTCTTAAAAAAAAACGAAATTTTCAGGATTAGAAATACTTTATTGCTTAAAATATTCAAATTTTCGGCAAGACTTATGACCGTTATCAGGGCCAAAAATAATACAAAGTGCAAAATTTTTACAATTTGCTTTTTTCGTGGCATTTTTGCTTGATGACACCCAATAAACAAAGTCTTAGTTCAAGTGATCTTGCTGACCAATCAGGGTTAAATCCTGATGATGGTCACAAATCCTGGCGAAAATTTGAATATTTTAAGCAATAAAGTACTTATAAACCTGTAACATCTGGTTTTATAGAAAGAACTTCATACCGCTTAAAGAAATTGCTATTCTGAACTTTGTTAATGGCACCTTAACTTATCGATTTGGGCTTGCAGGGATTTAGAAAATATTTTTTTATGGCTAAACCGGTTGTCCAACTGAAATTTAATAAGAGAAGAAATTGTTTCTAAATTAATGTAGCTATTCAGAAAAAAATTGACAGAAAATTATACAGGCTGATTAAAAAGATCTGGATGGATAACTTGTCGGGAGAGTATTCTTAAACACTCTGTAATTTTCGAAATTCGAATTTGTTCCACAGAAAGCTGTACCCTGCTGATATAAAGACATGATCAAAAAATGAATTAAATCTAAAAAAGATTTTTCGAGTAATTTAAGAAAAACTCACAAAAAATTTTGTTTTTAAAGTCTTCTAGTGGCTAAACTAAGCAACTTTGTATATAGATAAGTTGGCTTAAATCATCATATTTTTGACCAAGGTATCTGTGGTACTCCGTTGTACACGACATTTCCGGACACCCTATATATTAACGGATATAAAAGAATTTATTTTTTCAAATTTTGTTATATCAAACAATATAATAGGAAACTGAATTCCTTGTAAGTTAAAGATCTCCTCAATATTAAATTGGGTAAAAGAGGAAATATATTGCGAATAAATTTTGTACATACCGGCCAATAAACAATACAAAACGCAGAAGTTATCATTATTGCGTATGTTGAGTATAGCTCTCTTTTTCGCATTCGATAATTCTTTCGGTAACGGAATGTAAGTTTCTGCTTGTAATGGTGAATATTTATTGATGCATACCAATAAGTAATTGCTTGGTAAAAATGCCCAACCTGAATTACGTTGCGCAAATTCCTCCATCTGAAAAAATATATAAATAAATGAAAAGAAATCTAAAAGAAAACAATTAAAACGCTTACTTGTTCGAGTATATCTTCAATAAGATTCCCAAATACCGATGTAGCGAATGTTGATTGTAAGATTACAACATTGGCTGTATTAAAATATTTGATATCCTCTTCCTCAGATGTAGGTATAATAAAATTTGTAGAGAATTCCAAGTTTAATTTTACTCCTGTCATTTCATGTTTCAAAGTGTTTCTTATTCTCGATTGAACGAAAGGGATGCAATCATTTAAAAACATCCGAGAATCTTTGTGCTATATTGATGATTGCTATATTGATGATGGCACCGGTTCTTTAGCGAGATTGAAAAGCAGAAGCTGTCTCTCCATTGAACGCGTTCACTTCTCTTTTTAAGAATACCTTTTCCACGTTTATTATCTTTTATTGTGATTAATCGTTTCCGCATTTGTGTTTCTATTTGTTGGAAATCACACAAAATGGGTTGGTATCGTCTCTTAGCTCCTAATGTTAGAGTTTGATTTCGTATAAATTTAGCAACTAATCTTATATTCGTTCTATTTATTTTTGTAATGATTTAATTTCCTCTTCAGATTTAGATAACTTTAATAAAATCCTTGTCGTTTTAACATATTCATTAGTTAACTGCTCTATTTTTCAGAAGTTTATAATTGCAGGTAACCGGTGCTTTAATAACCGTAAACTTATGTGGTTAAGCGTTTCACTCCCCTTGATTATATCTAATTAAAATCTTAACATCTAACTTAATATTAGAGATAAATTTAAAGAACGTAAATAGTAATTTAACGTTCCATGAATTCAAATTCGTGTCGCGGGTAAGATTTATTGCCCTTTATTCTCACTCTCAATACTAAGCCTATTTGAGAGCGTGACTTAGTATTTATCATTTTTATAAATTCATCAGTAATTTTGTATAAATACCTTTCGGGGAGGAACGCTATATTTTCATACAAGTCGACCATAGGAGACGAAAATTTTGCATCCCGCATTCTTTTTAGTGGGATATATCTCACCTATCTCGAATTCTAGGCAAGAAAGTTTTGGTTTGTTTTTGTAAAGAGGCTGGTTAGCTTCTTCTAGTGTAGGGATTCGAGTGAGGGTTTCTCTCCCTTCTCCTCCTCCCCCGAGCTATTAGCAACCCTTTTTTTAAATACCTTTTCCTTATTTCTCTATTGGAATAGGTTGCTTGATGTACCGGTGTCTTCTTCTTTTGTAGTTGACTATCTTGTTCCACTACGTTTTCTTCTTTTGTTGAAGTGTTTTCCTCTCTTATTTTTTCTTCCGCCGCTTCTATTTTACTTTTTTCTCTGATGTATGATTTGGTGTTGCTCGATGTTTTTTTTTGTAACTTTTGACATTTCTGATTTAAAGATGCTTTTTTTAATGGGAGTAAGGGTTTGTTTAGGAAGCAGTTACTGAATGATCGGTAAATTTTTCAGGGGCTTTTTTTCTTCGTCGATCACCACACGAAATTTCTCAAGTCGCGGAACCGGTGAGCTTAGATGTTTTAAACATTAAACCAAAGAATTTGACTGGCTGTTAACCATGTAATTACAAGATATTAAAATTGCAGATATTAGAGAGACATTAACGGGAAAACCAGGTACTAACGAAGAACGTCAAATATTAATGAGATTTGATATAAAATAATGTAGTTATTTAAAATATATGATTCCTCTAAAATGTGTTTTTTTGTAGCTTACATTGTTCTATCAAAAACCAGTCGATTAATAATTAAATTTTATAATTGTGTAAAATGTCGTTGTATGAATGCATTTTTTATTTTATTATATTCCCTCTTTAGTAATCCACGATGGGACGATCATCTAGCACAGCACGTTCTTCAATTTCTCCATGTATGTTAAGGATTTCCTCCCCAACGTCTTGGGCTATGTTATGCAACATTGCTGTTGGAGCTATAATTCTTATTCCATTTGTTTTACTGCATTGTAGCGCCCCTCTTATGCACCGAAAGGTCATTTCCAAATTACCAAGGTCCTTTCTACAACATTCCTGGTGCGAATATGGGCAGTATTATACCTGTGTTCCGGTGGTATATGGGGATTTAATACTGGTGTATATAAAAAGTTTTTTTGTTGATAGGCACTGTTTCCCAACAACATCCCTGTTAGCTGTCTATTTTCAAACTTCATAGCCACATTACTGCTGCTAAATATCCTGCTGTCATGTGCAGACTCAGGCCGCAGTGTAACCCCTAGCCAAATTCTGGTAGCGTGGTTTGACTAGATGTTAATGTTTAAAAGGAGGGTTAGTAAAATAAAACGAAACTGAAATCCTTTAAAACTAATCTAATGAAAACAAAACTACAATAAATCAAATTTCCAGATTTCTTACAATTGACTCAATGATTCTTTAAAAAGGGGAGCTGATAGTTTAGGCCGAAATAATGAAAAATACTAAATCCCTAACTTGACATCTACTCGCAATCTTAATCACGATAAACCGCGGAAATGAAATGAAGGTATAAGGAAACAGACTTACCCAGAATTACTCTTTCAAGGGATGTGTAACTAAAAGACCTGTGATATTTATAACAAGTTTTTTCCTTGTTCGCGCGCGATCGCTGTCCGAAACTGACTGACTTTACCCTCTCGGGCCAGTCACCTTCGGTGGCTAAAACTTACCAAATCGCCAATATCGCATTTTTTTACTATCTTTCTTTTCCTTTGCCAAAAAGAATAACTCTGTTTCCCTCTATTACCTTTTGCCCAAATTGGCGTTAACGTACTTTGAACCGATGAATAGACAAAAAAGGTGTCCTAGTTTTGCAGGCATTCACCTGTTACATAAATGACATTACACTTGCTTAATTGTCTACTCATCAGTCTGGTGATTAAGTTGCAGTTTTGCAATGTTCTAATTATTTGATAAATTTTTATTTAATTTAATTTAATTTTAATTTGGATCGTTACAGCAGTATAATAACGTCAAATATTTTTAGAGTTGGGCCAGTGATTTCCTGGACATTTAAAGACATAAGTCCCTTCCTATTCCGAAATACTTCAGCGTTAGCTCCTCCAGGACTTTTAGTTTCAATGTGAGTGCCATCAACATATCCTATCACACCAGGAAACCCACCAATTTCATAAAACTAGCGTCGCATGTTCATTCTTTTCCGCTTCTGTACTTGGAAATTGAACGCATCTCCAATACTTCGTGCCAACAACGCCGATGCTTCGTTTATAATTTGGCAGATGGATGCCTGACTAATGTGTACCAGATCCCCACATACCCTCTGTAAGTACAAGAAATAATAATACATTCAAGTTCTCCTTTTATCTTTCTATTGCAGAGGGATTGGCAAGCCACGGCTTGTTGTAGTGCTAGTTGGGTAACCAATGGTAGTAAAATAGTTTGAATTACCTCACGTTCAAATCTAAAACGTACTAATTCTTATCGGAATGCCTCCAAGCGATTTCCAATATCCCTTTATATTATTCTAAATAACTAATATAAGAACTACTAATAAAGAATAACTAATAATAAGAACTACAATAATTCTACTTAACTAAAATTAATAACTATTACCTACATAAAACGAAAAATCAACACAACTAATAATTACTATAAAATAACAAACCAACAGCTACCTATAAAAGCACTAAAACTAACAATAATAATCTAATAACCGCGAATGAAACCTATAAAAGTGGGCAAATAGGGCGTTTACACATTTAACGACACGATATCGGCATGGTACCTGCATGATTTCAATCCGATATTATATCGGCAGGTTGTGCATATCTACCGATACGTCAACGGCACCCCCGACGACAGTGCATTTGGAATCACCAATATGGCAAGAAGTAGCAAGTTATATTTACTATATTTATTATACTTAAGACGAAAACGGCGAAATAAACAAAGGCAACTATGGGTACATCCAATTATAAAAGTTTGATATTTAGAGGGCGCCTATTATACTCTATTTGAAAAATTGTGTAGTGATCCAAACAAGTTTTTTTAATTATTTTCGCATGAGCAAAAATACATTCGATTATATATTAACCGTTTGAGTACCAGGCGATTTTGAAAAAACACTGTCGAAAAATCCCAAGCAGCGCGATCGCGCTTTCATATACGTATACGTTCATATACGCTGGGTTTTCTCGACATAAAATCTGAACAGCGCGATCGCGCTGCTTGGGACTCAAACGGTTAAGTAATGTGTGTGATAAAATCAAGAAGCAATACACTCGATTTAGAATATCCATACCGGCTGAAGAAATACAACAGTTACAATAGCAAGTCGAAATTTTTTAACTAGTGTTCTAGATATAATATGCAGTGTTCACTTAATATCGCATTCTAGCGTGCTTTGAAATTTTAATAGATGCAGGCGTCCAATTGATTTTTTTTAAGAATACGTTTAACAAAATTTCAAAGCATTTTGCAGGTTTCATCGAAATTATTTACTAATATTTTTAAAAAACTGATAATTAGAAAAAAATTGACAGTTATTATAGAAAATATTGTCTTTAGGCTTGAATTTAACGTACAAATTATTTACGTTCATTTATTGTTCTATCGATTCCTAGAAACAATCCTGGCGGTTTTTTAAAATTAGTTAAAAAAATTAGGAAATTATCTCATTACTTTTTTAATTCTTTTAGTAGCAATTAGAACAAATTCGATTTTTTAAATTCAACATAGAAACTTTATAAACATTTCTGCATTCCTATAGCTAAAGTCCGGATATTTTAATGTCAGTTGGAATTTAAAAGAATTGTTGAAGAACTCATTTTGATCTTGAACATTTTACATATTATTATGTAAATCAAATAAGAAACAGATACTTTCCTTTGTGAATATTTATTAAACATTGCATTCATAATTCACTAAAGTAACTTATTAAAGCTTCTTGTTGATGGTTTTCTATACCAATCGAAGGAGGAAGTGACTAATATTCAAATGTTTGATAGCAGGTGAAGGCATCAAAGTATTTATATGTTGTTCTTGTAAATGCGTAATGGATGTGCGTCGTCGTTTAATATTCTTTATTGTTGTTAGAACTTCCATTTGTAAATCCATTAATTCTGCTTCTATCATGTCTCGTGTATATGGCAAAAATGATAACAACATTTCTTGGTCTGATCGTAGAGGTTGTCTAACGTTTGTATTTTCTGGCTGCTGTCCTTTTTCAATTCTGCTAGAATTTCTCGTTCGATAAGATCCAACTGTCTTTTTGACTTTAACCTGTTTGCGTTTGCATTTGACGTTGAAGGATTTGTCTCCTGTGGATTAGTAAATTCTTGAATTTCTGTGCTTTCATCTTCTATTGCACTCTGACTAAAATTACTTTGTGTTCGCTGTAGATATATTTTTTGCCCCTTGGCCACTTTTCGTTCTTAAAGATCTTAAAAATGAATCTCTAATATTTGGTCATTTATTCATGATAATATCCCCTATATAAAAAAGAAAAAATACAACTTGTATTTCACATGTACCGTTTTCTGTTCTAGATATTTATCTACCGGGTGTTCGCTGACAGAACTACATTATAATTATAGGATTGGAACAACTACTCTAAGCAAAAATATAAACATTGTGTGCAGCCACATATGGAATGCTCTTCAAACAGTTCATCTAAAAGAATTAACACACGAAGACTGGGTATATGTTGCCAATGAATTTTAAAGAAAAGCAAATTTTCCAATGTGTCTTGCCGCGATTGATGGAAAACACCTTCGGATTGAAACGGATTCCTAACGCAGAATCGATGAATTTTAATTATAAAAAATACTTTTCTATGGTCCTTTTAGCAATTGCCGATGCAGATTATAAGTTTTTATTCGTGGATATTGGTGCTTATGGAAAAGATTGCGATTCATCTATTCTTCAAAACGCCGAATTTTGGAGAACATTAATAAATAATTAGATTTACCTGCAACAAAACCAATAGCATCTTCTTCGGCCCTAACAGTTCCATTTGTTTTTGTTGCCGATAATGCGTTTCCAATTAATTTGAGTATTAAACAACGAGTTTTTAACTACAGGCTACATAGAGATCGCAGGTATGTGGAATGCGCATTTGGAATTTTAAGCAACAAATGGAGAACATTTCATAGAGCGCTCAATGTTTCCAAGACTTTTTCAAAAAATATAATTAAGGCTTGCGTTTTGTTACACAATATAGTATGCAGTAAAGATGGACATCGTACAGAAGATTTCATTATTTCTTCTGGTACAAATTTGCAAAAACTGCCTATTACAACACAATCTACTACTAAAAGAAGACAAGGCGTGCGTACGTGTTTTGCGAATTATTTTATTAGTAAAGACGGAAAATTGCCCTGGCAGCTAACAAAAATTTAAGTATTGCTAAATATGTAAAAGGTACCTGCTAATAAAATAATAAATAATCATAATACTGAGCTGTCTTTTTCTTTTCGGCTTGTGACAACTGGTCATATCCATTTTCTAAATACTCAAAAATTTGTTGCCAGTTTTAATCTCGTTCAATTTTGTTCTTATTACGTTCATTTGTTTTATCTTAAAGGCAGGGCATCGACTTCGACTCAACAAGTTCAATTAAACTTACGATGTCGTATTTGAAACTCATTATTGCAACTGACAAAACTCAACTAAATAAAAATTGATGTCGAGACAAGTATGGCGCCTACAGCCACCGACAAATCGTCGCCTGTAACGTGAGTGCGCGCGATTGCGCACTTAAGTTTCACTCACTTTTCACTAACCCATTGACGCAGAGTTAGGAAATAGTTACTAATTAGTCCCTAACTGTTTCTGAATACCAATGTTAGTGACTAACTTCAAGTTAGTGGTAATTTAGGATTAGTGTCACTTTAGTGGCGTTTATGAATTCGTGCCTAAAACGCGAATCTCGCTTAAATAACTTCGGCTTTTAAATGGGGATTATATTTTTGAGTATTCTCTCGGTAGCTAAAGAACAAACCTAATACGTCCATCAGGAAACTATCTATTTAAGAATCTATATCTATAATTATAGATATTAAGATATATAATAGATATATCTATTAATTTTGTTTTTTAAAAACAAAAATCTTATTAAAGCCCACAAAATTTGGAATTACTACAACATAATTTAAGAAAAACAACTGCCGCCATCACAACTATAACTTAAACCCACATTTTTGTATCCGTACTAATAATAATTAGTGTTCAAGTCAATCAATATTTAGTACTCTACTAAAAATTAATATATGACGTAACTAAAGATATGATTTTATGCGAATCTCTTATTTTTTGAAATTCTACGAATCCAATTAATCCAAATATACATACTCCTTAATTCCTAAAAAATAACTTTTGGATATCAGCAACAAAAAATTCCATCTGTCTAAAAAGCAGTGGCGGCTTTAGGGTGGGGCGGCGAGCGTCAAGGGGGCGCAAAGGATTTTTATAAATCTTGATAATTTTCATGTAAACAAAACACACTAATCGCACGACTCCCACGAGCAGACGCGATCAATAAATTTTGGCTGATGAAATACACAATTGTCTTCTCACCTTGTGGAGTAATTGTCTAGAAAGAAATCTCAAATTTTTCTTAAAACAACTTTTACAATAACTTTTTAATTAGAAAACTATTTATTATTTTAACAACATCTAAAACATTTTTTCACCTTAAAATTTATTTCGGTAGTTAAATTTTGATGAATTCAGATTTTACAGCTTTTCTGTAGTATTATCAGATTAAAAGTTTCGATGCTATTTTATTGCCAACATATGGCAATAAGTTACAGGTTCCTCATTGACTAGGGTGTCCATATTTTCCCAAGACTCAACCGGCACATTCGACGAAAAAAGAAATAGCAATATTTTTTTCATCATTTTATATTTATCATAGTAAGTAAAGTATATAATACAATCAAAAAATATAAAAATGAAATAGAAAATAACTATAATAATAACAATAACTATAAATAAAAAATAACTTATTTCTTTTTATTGTACCAAGAGTACTTTTCGGAACTTTTTGCTGCAATTAAGAGTTCCTTATTGTTTTCTATTTCTTTTAAAAAGTCAGTACACCTTCTATCTCGCATATTATATACACAACTTGTTATAGCATTTACTGTGCTAATATCTAATCTATTTCTCTCATCTATCCATTGAGTATTTATCAGTGAAAACACACGCTCACAGCCTGCATTATGGCTAGGAATACAGAAAACATAACTACACAAGCGAACAAATTCGTTTTTTTGTCCTACGTATTTAATTTTTTCAAATATACCCATCCATTTTTCTACGCAGCTCTGAGATTTCCATGTATCAATGTTAGTGACAATTTCACTCTTTATAATGTCTTTAATATGGCAGAATTGATTGTAAAACTTATCTTCAGTGAAGGACATTACATTTTTTAATGATTCCATACATGTCGATACCTCTTCCCATTCCGGCACTTCTTCTAACAACATCCATTGCAGACATGAAAATTGGTTCAAAGGTTCAATCCACTTGTCTAGATACGTTTTGGCAATCAAATAACATTTAAAAATTTCATTTTTGGAACTATCAATTGTTTGAGATTCTAATTCGCAATTACGCAAAATTTCTTTAGTTTTCAAAGATAAAAATTTGTCGCGAATCCTGTTTTCTATCATTCTAATAGTTTCATTCATGATCACTTTGACTTCTATTATTGTGACCCTGTCTCTTTCTATTTTTAATATTTGGCCGTTAAAGTAATTAAGAAAGTTATGTACCGCCCACAAATACGCTTCACTAAGCGGATTTGTAAGAAAAATTATGACAAAATTAGGAGCGTTTTCCAAAGTGAGAAAAAGTGATTTCAAGCCTTCATAAATTTTTAAAATTCTCTTAACTGCCGGCATTAATGATAGCCAGCGCACTTTTGAATGGGAAAGTAAATTATGATATTCGATATCAACGAATTCACAAAATTCTTTTAAACGTTCTGTGCGCAAAGTAAACGATTTAAAAAATGAAAATATCTTTATAACCACTAATTCTATGTCTATGTTAAGTGATTCACATGATTTTCGAGCGCTGTTATGTAAAACGTGAGCTGAGCAGCCAGCGCCCTTAATATTTGGTACGTTTTTTTTCAATTTATAGAAAATATTTCTAACACCCTTTCTTTCTAAGCCACCAAAATTACAGTTTGTATTATCTGCTCCAAAAGCAATACATTACTTCAAAGGAATGTTGGTTTCTTCCAATGTGTCAATAATATAGTTAACAACAGTATCGGCAGTTTCATCTTTTAAACAAACAACTTTAAACATTTTTACTTCAATACCTTTGTTTTCCGTAAAATAATGTATCAAAAGAACAAACATTTTGTTTGAATTGTGGTTGCTACCATCAGTGGAGATTCCAAAAAAATCTACCTTATTTATGTCGGAGCATAATTGTTGTAATATGTATGGCGCTAAAACATTTTTAACTAGAGCTATAGTCTTCGACCGGCCGCTTGAAAATTTTTGCGCTATTTTTGAGTCTTCATTTATTCTCGAATTCTTCTTTAAAAGAACATTTCCGTTTTGGCATTTTTAAGGACTCCTTAGCTAAAATTTATTGACAAAATAAATATTTTCTTATTTATTTAACCCTTAACCACGCACGTTCATTTTACAATCAACAGGTAATTTTTACCGGCGTCTAATCCCTAAACCAAGTACACAGAAGGGGATTCCCCGGAATATACGTGTTCGCATTAGATAATCAAATACCCATGTCGGTCGGTCAAATTTACCGGTCGTTTATGGTTAAGGCTTAATAACATATACAATTAACTTACCAAATTTAGGAATGTTTATTATTAAGTTAAGGGTTACGTTGTTGCAATGAAAACAAGAAAAAACACTGCACTTATCTCGACTATCCTAGAATCTCACGTTCGTTCGTTCGTCCTACTATTCGTCCTACAAGTGTAGACTCCTACACGACCTACACATGTGAAATGAGACGGACATACACGAATATACGCGAGTATGTAGGAAATGTCCAAGTTTTATTTCATTATTCGTGGAAAAGCCTATCTTTTCTCTTAGTTAATCGTAAACCGGGACAATTAACTATCCCGAAAGAATTTTTCGGGACGCCGGGACCCGATAGAGAAAACCGGGACAAATCCGGGAAAACCGGGACGTATAGACACCCTATCATTGACGCGACTGTTCGGCGTCGTCTAGGAATACTTCGCATCGGTTTAGAAAGACCTTAAAACATTGCTTCTTTCTTAAAATGAATATTTGTTTTACT
This sequence comes from Digitonthophagus gazella, assembly GCA_036711955.1. Classification (NCBI taxonomy): domain Eukaryota; kingdom Metazoa; phylum Arthropoda; class Insecta; order Coleoptera; family Scarabaeidae; genus Digitonthophagus; species Digitonthophagus gazella. Next base: position 20,980,637 of record JASCIT010000006.1, on the reverse strand, counting down.
ACCAGTGTTTTATTTGGTCCCATTTTTTGAAATAGGTAAGTTAGTTAAAACAATAATTTTCAAATTTTGTTTATTTATTATTAAAGTACGCTCACTTATTTGTTAGTTTGTCATCATGTCAAGCAAGAAGAAAAAGCTTTCTGGTTCAGAAAACCGGATAAGAAAAGCAGAAAGAGAAAAACTTTTTGAGCAAGCGAAAAAACGTATGAATATTTATAAATATTTAACAAAAAAGCCTCAAGAAAGTATTCCTTCGGCGTCTACAGCTGTTGACTTAGCAGACAAAATTTTCACAACTGATCCTGAAAGCGAAAAATCCGAACCGTTGCATGAGCAGTTTTTCAGCGTGACTATGTCTGAAGCGTCAGAAAGTCAACTTCAGAATATATCAGATATATCTACGTGGCCAAAAGTATTGACTAGGAACATGACGGACCACGTTACAATGTCATGACCTTCACAAATTCATCTAAAGGAATTTCCAAAAGATGAAGAAGGACGTCATTTTTCAGAAAATTAGTACTTAAGAAAACTATTAAATGGAGAAATTTTTTCAGTTGAAAATGGAAATCATCCCAAAGCGCCGCCGTCTAGGAAGCTGCTGACATGGTGTTTGCCCCAAGAGTAAAGCTCAACTCATTAATAAATTTGATTTTTAATTTACTTTATCAGCGGCAATATGGTGGAAGGGGATGAATTCTAATTTAACAATTTTAATTCCTTCTCCCACAAAGGTTGATCCTTTATAAATTAATCCGAGTTTATTTATAGATGCGTTTAGTATTTGAATATTATCGTCATTTAATACGTCTTCATAGATTCTTGGTAAATACACCCGATATTTTTCCAACTCGACTAAAATCCTCGGTTGTAGGGTAGTAGTATTATTAGGAATATGGTCTATGTGCAAGATGGGGTAAACTTTATTGCGCTCTAAAGATGACATAAACTTTTGGTTTATTAATTCTATTGTATACACTGTTAACTAAATTCAACGTTTCACTCAAATTATCGTTAGACATGTTTAATAGCGATGATTGCCGTTTGAAGCGCTTAGCACTACTGATTAGCAAATGAATCGTCGCTGTAATTTAATATCAACTCATTTTATGGAAGGGGGGAGTGGTAAAATAAAAATACACATAATTTCTTTAATCATTTTAATTTTTTAAAATGGAATATCTGAAAAATTTATAAATATATTTTATGATTAGATATAATAACAATAAAAAAATTAAAAACTTACATAACACATAAAATATATTATTGCCCCGCAGGGCTATGATAACTCTTCCCCCGCCTAGCTCCGGGGGGGAGCATATCGTCATGTACAATAATGGCGCCCTCATCCAGCGCCGTTGATAACGCTTCTTGGTCCCCCACTAGAATGAGGAGCTGCAAAGATTCAAAAGAACTTAAATTAAAAAAAAAATCATTCTTACGGACTCGCTTAATGTAAAACAAAATTGAACCACAAAGGTCATGTAATCCATTTTTATGGTATATAACTTTACTCGCAGGAATACTTATCTTATACCTAAAATTATTGCATGGTGGGGCATAATCACAGTGAGATTTTCTTTTTAAAACAGGAAAAACGCGTAAAGCGCATATCTACAGCCACAAATGTGGTAAAAAAAGGAAAACCTCATGTAAAAGGAGGAAATGCATATCTAATGATAAAATTAATATAATCAAAAAAATAATAATAATAATAAATGTAATAGAAAAATTTGCATAGCAAAGTAAAATTAATTAAACATATTATCAAAAAGTTATGAATTCACACAAATCTCATTGGGAGCGGTAAGAACAGGAAACTTAAAACCACAAAAGAGATATGAATTTGTATAAATACGAGAGCCAAATTGATCAATTAGTTAGTGCCGAATACAGCTGGTGTTAGTAGTTAAATAACGAGAGTTCTAGACCGGAAGTAGCGCCACCGAGGAGCATGCGTATGAGGCGCCATCTATAGGTGGTGGGTCGGAGTAAGCGTCGTGGTACCCGCCCCCCGTCCGCTAGATGTCTCTCTTTTCAGCACCCTGTGGGTCCACAATGCGCACGCGCGCGGGTAGCAGGTTGGCGGATGGCAGTCCCCCGGGGTTTAGATAAAAACACAACCAAATGCAAAGAATTTTATTTTATTTTATTTTTTTAGATACATTTATTTTATTTCTTTAGATACATTTATTTTATTTCTTTAGATACATTTATTTTATATCGATTAATTACATTAATTTGATTGTAGCAATGGTGTCATATGATTGTGCTTTAGCGATATGGGACGCGTCAGTTGTGGTTAAGCCGCACGCACATTGACTTAACGAATGCATTAAACACTCAAGCCGTGTAGACACTTACCGCTGCATTATTTACATTAATTTTATTACAACAAGTTATATAAAACAACCAAATGCAAGGAAATATTTTTTTATTAAAAATATTATCAAAACTGATAGGATGTGAAATGAAAAAGGGATAAAAAAAAAACCAACGATTACAGTTTAAGATTTAATTAAATATATTTATATTATAATTAAATCATTCAATGAGAGTATACAAATTACAATGCAAATAATTTTAACATTTTACAAACTCTAACTCGTGATACGGGTTACGATTGCCCGTAGCTATTCGCTTGGTTAATACCAAGCCAATTTGATAATGCTTCTTCGCGTTTACTATCTCAATAAATTCGTCGTCGACTTTATACAAGTACCTTTCGGGTAAAAAGGTGATATTTTCTTCAAATTCAACCAGTAGAGCAGGATATTTAGTCTTATTAAGCCGTTTTAGGGAAATTATAGGATATACTGTACCTATTTTGAAACCTAGACAAGATATTTTCGGTTTGTCCACGAAGGCAGACTGGTTGATCGTCTTCAGTTTAGCGTTCAGATTTTCTTCTGAGAAGGCACTGTTTACCCGTTCACGACTAGGTGATCTGCTTGACGATTCTTCCCGCATCTTCCTTTCATGAATCTCTTGTTTTGCGTGACGTGATGCACTTGCGCTAACGCTAGTTGTCTTATTTTTCATCACTACTCTCGACATATCGTTGATTAATTTGTGGAGTAACAACAACTTCAGCTAACAATTGTTGAAAGATGCTACGTCTAAGGTTCTCGATAGTTTTATAACCGAGTAATACGTAACAAAACGGATAAGTTTAATTAGTTTAACCACAAAGAACATGATAAGTTATATCAAAAACGGATGGACTTCCTTGAAACATACCACAAAGAATGTAATAAATTGTATCAAAAACGGATGGGCTTCCTTTAAGTTTAACCACAAAAAACGGATGGACTTCCTTGAAACATACCACAAAGAACGTAATAAATTGTATCAAAAACTGATGGACTTGTGTATATGACGTGATTTTAGCTTCTAAATAGAAATTGTTTTGCAAACATGGGATTTTTGTGCGTTAAAACAGTCAAAATAGTTATCAAATTTAACTTTGGATTTTACAACCGCTTTCTTTACACCCTTAGCTTTTTTGGTGACCCGCCCGTCTAAAACACGATTGGCATACATTTTCGATCGTAGACCAATACATTCAGTCATAATTTGACCGCAGTTTTCATCTTTCATCAATCCCAACACAGCTTTGTTTTGTAGTGGAATATTATACATGTTATGTGAATCATAATTGGAAGTGTCAAATTTATCTAAATTATGCTTGATATCAAAATATATATCATCGGTGTTAATGGAGACCGTAAAGCTATCAGTGTCCATGGAACATAATTGTATATCAGAGGTATACGTCGGTTTCAAAAAATCATAATAAAATTGATACACTAATAATTTAGAAATCTCTAAAACAGTAAAACCGATATATAGAGGTTTATCGTATACAACATAGGGTCGTCTCATTTGAATTGCGGAAAAGGTTTCTGAAAATTTTTTTATGTTTTTAAAATTTAGCTTTGCAATCAAACTTCGTGCCCCTAGTTTTGGGCGACCATCAGTAATAATGTCGTCCCAACTGGTGACTAACCTTACATCAACTCTTTTATCAACATTTTCCATTGTCTTTCCGAAAACTGCATTATTCATTAACTTGAAAAAATCTTTTTCGAAAGCATTTTTTGCCAATTGACGCAACTCTGTGTTCTTGTCTATGTAGGGCTTCAGCCACGCAGCTTGTCTGAACGATAAAACCCTTTTAATTTTGACAACTTTAAGACCGTGAGCGACAGCGTGTTTTAAATTTCGATAATGAACAACATAATTTTTTTTATTAAATAAATTTTCAATAAGTCGTCTATCACTCTTGCTCTTACAGTTAGGTGGGATTAAATTTTCAGCCAAAAACGGGAGATCGTTATGTAAATTATGTAGGTGTTGTGGATAATCAACGTCGACATCTTAAATGTACCCATAATCGGCCGTATCAGATATGGTATTAAAATTTAAATTTTGAATTTGAATATTATTCAACCAGGTAAACTCTCCAATAGGCATGAATTGTGATATGGCCCACCCGTATAAATTGTTGGCATCGCAATACATTAAATATTGAGATGGTAAATTTTGATTATAATTGTCCATATATTTATTGTTGGCTTTAGCGTGGCGTAATGAGCATTGTGAAACATCAGTTTTTAAATATAATTCGGAGTAATCTTTTAAATGTTTACAATTAAATGTTTTCCAAAGTGCCTGTGCATGCAAATAATCATTTTCACTGATGCTATCAAAAGTTAATTTATTAAAAAAGGCATTTTTCGGGGGTAAGGAGACCTCATTTAATTTATCAAATGAGGTCATATAACTATATGGAAAAACCCCTTTTCTTCTTAACAATTTAAACTGATCATTTGAATTTTAAACGCATCTTTTAAATCTTTGGTGTAATTTCCCTCAATTCGCAAATAACTTTCAAAAAATGAAAACAATACATCCTCTTGATTCATTTCGATTGTAAATACATCATTATTTTCAAAGGAAAGCGTTGTGGGGTGATAACTGTGCACTTCTTCTTTAGCAATCGAATTATCCACGATCGGGTCGCGGTAATTCAAAACATAGAACCATCAAATTGGCTCCATCTTTAATTAATTCTAAATCTGTTGAAAATAAGCTTCTCAATACTGTGTATAATCACGTGAAAGGTTCCGGCAAAGGGAAATTTATGATTGGTGATATTGTTCGGATTAGTAAGTATAAACACGCTTTTGAAAAAGGTTACTTACCTAACTGGACCATCGAACTATTTAAAGTGGTTAAAATGCAAATTACAAATCCTGTAACCTATCTATTAGAAGATGTTATCAATGGACAACTGAATAAAGGTGCATTTTATGAGTTTGAATTACAAAAAACTAAACAACCCCATGTATATCTCGTTGAAAAGCTATTAAAAAGAAGAAAAAATATGTTATACGTTAAATGATTAGGATTTGATTCCTCACATAACAGTTGGATATCTACAAACGATATTGTTTAACCTTTTAGGTACGGTGAATTCTGCGGCTATACCCTGTACGGCAGGATTTGGCTTTAACCATGTGTAATCGAGAGCCACTATAGTGGCGCGTCGTCCTGAAAGATGATTCCGCAAAAGCCACTATAGTGGCGCGTCGTACCTAAAAGGTTAAACATTGTTTTTTATAAATTTGGGAAATCTTAATAAATCTATAAAATAATATTTTAATTGTTTTATTATGAAACCCTCATGTTTCCGAAAACTAATAAACACATTTATTGCATATACAGGGTGTCCTGGAAAATGTGGGAAATCACTCGGATTCTGATAGAACATTAAAAAATATGGTTACAAGTTCCCATAAGTTTTTCTCCTAGCGGCCCTCCCCTCGGAGATACGGCCTCCTAAAAGAAGCCACTGGAAAACATTTTTCTTAAATAAATTTCAAAGTACTTAATTTAATTTAATGAAAATTTAATATGATAAACAGTAGTAAGGACCTCTTAAAAAAATGACCTTAAAACATAATTAGTCTCTTTAGTTTACCAGGGGCGTACTAGGTTGTACATTTTAATGCTTACACTTTTAACACCCTGTATGGTAAGGAGTTAAAAAAAATAAATTTAGATACCTTGAATATTTAACTAAAGGAAAGGTACTCTTATTCAGTGTCGATAAAATGAACCGTTTTCGAGAAAAAAATTGTAAAAGAAACCATCAAGATTAAAAAATTATTAATATTTCGTAGGTACCATAGTAACGCTTGCAAAAATAGAGCTAAATTTTTTGTCTGCAACATCAGTATTAAAAAAGCGCTGTTTTTACAAAGGTTACTATGGTAACGTTACTATTAATGCGAAATATTAATAAATTTTTAATCTTGATGGTTTCTGTTACAATTTTTTTCTCGAAAACGGTTCATTTTATCGACACTTAATAAGAGTACCTTTTCTTTAGCTAAATATTCAAGGTATCTAAATTTATTTTTTTTATCTCCTTACCATACAGGGTGTTAAAAATGTAAGCATTAAAATGCACAACCTAGTACGCCCCTGGTAAACTAAAGAGACTAATTATGTTTTAAGGTCATCTTTTTAAGAGGTCCTTACTACTGTTTATCATATTAAATTTTCATTAAATTAAATAAAGTACTTTAAAATTTATTCAAGAAAAATGTTTTCCAGTGGCTTCTTTTAAGACGCCGTATCTCCGAGGGGAGGGCCGCTAGGAAAAAAAATTATGGGAACTTGTAATCATATTTTTTAATATTCTATTAGAATCCAAGAGATTTCCCACATTTTCCAGGTCACCCTGTACTTAAAACCTTTATTGCAAATAAATTGTAGTACAAAAATGAAATATTAATATATATACAGGGTGTCCCAGATTTTAATACGCAAACTTCACCAGGACATACTACTCATAAAAATAACACAAAAGTTTTATATAAACATGGGGTCGCATCTCTTTTGTTTTCGAGATATGGCCGTTCAAAGTTGGAAGAAAATTTTACATTTTCATTTTTATTTCAGCTATTTATAAACGCGGGAATGTGAATTTTTACAGTTATGTACTACAGCCAAGCATGTTATTTTCAAGCCTTAATTTAGCCACCCCGGCGTGCCTTAACGGGTTGAACTTCACGATCATCACTACATTTTCCAAAAGAACTTTTTAATTCGGTAGAATTTTAACTTAAAAAAATATGCGTTAGAAAGCTCATTCCTTAGTGAGATTTTTTTGTCTCTTACATTTTTCGCATAAAACTGATAGATTTCGAGAAAAAAAATAAAATCTTAGCGCGTGTCGTACTGTACCGCTTCATCCCTAACCAAAAGTTCTTTAAACGTTGGCCATGGTTTTGGTCTGATTGCTTTGTACTGATGAACTGTACGTTGACTAAGATAGAATGCATTTAATTTAAAGTGTAATTGTTAATCTTTTTAGCTTATTATTATTGTTATCACTTATTACTCTAAAACCATATCCAACTTTTAAGAAACATTTGGTTAGGGGTGAAGCGGTACAGTACGACACGCGCTAAGATTTTATTTTTTTTCTCGAAATCTATCAGTTTTATGCGAAAAATGTAAGAGACAAAAAAATTTCGGAAAGGAATGAGCTTTCTAACGCATATTTTTTTAGGTTAAAATTCTACCGAATAAAAAAGTTCTTTTGGAGAATTGGTCTGACACGCGCTAAGATTTTATTTTTTTTCTCGAAAACTATCAGTTTTATGCAAAAAATGTAAGAGACAAAAAAGTCTCACTAAGGAATGAGCTTTCTAAGGGATATTTCTTCATGTTAAAATTTTACCGAGTTAAAAAGTTCTATTGGAAAATGTAGTGGTGATCGCGAATTTCAACCCTTTTAGGTACGCCGGGGTGGGTTAATTAAGGCTTGGAAATAACATACTAGGCTGTAGTACATTACTATAAAAATCCACATTCCTGCGTTTATAAATAGCTGAAATAAAAATAAAAATGTAAATTTTTCTTCCAACTTTGAACGGCCATATCTCGAAAACAAAAGAGTTGCGACCCCATGTTTATATAAAACTTTTGTATTATTTTTTTGAGAACTATGTCCTGGTGAAGTTTGCGTATTAAAATGTGGGACACCCTGTATATATATATATATATATGTGTATATATATATATATATATATATATACAGGGTGTCCCAGACCACCCGTACCACCCGATTTACTCGAAAACTATACGTCCTAGTAACTTGAGACAAAAAATTGTATACATAAATAGGGTATAAACTTTCTTATGAGTGGCAAAGGAACAACTAATATCAACCGGAAGTAGGAATAATGGAAGGTCACTTTATAATTTGATATATGAAGGGGGGTTAGTTTTGGTATTGTTGGAAAGAGCTTTTCAAAAGAAATAACTTTTATAGGAAGCATTTTTTGATACTATTTACTGTTTTTGTTCAAAATCGCTTTCAAAATTTCGATTTCTGTTTTTTTTTCTTAATTATTGAATTCTTAAATGGCTTTTGCGCACAACAAGATGAAAGATATTCTTTTGTCTAGATTATTCTACTACAATTCTGAGGTGCTCCAGAATAGTTAAGATTCTAGTCAGATAGTTAAATTCAGCATTAACATTACCGGCGTTTAACTTTGGCCACTGTTTGGCAGAGTCTTACTTCTTCGGATGGTAAACATTTTCTTTTTAAGATTTTGGATACGGTGGATTGAGAAATTTTGTGTGTCCGGGTAAATATTATTAAAGATTGCAAAATCTTCACTTTTGGTACGTTTTCTGTCGCCGTACCCACACATCATCAGCATTTCAATTGTTTGGTGTTCGCTTAATTGCGCCATAGTTGTTGCAACTGTCAAATTTTTTGACGTTTAGTGACGTCAACAGCGCCATTTCAACGCCTACTTTGACCAAAACTAGTTGATTGAATATTTTCAAGAATGCAATTTTTCTCGATTTTTCTCTTATAAAACCTTATGATTTGATATGTCCATCGCGTAGAATAGGAAATAATCTATCAAAATATGCAACAAAAACATACTCATCCCATTTAAGATAACAAAGTTGGTTACCATAGCAACCAAACAGCAAACGATACAAACAAACGAATGTATCCAAAATATGTCCTACAATTTACCAAAAAACTTTTGTTTGATATTTTTTTATTTAATCATAAATGGCGTATTTATAAGCTATATTCCATACTTTTGTTACACCCTGTATAATAGCCATAAACACAAATTATTGTGGCTCTCAAATAAGTATGCGCTAAAAAATTTCATGTTTAGTTGAGTTTTATTTGAATACATGTTATAATTACCTGTAATATCCTATGTTTTTAAAAAATCACACAGTAAACTGTGAGTAAATCCATTATTAAAGGACTCTGGCTCCATACATATGAAATCTGGGTCAATAAAATGATCATGAACGCCTAATTCGTTCCAGTGATGATCAAGCCACCTTTTCCATAAGTATAAAACGAAGGCTTTTGGAATATGTCGATATAATGATAATACGTCCACACGATTTTCAATTTACAAATTTACAGCTTCGGCTGCTAAATCTAGCAGTGACATTGGTTAAAATATTGTGGTTATTGTATATGTACTATAATCCAAGCTCAATTTACACCATGGAGAGAAGGATGCAAGAGCGCGCTTTCTCCCCGTAACTTTACCGAGTAAGCCCGAGTGGAGTACAGGGGAAGGGAGAAACGGAGTTTTAAGCGGTCCTCGCAAACGCAAAGGTCTTCCGGCAAGAACGCCATCGTAGACAGGCTCGCGGCACCCCGCTGTTTTAACTTTTTCGGTCAGACTTTTGGTCCTTTTTCAGGTCTTACAAGAAAAGCGAGAAATGTTAATTCACCAACCACAATCATTGGTTGTAGTTTTAATCACATTTTATACATATTAGGATGTGGCGTCACAAATTCGCCTTCATTGTTACAAATTTATTATTTTAAAATCAAGTTTTGATGAACTTTCATCGTTTAATTTTATCACAAATGAACAACGTCGTCATGTCATAATAACTTTATCTTTAAATCAATTTATAACTTTATCAATTTTTGATTTAAAAATTAGAAAATTGGAATCCAAAAAGTAAACTGGTTTTAGAATAATGAAATAAATGTCTAATTAGGAAAGGGATATTTAAATATGGGAAAAATAAACAAGTAATAAGTTTTTATGGCACATATTTATTATTGTAATAAAATAAGGAAATTAATTTTCAAGATACTGGTAGATGGCAATAAATTTATTAATTTTCTTCATTATATACAGGGTGTCCCACATTTTAATACGCAAACTTCACCAGGACATAGTTCTCATAAAAATAATACAAAAGTTTTATATAAACATGGGGTCGCAACTCTTTTGTTTTCGAGATATGGCCGTTCAAAGTTGGAAGAAAAATTTACATTTCCATTTTTATTTCAGCTATTTATAAACGCAGGAATGTGAATTTTTACAGTAATGTACTACAGCCTAGTATGTTATTTCCAAGCCTTAATTAACCCACCCCTGCGTATCTGAAAGGGTTGAAATTCACGATCACCCTTACATTTTCCAATAGAATTTTTTAACTCGGTAAAATTTTAACATGAAAAAATGTCCCTTAGAAAGCTCATTCCTTAGCGAGACTTTTTTGTCTCTTACATTTTTTGCATAAAACTGATAGTTTTCGAGAAAAAAAATAAAATCTTAAAATGTTGTCGATATAGCTGGGCAAAACTATTTACTTTAACCCTTTGCAATCGAGGGCTCCGGAGCGGAGCCATTTAAAATTTGTCTTCAAACTCGAGGGCTCCGCTACGGAGACAATGCAAATAATTTTCAGTTTTTATTAACATAAGGACAAAAACAAATCGTAAAAACTATTTATAGGATATTTCGCTTTTGATGACAAATAACGGTCGCGGCTCGCGGATTATTATGCTCTCAATAACAGCAGACAGTTGCGGTTTGAGCAACATTCCGCATTCCGCACTTGGATGCAAAAGAGTTAAGTTCTGTTATTCAGTAGTAGAGTGTATCAGATTCGAATTTATCTATTATTTTTGTAAATATATATTGAATTTATATTTACATCCCCGATATGGCAAATAAAAGAAAAATTTGTGAAAATTATAGTGATAATAAAAGTAGTAGCGATGAATTAGAATTTGAAGTTTATAGTGAACATAACATAAATAATATAGACGCTCTTAGCCGTGATAACGCAGACAATATTGAACTAAGCTATGAATCCGATTCTAATGATAGTGATATATTTCCTGTTATACGACGATACGTACCGAGAATTGAAACTGATACTGAGGGATCTGAAAATGATACAAATGAAAATGTAGAAGACACAGCAGATTCAACTGAAAATGACGAATGGGTAGATGTTTCGGAAGTGGATAATATTCCATCTCCTATGGAGTTCGATATTTCACCTCGAATTGCCGGACCACAAATTTCCAACGATATAAAAGAACCATTAGATTTTTTTCAATTATACTTTACGGATACATTGATTGATTCCATAATAAAAGAGACAAATGATTACGCAAATTCAAAACTCCGAGGAAAGCAATTGTCAAAAAGATCAATATGGAATACATGGAGTGATGTTAATCGGAAAGAATTTCTGGTCTTCATTGGAGTGATCTTGAATATGGGAACCATGCCGGTTGCAAATGTCCAGGAATATTGGTCTATCAAATTCACCAGTAAAATTCCATTTTTTTCAGACGTATTTAACCGAGATAGATTTCAACAAATATTTTGGATGCTCCATTTACAGAAAAATGCACCAGTAGGCAGAAATACATGTTTGAGGACCCGAATTCAAAAAGCTAATAACTTTTTACAATACATCAACTCAAAATTTTCCCAACATTTTATACCTTATCATTCGATTTGCGTTGATGAATCCATTATAAAATTTAAGGGGAAAATATGTTTTATGACATATAATCCAGCTAAACCCACTAAATGGGGAATTAGAATTTACGTTCTGGCCGATTCAAATACCGGCTATGTTTATTCGGTTTTGCCTTATTACGGCAGTATTACTTCTGAAAATCTCATAAGACCTGATCTGCCTGTCAGTTCCAGAATTCCCTTAGACTTGTATAGAAAACTATTGGACAATGTTCCTAATGCTAAAGGTTATCACATGTATACCGACAGGTATTATACAAGCATACCACTTGCTGAAGAACTGCTAAAAATGAATTGTTTCCTCACCGGCACAATAAAAACAAATAGGAAATATTTACCAATGGAAATAAAAAAACCGAAATTTGTAAGAGGTAAGCAAACAGTGGCTTACAGAAAAGGCAAAACTCTAGTCCTCGCATGGAAGGACAAAAGGATTTTAACTTTGTTAAGTACTTGTAATGAAGCGGGTTTGATATCGGTTGATATCGGTTGATAGAAGAATACGTGGTGGTGAATTAGTCAGAATACAAAAACCTAAAATTGTTATTGATTACACAAAAAATATGCGTGGAGTAGATCGGGCCGACCAATATGCTGCAACATATTGTTTTTTGAGAAAATCCCTGAAATGGTGGAGAAAACTATTTTTCTGGGGGATGAAAATGTGTACAGTAAATTCATACATATTGTACACTTCTGTTAAAAAAATAAATAATGAAAAACCACTGTCACATTTGAAATTTGTAAAATTGTTGGTGGAACAATTGATTGGGAATTTTCGACGAAACAGCACATCTCGAGAATATACCTACACACCAAATACGGAGGGCAGGCTCAATAATCGCCTTAACAATCGAAAAATGAATATATTCCTAGCAATTGAGATAGTTCGGATTTTTTATTATCACCTCATGGCAATCCCGTTAAGATGCGACCAGCGGTTCTCGAGATCGACTATTTCGGAAATTGATTTTTTTGGCGAAAATAGATGGAATTTTTCAAAAAGAAAAAAATACCAGGTTATAGTAAGCAGATCAGGCTACATCCTACAAAAGGCTCGAATTTTTTTCTTCAGCGGTTTCCGAGAAAAAAATTCCCAAAGTCTGCGCTCCTCGCGGACCGGTAAAAAAACCGGTCCTTTTTCCATTAAACTCGCGATATTTCCTAAACCGCGGGACCTACGATTTTCAATCGATGATATGTTACACAGAAATGATCACCGATTATGACAGTCTTTACCCCGATTTTTTTCGACGAAAATTTTCGGAGTACGAGCATGCGAAAGTTTAATAAATAAGAATATTGAAAGGAGGAGCGCAGTGGCAGTCTAACGGTTAATGCGTATACCTTTAACTTACATGTAAATATGAACTTTTCACTAAAATTACTTCGAGTTGCTGGTAATATGAATGAAAAAAAACTTCGAGTGCAAAGGGTTAATAATTAATTGAGAAACTGATATTTTTTTTTCAATCTTTAGTCGTAGCTTGTAAAGACCAAGCAACATATTGGTTACAGAAAACATGTTCATCTTATATGGACGTTATAGCTTTGTAGATGCAATTTTCAACGATTTGGAATTTTTTGAACCAATCAAATGGTTTCATTTTGATCAAATGCAAAAAAAACTAAAATTTGATTGGTTGAAACAATGAGAAACCGTTGGAAATCGCTTCTACGAACAAAGCCTATATTTATACAAGGTACATCTGAATACACGCCACTGTCTGTAACTTCTACACAGCTAGAAATTTTACAAAAATTGTTCCAGAATTTTGGAGAAACGTACAGTATTCTACTTCTTATACATTGATCTCTTTTAGCACCAGAAACGTATCTCGTCTTTCCGTGCTGTACAGTGTGGTTTGGATAACATGGGCGAGAGTTATCAAAGACTCTTGCCGGCCGACCTGATCGCATTATAACTTTTGGCAACTCAAAAATGCCTGGTAACCAGTTCTTATTTTTCGAATGAAACTTATCAACTTTTTTAACTTCTAAACTAAATTTTCTATAAAACCCAATTTTTTGTTAAAATTAGGTAAATCTTATTCTTACATTTTATTAAAAATATGATTTCTGATTATTAACCTCATATTTGAGGGTCCTAAGATAAAAAGTACAGATTATTATGGTGACTGATTAAACGAAATAACACGTTTTTATTCATTCAGGCTTTTAGTTACACCTACAATTTTCAAGAAAGGCGGATAAAGTCGGAAAAGATTATTATTATTTCATAAAATAGTATTATGTTGCTATCGATTTATATTAAAAAATATACCGGGACGCACCCTGATATATAACAAAGTTGTTAATCTTTTAAAAGAATTGTTTAGAATATTTAATAAGTAGCTCTTATTGAATAAATTAAAACATTGACACACCACAAGTATGATAAACTGACAAAAACAGTGCCAGCGAATTCTTACATATCTGCTTCATCCATTTTAATTACGAAAAGTTTTTAAAAGTAATAGCAAATTACAAATTGTTACTTCAAAAATATGTCGAAATATCGTTTATATGAAACACAAACATTTACATAAGTAGGTGATCGAATGTCATTCATTCGATACAAAGCAAATTGCAGATTCACAATTGTATAACCGCTTCTTTTATTCAATATAATCACTAGAGAAGAGAATACGATAGTTTTTTCATTTAGATTTCACTATTTTATAATTTGAATTATGATCAGCTGGATTAGCTATATACTCCTATGTGCGTCGTAAGCAGAAGCGTGGGTAGTTCCATCTGATTTTACATTTGGGCTTGGACGTTTAGATTTGTGTTTCTATTGAACAAGTGATTTTTGTATGGAAAAATTAAATGGAATTCTCCTTAGTTTAATCTCGCACCAATTATGACATGCACCCAACAACTACGCTTTTTTTTGTTTACGCTTCTGATGTTCACAACAAACACTTGCTAATATAAGTACGTCGTCCGAGGACGAAGAACTATGATCATTGACGTACATTTCAATGGAATGAAAACACAATTGATGTTTGACATTTACAATTTGCTGCTTCCACGTCATTCTGTGCTGCGCTGCATCGTGCTGCACTAATGTGCTGCATTTCAATAACGACGAATCGTGCTGCACCGTGCTGCACTGCGCTGCGCTGGACTAGTGGGAATCGGCCTTTACTCTTGGTGCAAACGCCGTGACAGCAGCTTCCTGGATGGCGGCACCTTGGGACGATTTCCATTGTCAACTGAAAAAATTTCTAAACAGCTTAATTTTTCAAGAAGAAACTGATGAACTGGATTTGGAAATTATTGACATAGAACACATCGACAGCAATAAAATGGTTGGGGCTGAATTTATTCTGTTTTGTGAATTTTCTTCTATCACGTGGAAAGTGTAAAATTGCCGAAAAGGCAATACTCTCTGCGTGGGATATGTCAGTCACTTCGATTTCCATGATAAATTTAAAATTTTTTTAAAGATTAACGGCTATTTCCCAAACACTGAAACCGCAAAACTAAACCTTATCGACTGAAGTTATTTTGCTGGAACCGATCGTCTACGAAATGTTTACTTAAATTGTATTTTAAAATATGTAAATATAAAAAGACGAATGCGTTTTAGCAAAAGGTTAAAAGTTTTGTCGTTAGTGTAAATAATTTAAATATAATCGATTACTAAGTACTATTACATATAAAAAGGGGTGTGGGTCTATCATAATAAAAGTGTATATCAACCTGTTTGTTTGCCTATGCACTAAGGCTCTCAATATTGAACTTACAAAGCTAACCAAAGACATTACTTGTTAGCTTTAAAAAGATTCTTATCCCCACGACGAAACTCGTATGTTATAATATCGGATAACGGAAGGAACTTTGTAGTTGCCAGTTCACACCTTAAATACCTTGGACGACATTTAGTGCGCAACCAAATCACTATACCCTCGAAATGTGTGGGCGAAGTAGTTAATGGAAATTCATACCGCCTTACACCCCTCATATGGATGATTTATAAGAACCCGCTTCTTCCAATGAGCAAAATACCATTTAAAAAGAGTCTTAAAGGGTATGAAAATGAATCTTGAAGAATTTGAAGAAATGGTCATCGAAATCGAAGCCATCCTAAATTCGAGGCCACTTCCTCCAATGTTATTTGACCCATCTGACAATTCTTTCGGATACATCGACTGAAGGATTGGAGCAGCGCGGACGTTGACGCCGTGGTAATGGTCGGCGATGCTTTGTATCGTCGCAGTTTATCGAGCGGGCCCCGTCGAGAATTCGATCTTGTTCATTTTCATTATTTAATGGTAACGGAATTGTGCGGTAATACCGCGATCTGCGACAAATCGGTTACCTTTCCGCCCGACAAAACCGTACAGTATACTATTATATATGGCCATCTCGCGAAAAGTTGATCACTGTTTTCGGATTTGGGGGGAGTAAAATTCTTCTTCACGTATCATTCCGTAAGTTCGTATCAAATGCCAAAACAACCGTTGATAGGACCGGGCTCCGATTCACTCTGCGGAGATGGGAGGGGTTGAGATGTTAAATGAAAGGGCGCCACGAACTGAAACCGATACCTACCAACCTTCACTTATCCTAAGATCAGGCAAGTCCGAATCCACGATCGAAGGACAACAACAAAATAAAAGACAATTTTGAAAACCAATATTCACTTGTATTAAAAAGAAACAATGGAATAATAAAGATGAAAAATAACGAATGTTCAAGTTGAATATAGAAATATAAAACAAATTATACAAATTGTAATAAACCCCTATCGCTGCAGTTGCTCCAAAGAATTAACAAACAAATAAAATCCAGAAATTTTAATTTAACGCGAACACACAAAAAAAATGATAACAGCTGTTGTCAAATTGTAGCGGTTTTATTTTTCGTTTTTAATTAAATTTAAAATTATTTGGTTTGGGGCATCAGTTGGTATCTGTCATTTTTAGATCTCTTAGTTTTATTTCGCAATACGGGATATTGGTTGGTTTCTCAGATTAGTGTGATCGGAAATTGTGGTGGGGATTTCTTGGGGGTTCTTTCGAGAGTCGCAATTGAGGTAATTTCGCCCTCTTCGTCGTTGTGCCTTGGAAGAGTACAGGCGTATTTGGCTTACAAGATAAAAACTGCGTGGGTGTCGAAGATTCTAGAAGCGTCTCGTTGATATTTGGGAGAACTTCTAAATCGCAATTTGGCGGATCAACTTCGCACACCACAGGTTTAGTGCAGTATTTGTGAACTATCGAATTGATTCCTGATTATCAGGTTTTTATCAGCCAACATTTCAAGCCGATTAACATCGTAAGGTATGCTCTTACGCTTTGAGAGAACTAGAATTTTTTTGTTTGGATCGTTTTGTAATTCGCGTTCTCCCTAGGCTTTTTGTTTTTGGATTTCCTTTTTATTTTTGGACTTATTCTTCGTATTTTCTTGGAAATTTCGGATTTGGAAACTTACTGCGTCGCAATTTTGAGTGAACCCCTGGCGGCCATCTTTCTTCATCATTACATTGAACGCCGTTAGAGAAACATTGACGGAAGTACACCAGCCGATTTTAAGACGACGCACTTGATCGAGAGAGAGAAAGAGAGACCACTCTTGTGAAACCAGACAGAGGCACCACCAACAGATAAGCCAACGTTTTATATTTTTCTCTTATTACCGTTTATAAATTTTTATATGAACATTCCTTCTGGACATTCTCTTTTTTTTATTATTCAATCATTTTCAATACAATTACATTTTTGGTTTTCAAAAAAAAAAAAAAAAAAATGTAGCGCAAAACTCAAGTTATAAAGAAATAAAAATTAAGTTCGTTTCAAAAGCCAAAACAACCGTTGATAGGACCGGGCTCCGATTCGCTCTGCGGAGAAGGGAGGGGTTCAGATGTTAAAAGAAAGGGCGCCACGAACTTAAACCGATATCTACCAACCTTCACTTATGCTAAGATCAGGCAAGTCCGAATCCACGATCGAAGGACAACAACAAAATAAAAGACAATTTTGAAAACCAAAATCCACTTGTATTAAAAAGAAACAATGAAATAATAAAGATGAAAAATAAAGAAAGTTCAAGTTGAAAATACAAATATAAAACAAATTATACAAATTGTAATAAACCCCTACCGCTGCAGTAGCTCCAAAGAATTAACAAACAAATAAAATCCTGAAATTTAAATTTAACGCGAACACACAAAAAAAAATAAATGATAACAGCTGTTGTCAAATATGAATCACACTTTCAAATGAGTGTCTAACTTTAAATCGGAATAAAAATTCTCTGAGCGATTAGGTACACAAATAATTTACTGAATGGTATTAAATAAATTTAGAATAACACAAGTTAAAATATTATTCGGATTGAAGATCCGTAATAACAAATAAAATAAAAAAAAACGATAATAAAAGAAAAATATAAACCGTTGGCTTATCTGTTGGTGGTGTCTCTGTCTGGTTTCACAGGAGTGGTCTCTCTTTCTCTCTCTCGATCAAGTGCGTCGTCTTAAAATCGGCTGGTGTACTTCCGTCCCTGTTTCTCTAACGGCGTTCAATGTAATGATGAAGAAAGATGGCCGCCAGGGGTTCACTCAAAATTGCGACGCAGTAAGATGTTCGAGGCGTGGTTCGAATTAAGTCGGTCCAACGGTCGCGTAAAAACGCGCAATTATTTTTACCACAAAATCCGTACTATTTTCTGTACGATGAGGAAACGCGAAAATGGAAAAGAAGACAGAGGAGCGTTAAAATAGTATCGCTGGTTTATACGGCGTCGCCGAGAAATCGCGAACTCTTCTATTTGCGTACGTTATTATTTCATGTTCGCGGGTCCGGGCATTCGAGGAATTGCGAACCGTAAACGGTGTGGTTTGCGAAACGTTCTCCGACGCGGCGCGTGCGTTAGGGTTGACGGGCGCAGATTCCGAATGGTTCCGCTAGTGTTTCCCAAGCGGTTGCGGAAACTGTTCTTGACTATCAGCGTTCTGCAAGGTGACGGAACCGCATCGTTTATAGAACGCGTTTCGCAACGAATTTTGCCTCGATTTTGTATGGAAAGGTTTTGACGCGGTAATCGCGTACGAAAAGGTGTTAGGATCCGTAAAGATTTTGTTACGGTACGCGGGCATCGACGTCGAAGCGAACGACAACGACGATGGAAACGAAAATTCCGACGCGGAAACAACGTCGGACGCGTCAATCGCGGACGTCGCCGAAAACAAGACGAAATTTGTTGTATTTTGGCATGGCCACCAGCATTTATTTTTCCTCGACGTTCCGAGCGAAACAGGCAAAGCATTCCTGTACAATACGCTTCTGTCGGAATTAAAATGAGCGGGCAAAACGTACGTAGCGGGCGCGTGGACCGGCATCGTGACTATTCTTTAGCGCGACGGTCGCACCGTGCATTCGCGATTTTGGTTATCGTTCAACATGAACTCTGAATCGTCTTCCGGGTTCGCGTTACACTCCGACGAAGCGAACGAAATTCGCGCGGTCGATCTAATCGTGTGGGACGAGATTACGATGGCGACAGTCCACGCGTTCGATAGATTTTTACGCGCGTTAATGCAGGACGGAACGCCCTTCGGTAATAAAATGGTCGTCGTCGGCGGCAACTTCCGACAAAGTTTGCCGGTCGTCCCGAACGGTAACCGTGCAAAAACGGTCGAAGCGTGCGTAATTAACGGAAACTCGTGGCGTGGGTTCCAATGCGTACGCCTAACGAAAAATATGCGCGCAGACAAGAACGAACGTCAATTCGCGGCGCAGCTATTAAAATTGGGAGAAGAAACCCTCGTGAACGCGTCGTTATTATCGGCGTCGAATTCGATTAGGCGCAATAACAACGGTAACAATAACGGTGATAATAATAATAATAACGATGACAATGCAAATTGCATGACGTGAATACCGGCGAAATGCGTTACCGGTAACGTCATCAAGGCGGTATACTGGAAGAACGTTAAAGACATACAGAGCTTTAACATATCAAGGTAATATATCCTACAAAATAAAACAAATATTACATAAACATAAAATAACAGCAGTGTTCAAGACTAAGCAAAACATTTGCAACTTATTATTCAATGCTAAAGACCATACGAACATTATGCAAAAAAGTGGAGTATATAAATTAACTTGTGAAGCAGGTCAAGCCACACACAGGACAAACTGGAAGATCTCTGAAGAAGCGAATAAACGAACATAAACCTAGCCACAACACAAAATCCAATTTCGGACGACACCTTTACGAAAACCAACATGAATTTAACAAGAATACAGGCGTTATTTTATTACATCAACTAAATAAAGAAAAATCACTGGATATCACGGAAGCGTACGAAATAGACAAATTCATACATAAAAACCACCATATTAACTGTTTAAATGATAGGTTACAACTCAGAGAAAAACCTATATACAAAGAATTACCTTATCCATTCACCTAAATCCGTATTACACATATTATACACGAGGGCTAGTACTGGATGGGGTACTATATCCGCAATATGATGTGTTCCTTCCCCCATCTATTCCTCATTTCCCCATTCCCAACCCAAAAAACTTTTCCTTACCTAAAAATCCTTTTCAGGCTAAATTTTCCTCTATAATTCCACAATCAAGACTCATGCCTACACCCGGATCAGATTCAATCAAATTAAGTTCATCTTAAAATGTAACAGTTGAATGTACTAATATTGCGCTCGTATATTGTGTTTTTTAAATATAGTATCACGCATATTCACTAAACACGCGTGCGTATTATAAATGTATATGGCATGGTTAATGCGAGTTAAAATAGTGTTTTTAATTATAATTTTGTATTTTAAAGCGCTGGACGTAAGTTTATTTTATATTTTTATGTAGTAATAATTAATTTTTAATTTGTATCTTGTAGACGTCTCTGAAGATGGAGGTTTAACCTTCGAAACATAAATTAATAAAAAATCCAGATTTAACATAGAATTTTCTTGTTATCATTACTCCTAGTCATAAAATTTCCGGTACGGGACGCGAATACGCGAGCGTCGAGAAATTGGGATCGGACGATCCGCATCAAATCGCGCATTACCCCGTCAAAATTTTACATTCGTTAACGCTGCCGTTAATGCCTCGGCACGTGTTAACGTTAAAAGTTGGCGTACCCGTTACTTTATTGCGAAACGTGTCGACAAGGGAGGGCCTGTGTAACGGTACCAGGCTCATCGTGAAAAAAGCGTTCCTCCACCAGATGGATTTGACCACCGATAAATCCGTCCTATCGTTCCCGATGATTCGCCGACAATATTTATTATAGCATATATTGTCTATATAATGGTTACGTAGGGCTCTCAAAATTTAATTTTTATTAATCAATAAAAAAATTAAATTTTGTCGGCGATCTCATCATTTACAATAACGAGAAACGAGCCCGGAATGGCACCCCACTCGGATGGCTTTAGTATGAACTCTATCGCAAACTATTTGGTTTTGCTTTATTTTCATTATTCGTGGAAAACCATTTAATAAATACCTTTTACTTGATTTTTTTTTACCTAGGATTTTAGGTGTTTTTGTATTTATAACAAAATAAAACTACTTATTGTTAGTTATGTCACATCGTGAGGGTACGCATAACGATAAAGTTGGTGTTGGTCATTGAATTTGTTAGCTTAAGTTTTTCTTCTACCCTTTAAAACCATTTTCACTTTCCCTTCTTTTATTACTCATTTAAAAATAATGAACACGTTAAGCGCCCCATACACACGGAGGTAAGTGTTAGCACTTGCCTGCGCAGGTCCAAAATCGCGAGTAAGTGCGTATGTGTAGGGCCACAATTCAAAACGCGTTCAGTTCCAGGCGCGGCTCGCAAGGAATTGGATAAGGTTTGATTTTTCGTGCAAGTCCGAAGGCAAGTATAAATGTGTATGTTAATTTATTCGAGCCAAGCATCAGTTTTTAGTTTTTTCGCCGTCGCGAGAACATAGACATAAACATGTCGCGAGATACATAAAAAAATATGAGGAGGTTATGAGAGAGTTCATTGAACTCTACAAAGAGCATGAATCTTTATGGAAAATAAAGTTGAAAGATTATTCTATTAAAAGAGTTGAAATTAAATACACGATCCATTCTACCAGTTATGTGAACAAATAAAAAGCAATGTATTTGATTATGTACTTTTACTGGTTTTATTATTAGTTCTACTGACTAGTTTCGGTCTTTTAAACCATCTTCAGAGTCTACAAGAATTTAAATAATTACAATGCAAAGAGTTATCAAATAAAAAATTAAAAATAGAAGTTACTTACAGTAGAATTCTTTCACGAATTTAGGACGAAACATTTGTCTAGCGGCAAAGTCATTGTAAAATCGTTATAAACGAATTAAAAATTATTAAGTTAACGAATTAAAATTACAAAACGAGACAGTTTTAAAAATGTTGGATCGATGTGGTGGTTTGACATGAAATAAAATAATAAAACTCGACGCGCATGTGGATGATGTAGCAGATGTTGATGACGTAGTAGAACAGGTTTATATTAAACTAATATTAAGATTAAAATAAAATTAATGTAATGCTAAATTTTAAATTTTAGAATAATTAAAGTTAACAATAAAATATATGTTAACATAAAAAGGGGGGGAATAATAGGATAATTGGAATTAAAATGGGTTATGAAATATGTAAAAAGGGGGACAGGGTGAAAGGGAAGGGGTTGGGGTAAGGAGTTGGGGATGGCCGCTAGGACCCCAAAAAGTGCGATTAATATACGCGGACCAAATATATTAACCCTCGGCATTTTGGGGAAAGGGATGGGATAGATGTTTGTAAAGTGGGATTTTTAGACTCTGGATCTGGTCATTTAAACATTCTAAATCTGTATTGTTATTAACGAACTTGTCTATTTCGTAATGTTCAAGTAGATTGAGTTTAAAACCTTTATTATGTTTGTGTAAAATCTTAATATTTTCAGTTGGATCAAAATCATGACTATAAATTAACATGTGTCTTCCAAAATTGGAGTTTTTGTTAAGTTGATGTTCTTTTAGACGTGTTTTTATGGATCTACCTGTTTCTCCAATATAAGTAGCACTGCAAGTGCCGCATTCAAGCTTATAGACCCCGCTCTCTTCCATTAAATTTATTTTATCTTTGGCGTTAAAAAGTTTTTTTTGTAAAGTGTTTGTATTTTTAAATGAAATTTGTATATTATGTTTATGAAATATCTTTTGTATATTGTAGGCGATGTTTCCAGGGAATTTAATTGATCTATAAATTACATTAGGGTTATTAGAAGTTAAAGGGGTTAAATTGGTAGAATTTTTAAGTTGAAATTTATGGTGTATTTTGTTAATGAGGAAATTGATTTCTGATATGGTGAAGCCATTATTGATAGCAACTTGTCTTATAATGTTTAATTCTTTGTTCTTTTCTTGTTCGGATAGTGGTGTATTCAGACTTCTATGAATGTAAGCTCTAAAAGCTGCAGCTTTATGAGATTTATGATGAAAAGAGAAGGCTGGAATGATTGAGTCAGTTTGTGTTGGTTTACGGTAAATTTTAAATTGAATGCTATCTTTATCATTAATTAACGTAAGGTCTAAAAAATTTAGTTGATTGTTATTTTCAATTTCTAGAGTAAATTTTATGTTGTTATGTAAATTATTGATATATTCATGAAAATCTTCTATTGAACCGTTAATATTGTTATTCCAGATAATAAGAACATCTACTATATATTATACTATTATACTATTAATACATTATACTATTTAATTAATAGAACACTTAACGATAACGATACAAAACATGTTTACAACTTGCTTAAAATTTGTACAGAACAAAACTTTTGTCAATTTAATAACAAATATTACAAATATAATGAAGGTTTACCTATGGGATCACCCTTAAGCGGTCTTCTATCGGATATCTTCCTTAACCGCATAGAAAATCAAATTTTTCAACCCAATAATTTAATTAACAAAAACACAATCCTTTGGCGTAGATATGTAGACGATGTTCTTATTATCTGGAATAACAATATTAACGGTTCAATAGAAGATTTTCATGAATATATCAATAATTTACATAACAACATAAAATTTACTCTAGAAATTGAAAATAACAATCAACTAAATTTTTTAGACCTTACGTTAATTAATGATAAAGATAGCATTCAATTTAAAATTTACCGTAAACCAACACAAACTGACTCAATCATTCCAGCCTTCTCTTTTCATCATAAATCTCATAAAGCTGCAGCTTTTAGAGCTTACATTCATAGAAGTCTGAATACACCACTATCCGAACAAGAAAAGAACAAAGAATTAAACATTATAAGACAAGTTGCTATCAATAATGGCTTCACCATATCAGAAATCAATTTCCTCATTAACAAAATACACCATAAATTTCAACTTAAAAATTCTACCAATTTAACCCCTTTAACTTCTAATAACCCTAATGTAATTTATAGATCAATTAAATTCCCTGGAAACATCGCCTACAATATACAAAAGATATTTCATAAACATAATATACAAATTTCATTTAAAAATACAAACACTTTACAAAAAAAACTTTTTAACGCCAAAGATAAAATAAATTTAATGGAAGAGAGCGGGGTCTATAAGCTTGAATGCGGCACTTGCAGTGCTACTTATATTGGAGAAACAGGTAGATCCATAAAAACACGTCTAAAAGAACATCAACTTAACAAAAACTCCAATTTTGGAAGACACATGTTAATTTATAGTCATGATTTTGATCCAACTGAAAATATTAAGATTTTACACAAACATAATAAAGGTTTTAAACTCAATCTACTTGAACATTACGAAATAGACAAGTTCGTTAATAACAATACAGATTTAGAATGTTTAAATGACCAGATCCAGAGTCTAAAAATCCCACTTTACAAACATCTATCCCATCCCTTTCCCCAAAATGCCGAGGGTTAATATATTTGGTCCGCGTATATTAATCGCACTTTTTGGGGTCATAGCAGCCATCCCCAACTCCTTACCCCAACCCCTTCCCTTTCACCCTGTCCCCCTTTTTACATATTTCATAACCCATTTTAATTCCAATTATCCTATTATTCCCCCCCTTTTTATGTTAACATATATTTTATTGTTAACTTTAATTATTCTAAAATTTAAAATTTAGCATTACATTAATTTTATTTTAATCTTAATATTAGTTTAATATAAACCTGTTCTACTACGTCATCAACATCTGCTACATCATCCACATGCGCGTCGAGTTTTATTATTTTATTTCATGTCAAACCACCACGTCGATCCAACATTTTTAAAACTGTCTCGTTTTGTAATTTTAATTCGTTAACTTAATAATTTTTAATTCGTTTATAACGATTTTACAATGACTTTGCCGCTAGACAAATGTTTCGTCCTAAATTCGTGAAAGAATTCTACTGTAACTTCTATTTTTAATTTTTTATTTGATAACTCTTTGCATTGTAATTATTTAAATTCTTGTAGACTCTGAAGATGGTTTAAAAGACCGAAACTAGTCAGTAGAACTAATAATAAAACCAGTAAAAGTACATAATCAAATACATTGCTTTTTATTTATTCTATTAAAAGTTTAAAAGAAGAGGCGTATAGGAAATTAGTAGAAAAATTAAGTGAAATTGACCCAAACGTAAAAAAAGAAGATGTTATTAAAAAAATTAATTCATTACGTAGCTGCTTTAGGAAAGAGTTTAAGAAAGTTTCCGATTCTAAAAATCTGAGGCTTGTCTTCAGGATTTATATAAGCCAAATCTTTGGTATTACGAGCTGTTATTATTTTTAAAAGATCAGGAAATACCAAGGGAGTCTATAGGATTTGGTACACCGCGTTTTTTTGACGACACTAGTGATGTAAGTTTTCTTTTTCTATTACATGAACGTTCTAATGTACTTCCTTTTAGGGTAAATCAGATGGAGGTTGTGACGAAAATTTTAATGCTGACAATCAAGAAGACAATCCACAAAGTCCTAAATCTGTATCTTCTTACCAATCCTCTTGCCTTGGTCCGAAGCATGCCTATTTTGTTCTCGTTTTAAATTTGTAAATCCAATTTCTTCTTCATATGTTAAAGCATCTTCAATATCAGTATAATTGGACCCCAAATAATCTTTGCTTTTTTGGCTAAGAAAATTATGAAGTGTAATGGAAAATTACCAATAATATATTTACAATGTCAGCATGTACGGTCGAAGGTGTATTAACCTTTCAAAGGCCAATGTTCCCTTTTTGGGAACATTGCATTTATAATTTTTTTATAGAAAATTGACTTCGTATTAAGGGTACACAATTATCCAGTAATAAAGTGGAAGCATGTTAGTTGTTTGTTTCAATTTACATTTCTCACATTTCTACTTTTTTGTTTCTTTAAATCACAAAAATAGTCGTCCATTTTTGTGTACCAAGACGCAACTGCAAGAAATTGTTATAAATTTTAGAATTATTAGTATACCGCCCCCCAAATTTGACTATTGTCTTCTGATATTATAACATTTATCGCAAACAATTTATTTTTGCTAAAATTTTACTGAATTAGTAACCATAGCGCAAGAATTTTGTATGTCCCTTTTTGGGAACGTTGGTCATAATAGGGTTGTAAAATCCGTAAAGTCGCATGACGTTGCGCTTTTCAGGTATTGACAGGAATCACAGACCAATACATAAAAGACTGGACACGTAATACTAAAAATTTTGTGCTGCTTTCAGCGTCCCCTAGCGTCTCGTGCGGAACTATTAAACAGAAAGGCGCGAACCTAGCGGATTTAAATCATTTCAAAATTATACTTTACTGCTTTGTGATCGAATGAATAAAATAAAACAATTGTAAAATATAAAAAAATATATAATTATTACAAAATTGGAAGCACATACAAGCATATACTATTTACACAGAATAATATTAATAATAAGTATAACATATAAAATAAACATATTTATAAATTACATTTACAATAATTATAAAGTTATTAAACAATAAATCGCCGTTCCGGAATAATATCGACGTAACTGCAATTCTTTGGTAAAATGAATTAAGACCATCAATGTATCCAAAAATGTTGATCTTAATTGTTTTTTCCTTCTCCTACATTTTTTTTATTTTGCAGTTATGGCAATGTTCTTCCGGAACGGCGATATATTTAAAAAAGTTACTTATTTATACTATCCTTAGTAATTACTATGCGGCACAGTAGGGAATTTTCTATAATTTGTGGCCACAGTTGTTATAAACAAAGTGTTATTACTTTAAAACTTAAAATCTTGCGCAGTGGTCATAATTATTGTTTAAATTCATTATTTCTTGAATTATGAGTGCGATACTCACAACCTATCCATACAGGGTGGTAGCGACAACAAAACAAAATTAACAATTAACATTAGCATTAAAATTAACAAAATTAATACTACTATATTAATAATGGAAGGAATGTAATACAAACTTTAAAATAGTGGTAATACAAGGCTAGCAAATATTAGTAGACTCTTTCTTCAGATTCCGAAAGTAGATAAAAATGATATCCGCCAAAAAACGACTTTACTTCTAAATTCTTTCAAATCGGCCTTTCTCAACCTCACACGCAACTCCCATTCCTTCATGGACAACATTGGACGACCTGAAAATAACGTAATACTTATTTATTCACTCTGAATAATATCACCGGTGATACATAACCCAAAATATAAATAAAAAATAGCGTTATACCATTATACTTACTTGTTTTGAAGGTATGTTTAATTTAAAACAATAACACACTAATAACACAACTTTCCAAATGTGTATCATGCTAAAGAAGTCTAATGGAGTAAAACGACAACGGTTTTAACAAATTGTGTTTTACAGCGTACGTAGGAGTTTCTGAGCATAAACATATGTAGGTAAAGTACCGAACACATCACATCAGAAATATTCAACTGTGGATTTTTGTAAATTTAAATTATATTGACAAATATTTGTATAATATTACTTTTATCAATACAGTATTCATTAATATATTGTAATAATATTAATAATTTATCGCGGGAAAACAAACAATGCAGATATTCGACGAAAGCGCCTCTAGCGTCTCGTGCGGAACTACATATCCCTGCTTAAATAATTCCCTATATCGTGTCCGGCCCCTGACAGGAATATACACGTTCTTCACACATGCAGCGGTTATTGTTTTGTTCGTATGTTGTATCGTACTAGTGGCAGCAGTGTAAAATATTTATTTCTAAAAAATGGATCCTAAAACATTTTACGGGTAAGTGTATATAATACATTTATTACATGGAATAGACTGTAAATATGAATAATGGTTTAGAAAATCTATTAGAAGCTATCAATTCTTGACCAATGTCGTGGAAGATATTGAAACCTCTACATCACAAGACGTAGTTGACGTAGTAATTTTGCCTCCTAACTCTGGAGACCAAAGTATTCCAAGTGATGAAGAATGTGACAACAGTGAAAGTCTAGACGTGTCCGATTTGCCTCAAGATGTTCCAGGAGGAATCGAATTGCATTCTAATGAATTGGAGTCAACAGATGATGAAGACGAAAAAGTTATTGTGCAAAAGCGCAGAATGTGGAGGAAACAGAAAAAGTTGGAATTACACAAGAAGTAGGTGAACCCAGCAAAGTAGGAGAACAACACTGTGGAAAATCACATTATGAAATATTTTCTTTATTTTTTACAAACGAGATCATTGCCTTCATTCGGGATCAAACTGAGCTTTATGCTAGAAGGGATAAAAACTGCCAATCATTTAGTTTATCTGAAGAAGAACTTCGCCAGTTCCTTGGATTACTCCTGATTAGTGGGTATCATAGGTTACCCTCTGCAAACGATTATTGGTCGACGGCAGAAGATATGCAAGCACCAATCTTTGCTAAAGTTATGAGCAGGGAAAGGTTTCGTTCAATAAAAAGATACCTTCATCTTGCCGATAATAATAATCTCCTAAATTCTAAAGCAGCAAAAGTATCCATATTGTATGATAAACTGAAAAAGAATCTTCAGCAGTTTGGAGTTTTTCATAAGCATCTCAGCATTGATGAAGCGATGGTACCCTACCATGGGCATCACTCAGCCAAAATGTTTATAAAAAATAAACCTATTCGTTTTGGATTCAAAATATGGATGCTTTGTGGAAATGACGGTTATCCCTACAACTTTGACATTTATTGTGGAAAAACAAGTGGTGCTCCAAATCCACTAGGGAAACGAGTGGTGAATAGTATGTTATCAGTGATTCCAGACCCATCTAACCATATTATCTACTTTGATAATTTCTTTACAAGTTATGATCTCTTGAAGGACTTAGCTGAACGAAATATTCGTGCTTGCGGCACCATTAGAGAAAATCGGACAAATAAGTGTCCACTCATTTCGTCAAAGATACTAAAAAAGAAAGATAGGGGTGCATACGATTATAGATCTGATGGTACTGTGCTGTGTGTAAAGTGGAACGACAGTTCAGTTGTCACAATTGCAAGCAATTATTTTACAGTTACGCCTCTGCTAAAAGCAACAAGGCGTGTGAAATCAGAAAAGAATAAGGAAATTGTGCAACCTAATCTGTTTAGGAATTATAATATGGGAATGGGTGGTGTTGACCTAGCCGATCGTCTATGTGCTAGCTACCGGCCCAGATTGAGATCAAAAAAATGGTGGTGGAATCTTTTTGCACACGCTGTGAATTTAGCTGTTGTAGCAGCATTCCGATTTTATCAACATCTGAATCCTAAAGAGAAGGTATCCCACTTAGAATTTCGAAGAAGTGTTGCAATGAAAGTTGGATCAACTGATCGGAAAAGAAAAGGTGGGCCTTCTGCACCTGTACAAGGGGACATCAGAGTTGATGGAATAAATCATATTCCTGTTAGCGCCACTCAGGGACGATGTGTTGTTTGTCAGAAAAATACTAGATTACAATGCACTAAATGCGAAAAACGATTACACAAAAATTATTGCTTTCAACAATACCATTCAAAGAAGTAGATTCTAATTACATTTATGCCTCTTGCTTTTATATTTTCTGATGTAACATTTGAAAATAAAAACAAGTTTGTGTTCTTATGCCAATGTGTATTTATTTACATTTATACTGGTAGGTTTTATATATTCTGATCTAAGATTCGAAAATAAAAATAAGTTTGTATTCTTATGTTGTTACTGGTCTTAGGGCCTTTGCACATGAGGCTTTTTACGCACCGTCAAGGCGCGTTTTTCAAGTGTACACTAAATTTCGCCGATGAGAGACCTCTCACATAAAATCTACCAAATTACAAAATTCTAGGCTGCAAAGAAGGCCAACGTTCCCTTTATGGGAACGTTCTATATTTTGAAAATTACAGTCGCTGCATAAAATTTAGCACTTTATTCTATTAACTATTCTCATAAATAATACATTTTTGTAATATGAACAACTTGCATAAAGTTTAACGCCATGCGGCCTTTAAAAGGTTAACCTTCCGGAGTAAATCCAAACGCTGATCGTGCAGACTGATATTGCATATATTGGTGTTATGTTCAATAGTTAAGTTAGTGTTTAGGTAATCATTAAATGTAGAGGTTTAGAATAATAAATAGAATGAAAAGTAAAACAATTCTTTGAATAACTTTTACACCAAAACCCAATAAGAAAAGGACATTACAGAAGCGCGCAGGTTGCTAATACAACGGATGCGCATGTTTATTTCTGTGTGATAAATTCTGAATCTACTACCTAAAATGCCAAACGCATTTTCAACAACGTTCCTGGCACGCGAAAAACGATAATTGAATATTTTTTTAGGTGGTGAGAAATCTTTTTGGGCAAACGGTTTCAAAAAATCTGGTCGTAAAGAAAATGCCTCGTCGCCAATAAAAACAAAAGGTAGCTTAATTGTATTGTTTCCGTTAACAAAAGATGCATTTGGAATATGTAAATTCTTGGATTTTAATTTCTCATAAAAAATTGTGTTTTCGATAACACCGCCATCCGATACACGTCCGTTTATGCCAAAATTTACCAGGATAAATTGATAATTACTATCAACAAGCCAATAATACTGAACTGAAAAAGCCTTTATAATTAAAAATAATATGATCCACTATTCGAAGGCTTAACGATTCTGACATGTTTCCCATCAACTGCTCCCAAACAGTTTGGAAAATTCCACCTCCGTTTAAAACCTTTAGATATTATTCTCCAATCATTTTCACTCTTAGGAAACTACAAATGCAAATGTACCGGATTTTAAACGATAATTCAATTAATGATTATACTAAAACTACCTTTACATAATCTTTTAAAACCATACAAATTGCTTTACATGTTTCAGGAATTATCCGTCCTAATGCTTGTGCTGATATTACTGTTGAGAACTTCAGATCCTCATAACTTCTTCCTGTGGCTAAAAACCTGAGAGTGTCAGACAATCTCTCATCAGGTGTTATCGCTTTTCTCATTCTTGTGTCCTGATGTTCCATATGAGGTGTTATCAAATTTAATAATTCAAGATAACTTTCTTCGTCCATTCGTAAATAATTTCTATAGTCGTTGGGCTGCAGTTTTAATTCAGTCAATAAATTAACATGGAAAAATTTTTCAAGTTTGGAAAGCCATTCTTTTGTCCATTTAGTACGTTTTGATATATTTTTCATATTTTGTTTGTTTTTGATAGTAATAAGCAAAAGGCCAATTGCAATTAATATTGATTCTTCACAAGTCATTATATCGGAATATTTGTGAATTTACAACTATACCACACTAAATCTTCTTCTGTACAATTTCGTTAAAACTGAGAAAGTGAACTGAATAACGTATGGCGAAAACTGGGGTCCAGTTTTGCTCGAGAGCTTAACTGTACGTACTTACTCGTGGACTTACTTGTGTGTGTATGGGCCGCATTAAAAAGGAAATATCAAGGCCGTTCGGTCAATAGAAAAATGGCAGCTAATAAGAACATCTGTGATGCGAACGTCCTGTCGATAGACGGCGCGGCGCGGCGCGAGGAGCATTGTTTTCATTAAGAGTCGAAACCTTTTTAAAAATATTTCGTCTTTTTATACGTACGTAAATATATCTGTACTTTGAAACAAGAACAACCAGTGTCATAGAATAGCCACATTTGTTATTTGTTTTATAGTATTATTTCGAATGCAAGAACAGTCGATGTCGTAAAATGATCATTATCTGAGGTATTGTACAAGCCACCCCCAATGTCAACGACGGTTATGAAGAAATATCACTGCAAAAACAGCCAAGCTAATACTTGTCGGTTGAGTATGTATATTATAGTATGCAATAATAGCCAATGTGGACACTGGTTGTTATTGCAGTTGTAATAATGGTACGCTTAGAGCTTACAGTGGTTCTTGAAAGTAGGGTTATGTTTATGTTCTGACAGTACTACAACTTTATTGTTTTTCTTTGTTTATTGTTATATTGTAAATATGTAGCAAAAAAAGAAATTACCAGCAGAAGAGAGAAAACAATGCGTTTGTGTGAACAGCCATTAGATTTAATACAAGGTAAGAAATCTCTTTTTCTAGTTTGACTTTCGACAATATTTAGCGTAAATACATCGTGCAGTTTTTCCTTCAAAGAGCAATGTTATTGTTGATTAAATTTCTAAAGCTTAGGTTTTCGTTATCTGTAAGTATTATCATATTTCGTTCCAGCTGATTTTAGTTAACAGTAATCACGATTGAAATGAATTCTTATCCAAATATAGAATTATTGCCAAATCATTCCAGCATTTCTAGTGGTGAAAGGCGTTGTAATACTTTTGAAGATATTACTGGCTTATTAGACATTTATGAAGATAAAGACCCATCTGCAGAAAAACTAAACGAGACATCAAGCAATACTGGTTTGTCTAGTATCATGAATGATTGCGTTAATTTAAGTGAAAATCATTTTAATGAAAATGTAAATGGGAATAGCGAACAGGGAAGTGAAACATTAAATACCTTCATTTATTTATTTAAAAAAACTAAAAGTGAAGGGAAAGAATACGCATCTGTAGGGAAAATCAAACCTGCCAAAATGTTGTACCCTCCTTGTGCGTGTAGAATGAAGTGCAATGAGAAAATTGGTGTAGGTGATCGAAAGCATTTATTTGCAGAGTTCTATACTCTACTCGTTGAAAGTCAGAACCAATTCTTGAGCGATTCAGTACTAGAATTTGAAAAGAAAGACGCAAAGAATTAGAGGCAATAAGTCTAAAAGTCGTCGTAACTTCTCACGAAAATGTTTCTTAAAAGTAAAAAGTAGAACCGAAAAAGTAGAAGTATGTCAAACTATGTTTTTAAGCATATTTTCAACTACGTTGATGAAAATTAGAGTTATTGTAGAAAAAGCAGGGAATCACGCACCAATATGTCGATGCTTTGCAGCCAAAACGACATAGACGCCAAACCGGCCATTTTTTAGTTAGCTGCACCGTTGAGTAGCATTTTTAAATCTAGATGCAACAGTTAAAGCGGCATATCCGCAAACAAACTTCATTCGCTATAAAATTGGTTTAAAGTTTGCATAAATGCCATTTAAGATTCATTAAGTCAATCATTTTTTGTGTTTTCTGAAAAAATAAGTAAATGTCGTTTATGCCGTTTTGGCTTGACAGCATCGATGTATCCACCAGATGGAAGAGGTAAACATGGAAACCAAATAAAACTGTCTGCCAATGCTAAACAAAATGTAATTGATCATATATCTTGTTTCCTGTATATGAGAGTCATTATTTTGGGAATAGAAGTGAGAAAAAGTATCTACGGAATGACTTGAACATTTCAGAAATGTATCGCTTGTATTAAATTTATTGTAATGAAAAAGATATTACGGATATTGCTGGTGAAGCAAAATACAGGAAAATATTTGCAGGAGAATTCAACTTATCCTTCCATCAACTAGAAAACGACACTTGTGAAAAGTGTGATAAGTTCAAACTTATTTTAGAAAGTTGTAGTAGTAAGAAAGAAAAGCTAAGCATTATAAAAGAACGTGACGCACACATCCAATTAGCTGAAAGATCATTTGGCGAAAAAAAGAATGATAAAGATAAAAGTTTAAAGGATCCGAATTGTGCGTTTCTGAATTTTGATCTAGAGAAATGTCTACCCACACCATGCTTAAATAATAAATTATCCTTTTACAAGAGGACTTTGTGGATATGTAACCTTACGTTTTACTCAGTGATAAACTAAAAGAGGGTTGCCTGGTGTATTTGGGATGAAACAGTTGCTCAGCATGGTGCAGCTGAGATAGCTTCATGCATTACCAGAACATATTGCAAAAGTAAATCTGTTTAGCGACTCTTGCACTGCTCAAAATAGAGATATTAAAGTAGCTGTCATGTTCTTAAATTTTCTTGCTGTTGACACAACTAATAATTCTGAAATGAATTTACAAATAATTAATCAAAAGTTTTTACTACCAGGTCACACAAATTTGGAAGCAGATACCATTCATGCTGCAATAGAAAATGAAAGGAAAAAAACTACCATGAAAATTGATCTACCTAGAGATTGGACGAATCTTATTCGTAGTGTTCAAAGACTGGACCCTATAAGTGTTATTGAAAGGGAACAGAATCAATTTTAAGAGTTTAAATCTTTGCTTTCTGAGCGGTATGTTCATAGAAAACAAAATATTACGAAACTTAAAGTGCTATGGATTCAAATAAAGTGGTTTCAATACTTAAAAGAAGAGCCAGGTAAAGTACTTTAAAAATTAACTTTTGATGAAAATGAAGAATTTCAAATATTAGATAGATCTAGACGGGGACGTCGCGTCGTAGTGGGAACACATTTCGTTTACCTCCATTATATTCTGAAACATTATCATTCTCTGCTGAGAAGGTCGCAGATCTACAAATACTTCTTCCATACATTCGTAAATCAAGCCGTTATTTTTATGAGAAATTGAAGGGAAATGATGAAGTAGATGACACATTAATGGGAAATGAAGAAGAAAGAGATTTGAATAGCTATTCGTTTTAGTTTTCGTTTTAATATTTTCCAACTCTATAGTGGTGTTTCTATATATTTTGGATATAAATAAAGTGCTTTTGTGCAAATGGATTTATCTTGTTATAGATTATCATTAATTCCTAATTTAACTTTATAAAAAAAGGTAACAAATGTGAAAGTAGTGAATTAAAAAACTGAGAAAAAAACAAGAACGTTTCATATCGCCAAATCAATCTTATTACATAATCATACACCATACACGTAGTGCCGCAATGGGAGGAGCGATTCATGTGCATTTTGCAAGCAGCTTTCATGTATGTAAACGTTGCTCATGCAGCAGATTAGTATTGTTTAAGCTTTATAACAACCAAGTGGTACCATATAGACTCTATTTTGGGTAGATTTGCATTTTGCAAGCAGCTTTCAATTCAAAGATATCGTGCGAAATTTATGTTAGTGTGTGTATATGCGTCTAACGATTGGTCTGTGTTATAAATCATGTGTAAAATGGCATATATGATTTACGAACAAGAACAGCGAAGGCTACAATAGCTTTTAGAAGATACTGTATCCGACGATGAAGGTCCAGAGGACTTGTTTGATGAGGACTCTGCAGACGAATATGTTCCAAAGGAAAGATGATTATCCAAGTTTGCATTCATCTGACTCACATCCTGTACAGAAACGGCGGAAGAAATCTTCGGTTAGAAGAGAAGCTGATCAAATTTACCCTTTACGTCTAAATGTAAGTATTACTAGTTTGCGAATAATACACCTGTATAGCTTCTAGTTAGATTTTACTGTTAGTTTTAATATTTTACAGCAACGGCAAATGTTGTTGTGGAAAGCCAGGAAGAACTATCTAAGGACGAAAAACAAAATAATGCAGCCGTTCAGAATACTGTTTCTAATCTAACAGAATCAATAATACCACAGCAATTACTAGACGACGCTGAGGACGAGGAAAATGGGAACAACGCAGGTGATACTACAGCTACTCATGTTAAAATTCTAAATTGGTTTGCGCCTGATGGTAGCTTTATGAAGAAATTTACTTTTACTGAACCAACAGCTGGAATAAAGCAATACATAATAGATACCTATACCTATCAAAATAAGGAACCCTGCGATTTCTGTAAAATATTTATTTCCGATGAAATTATCACTCTCATTGTTATCGAAACAAATAGGTACGTAGAGCAACTAAAATCGAAGGTAAAATTAAAAAAAAAAAACTCGCTTGCAGTGGTTGCAAGGTACACACTCGGTCAGTAAGGACGAACTCTAAAGCTCTGTGCGAGAGCGATAGCTAGAACGGGCTTGTACATGGTCGGTTTTCGAGGGAATGAAACCTGGCACGAGGCTAAAGGCGTAGAGACGTATCGACGGGCCGCAGTCAGACTCCGTGCGGGCTCGGTAAATACGAGGCAGGTAAACGAACAATCACTTGGATAAATTATTGGTACACGATATTGTTTGAATACGTTTGAATTGAAGAGGATCTACCAAAAAGAGATCTATCAGATCTCTACTTAAATTTTAACCATTTAAAAAGTTATTTATGATTTCTGATTTCGGTTAAAGAATGAAAACGGCATTAATTTGTTTGCAGTGTAGAAAC
Organism: Digitonthophagus gazella; assembly: GCA_036711955.1. NCBI lineage: Eukaryota > Metazoa > Arthropoda > Insecta > Coleoptera > Scarabaeidae > Digitonthophagus > Digitonthophagus gazella. The sequence continues at coordinate 20,944,200 of JASCIT010000006.1, read as the reverse complement.
AATAATGGAATAATAATCAACCGCAAAACTACGTATAGTAAAATATACATTTATTTTCATAAAAGAAATAATATTTTAATGGTGGAAATAATGTATTGGGATACTAATACCCGTATGCACGGTCGATCGCCAACGACTCAAGTGACTTTTACAGCAACACAATATATTGAAGTATTAGAAGAAGTGTAATGATAAAATGTAAAAGGTATAATGCCCCAGAAATTTAATACGAATTTGCCGTTGTTTTTGAAGGGGCCGACGGCACCGTGCAGGAAATGGGGGTCTATGTATTTACCACCGCGGCGAATCATCGCATTTACGAACGTTGTCAATAATTAACCCTCTTGCTGAGCCGATGTGTTATCCGTTGATCTTTCCTTTTGGGAAAAGCGGTTGGCACAAGAAAATTTAATTTAAATTCAACGTGAGTATGCCGCATACCGTTTGAACATTCGTCGCGATATTTTTAATCCAATTTTAAGTTCGGGCAAGTTAACACAACAATATGTCGTTGATAGTTATGTCAAAATTGAAACGAGTAGGCTAAATTACATAAGACAAAATCAGAATAGGTTGAGGGCGCACGATTATGCCGGTTTGCTTGATTATTTACAATCAGCTGCTGAACAGGCCAACGTCCAAATTGGACGTACAGTAATTTTACCGACATCGTTTACTGGCAGCCCCCGATCTATGCAACAGCAGTTTCAGGATGTTATGGCCATTGTTGCAAAGTTTGGACGTCCGGATCTTTTTATAACTTTTACTTGCAATCCGAAATGGCCGGAAATTGTCAGAAGTAAGTATAACTGGGACGAGGTCTTCAACCGCCCAGATTTGGTGAGTCGGGTATTTAACATTAAATTAAATTCATTTTTAAAGGACGTTACCGTGCGCGGAATTTTAGGAAAAGCGGTTGCCTACGCTTATTCAATCGAGTTTCAGAAAAGGGGGTTGCCGCACGTGCATTTATTAGTAACACTCGCTGACGAGGATAAACCACGTGAACCGGAACAAATTGACACGATAGTATCCGCCCAAATACCGGACAGTCTCGCGGATAGGGAACTTTTCGATCTGGTTGCCAAGCACATGATCCACGGGCCGTGCAATCCGGATTCGGTTTGCATGATGGAAGATGGACGGTGTTCTAAAAAATTTCCTAAACGTTTTACCGACACGACCGAGATTTCTAATGGCTATCCCGAATATAAACGCCGCGATAATAGTTTCGTGGTACCTTATAACTCCGGAAGTATAACGCACACATGAATGTCGAGGTAACGCAGTCCATCAAAGCGGTTAAGTACATTTATAAGTACGTCTACAAAGGACATGATTGCGCGTTACTACGGGTGGATGTATCGTCTGGGGTTTACGACGAAACGTCACATTTCGTCGATTCGCGATATGTGGGGGCGTACGAAGCCTATTGGAAAATCCGAGCGTTCCCTCTTCAAGGGACGTCTCACGTCGTCGTTCGGTTGCTTATTCATTTGCCGGGACAGAAAGTTGTATATTTCCGCGAAGGAGAAGAGTGCGACGCCGTTCAAATTGCTAGCGACCGAAATTCAATGTTTGAGGCTTGGTTGCAGTTGAATAGGTCGGATAGTCAGGCGCGTCGGTACTTTTATTACGAAATTCCGTATTATTATCGTTTTGTTAGGGAGAGTAGCATGTGGGTACAGCGGCAACGAAATTTACAAATTATTTCGCGATTACACACGGTTTCACCTAAAAACACGGAATTGTTTTACTTACGCATGCTTTTATTTCACGTACGGGGACCGCGATCGTACGAAGAAATTCGTACCGTTAATGGAACCGTCTGTACGTCGTTTTATGAGGCAGCGCGTTTATTAAATTTAACCGGGGATGACGCGGAATGGTTTAAATGTTTAGAAGAGGCAATGCCCGTTCAAATGCTCAATCGTTTACGGAAATTATTTAGTTGCATTTAAGCTTATTGTGAAGTAGGAAACCCTTTGGCGATATGGGAACGATTTAGGGATGAATTTGTTCAGGATTTTACCCGCAAGGGATTAGACGTGGATGTCGTGGAACAAAGAGCGTTACGTTCAATAAGAACTTTTCAATTTACCGAATATTACGGGAGATATCGCCGATGATGACGTTTTATTGGGTAGTGATGATTTTGAAATTGAGGAAACAAAGAATGAAAATTTGATTGCAATGGTCGCGAAAAATAAGTCAAAATTTAATGCAGAACAGAATGAATTGTATTCTAAAATTTTAGGCGCGATATTCGAGGGCAGGCGCGAACGTTTATTTTTTGTAGATGGGCCGGGGGGGGACAGGTAAAACGTTTGTTTACAACACGTTATTATTGGAATTAAAATGCGCGAGAAAATGTTCAATTGCAGTTGCATGGACCGGTATCGCGACTGTTTTATTAGAGGGGGGCAGAACAGTTCATTCGCGATTTAACCCTTCTTTGCATGATTTTTTCTTTATTGGAGAAGTAAACCAAGGTGATATAATTCATGTTCAAAATTAAAGGAATGATGGTTAAAAACATCTTAGCATTCAATGTTATGATGGAAATTTCCATCATTATGCAAAGAAGGGTTAAATTGCCTTTTGATATTGTCGAAAACACGTCGTCATCTATTAGTTTGGAATTCGCAGAAGCAGAGGAAATTAGGCGCGTTAACGTCATCGTTTGGGACGAAATAACGATGCCCACGGTTCACGCGTTTAACGCTGTAAATCGATTTTTACGGGAATTGATGAATGATGGTCGGCCGTTTGGTAACAAAGTCGTCGTCGTCGTCGGGGACGACTTTCGGCAATGTTTACCGGTAATTCCTGGAGTGCATCGTACCAATCGTGTGCTTGGGGTAGTTTTGCACACGTTAGGTTAGCTCAAAACATGCGGGCTAATAATGACGAAGAATCGTTTTCAAGGTGGTTATTAACGTTGGGGAACGGAGAACTTGAGAACGCGGTAGATTTTACGATAAATGACGGGGATATTATCGAAATTCCGGCCAAGTGTGTAACTTTCGACGTAATTGCAGCAGTGTACGGAAATATCGCGAATTTTAACGTTCAAGATATTGCCAATCGTACGATTTTAACACCGACAAATTTGGGTTGCGCGCAAATTAATAACCTCATTTTGGACAAACACCCCGCTCGCGAAGAAATTTACCTTAGTTTAGATAGGTTAGATACCGAAGATCCCCAGGAGATCGCAAACTACCCCGTCGAATATCTAAATTCTACGACGCCGTCCGGGATGCCGCCGCATCGTTTGGTTTTAAAAATCTGGGTACCGATCATGCTACTCCGTAATATCTCAATTAGGGAGGGATTATGTAACGGTACGTGGTTAATCATTACAAAATTATCGGCAAATTTAATCGAAGGGGAAATAGCAGTAGGCGTTTTTCGGGGGAGTCGCGTTTTTATACCTCGAATGGCCTTACGTCGAACGAAGTGGGTGCGCCATATAAATTAAAACGTCGTCAGTTCCCGTTTCGTGCATGTTTCGCGATGACCATCAACAAGGTTTTGGGGCAAACTTTTGACTCGGTCAGTCTATTTCTTCCGCAACCCATTTTCGCGCACGGACAGCTTTACGTCGCGTTTTCTCGCGTTCGGGCATTTCGGGATATAAAGGTCCAAATTCAGTTGAAGAAGTGTCAGGGTAGGTTACGCGTGGGGAATAGTAGGGTTTTCACTAAGAACGTGGTTTATAAGTCATTGTTGACCAACAAATATTTGTTGAAAAAGATTTAACGATGAACATTAACCGTTTGAGTCCCAGACGGTTTTGAAAAAACACTGTCGAAAAATCCCAAGCAGCGCGATTGCGCTTTCATATATGTATACGTTCATGTACGCTGGGTTTTCTCGACATAAAATCTGAACAGCGCGATCGCGCTGCTTGGGACTCAAACGGTTAATTAACGCAGTCAATGAATAAACAGGTTTATCAAGAATTTTCAGCAAAAGTAAGTATTTTTATCAATATTTTTTACTCTGTTAATAATTAAAATAAAAATTGTTTTTAAAATAATTTTTTAATAATTTTCTTTCGTTTAGATTTGGATAGGTGGCGGTTATTTTAATATTTTTGCGCCGATTGAGCAAGCTGTAAATTTCAATCACCATGGTAACAAAATCCAAACAATTTTAATCAAGCAAAAATCAAAGTCGCAAAAAAACAAAACCAGCTTCATTATAGGTGTTGGTTTAGTTATTGTTTATCGCCAAAAGAAGACAGACGTGTTTAAAAAATTTTTCAAAATGGTTTACTTAGTTGTTCTTTTCGTGTTAATTTTGTTTTCCGTGTTATTTGTTGTGTTTAAACTTTTAGTTTTAAAATTTACTTTTAAATACGTTTTATGTTATTTTTTGTTGGATTTCATTATAACATGGGATGTTATGATGAAAGAAAGAAAAATTGAACACTATATGGATAACATGAAATTTAATGCGCCGGCGCTAGATTGTTTTCCAGACGAGCTAACTTTTTGGAAATCATTTATCAACTATTTTAGTAAGTTAGAGTAAATTTTATTATCTTTTTTTTAATATTAATTTATGCTTTTTATTGTCGACAGAATCCACATCAGACTGTAAAAGATACTACATCCAAAAAATATATGGGTTTGGAATAGTCGGGCCATTGGCGGTTTTAGGCCGACAATCGAAAACAGTCATAGAAGTTTTTGACTCCCTTGGCTTGGCCGTTATCAAGCTGTCTTCTAAGTTTATTTCTGGTTTTCCATTTTCGTTGAATTTATTTTTAATTGTTCCATTGTTAATGTTTAGTTTATTTATAATTTGTTTATTTTTTGCTTTTTTAACAAATATTGATGTTAAGATTAACGTTTTATACATTTTCCTAAGTAATTTGGAAAAAAATAAAAATGACAATTTAACAGAAGGACAATGTAATAAAATTATGGATTTAAAAATAAAAGAACAAGAAAGAATAGAAAAATTAAAAGAAAAATATAGATTGGCGCGGAGGAGAAGAATGTTAGATAGGCAAGAAATGTAATTTTAATTAGTTAATGGTTATAGTTGTTGTTATATTTAGTTTAGTAGTTTAGTTCAGTTATTCGTTTATGTTACAAATGCGTAAATTTCTGTAAATTCTTTCCATAACAATTAAAAAGATGCGTCCAATGTAATAAATTGTTAAGTTTAATGTTTTAAATTGGACATTTTTGAGATGTTTGTTCAAAGTACTTGAAGTTTTTTATGTTCATTTATAAACTTCACTAAATGTATTTAATTAAAAGGCATTTCTAAAGTATCTAAAGAATGTGCATTCATAAACGTGAAAATGTCGAAGGCGTTTGAAATGGCTACAAATGAACTTAATGATACGATACATAGCAACAATTTAAAGATAGTTTTAAGAGGTACAGTGTTATATTTTGAAAAATTACTTCAAGACTGTGATCTTGTATCATTGGAAGAAACAGTGGAAATTTCTGAAGATGCCATGCAAATTGGCGAAGAAGTCTTCGCAGCTACTATCGACATTTTAAATAAGAAAAGATTTGTTAGTACGGATCAGCTAATTCACGTAGACGAATTTGACGAAGAAGGTGCTTACGATGATCCTGTTCAAGTATGTGAATATTTGAATGTAATATTTACCTCCAGAACATGTAGAAGAAAGAGAAACCGCTTTAAGCTTTCCCAATCCCAATTGGTCTTTGATAACTCTTCAGAAGAAGGGATGTTCACGTTTAAAAAGTATTAGAGATTGAAGAAGATGGGAGGAACAGGTCAAGAGTGGAGGGACAAGTAGAGATTAATATAAAATCATTGACTCTTGGACTTATGATCGTTTTGTGTAAGCCAGACAAAATTATGAACAAGTAACGACGAGGAATCTCCAAGAGTGGGCTTTAAGTGCTGCCAGCCAATTTACCGACTTACATTTCAAAGCTTCCGATTCGTGTATTGGAAAAGGCATATATATAGTGTGTATATGCCTGTATTCGTGTATATGCCTGAAGAGGCATATAGTGTGATGAGAAAATATAAAAAGAATGTATCATTTGAACGTATTTCACCTCGTGATTTGAAATATTTGCCGGTTGTGTATAACATTGACAAAGTAAAACCTTCCGAATTATGAATTTGGCCCGAGTTACCATATTTGTATAGGAAACGTAAGTGTCTGCGTGAAGTTACCCTGTTTGGAGCATTAAAATTTTTCATTGCGAAAAAAAGAAAAACATCTTGCCCCGGCGCAATAGAAATAAATACTCAGTGTGGGGTTTGTAGGTGGTCCTCCCTCTAAAAAAATTTCGTATTCTTCAATCACTTAAACGCAATTTTTGTATAACAATTGTTAGCCAAGGATATAAAACATTGTCCAACTTTACAAGCATATTCACTATATTTTAAAGCAGTTCACACAGTGAACAAGTTGTGGTTTATCTTGAGATATATGTTGAGATACGTAACAACCCTGAAGGGTATTATAATTTAGATATTTTACACCCCTTACAAGGATTTATTGACCTTCAAAATTAATCTTGAACTATGTCACCTTTATCTCATGTATATAATCGAATGCTAACTAAACTCCTCAGTTACATCTGCAACAAACCGCATTTTTGTCATGAATATTATCATCCAGATTTGCTACGTTGTAAGTTTGTTCCTTTCATTGCCATGGAAATCTGAAATGCTCGGTGGCGAATTAAGAGTTTGTTTAGGCTAGGACTAATATGCGAATGTGGAAAACGTTGTGGGGTTAGTGGCGTGACGGTAATGGGACCAATCAAAAAATGTTTCACTACCGGAACCTATGTAGGGACATGGTGGAATCAAGTTCGCGAAACGGAAAAGTGTTAAGTTTTAAGTAAAAGGTAATATAATTTTCATCCCAAACCGAGTGTTATCTCTGCGTTCGAGTAAAATGGGAGAGTTAATTGTAGCTTGGCTGACTTATAATAACCGCCTAACCTAAAAGTTAGTATTTCTTTATTTTCACGTAGATTATTATCTCTTTGTTAGTTTGTATTTGTAAAGGGAGCTTCAATAAGAGCGCAAAATTTCAATGTTCAATAAGAAATTTTTTTTTTAGCACGAAAAAAAGTCTAGGGAACTTGTTAGCGCAGATCCAATTGGACCGTTATTTCTCTGCCACCATCAGCTAATTTACCTTGGTCTGGCATAATGAGTCAGGCCAAAATGATAGTAAAATACGCCGGAATGAATGGCGTATTATTGTCTTATCAATTTGCAGAAGACTGCGAAACTCTTCTACATACCAAGCGCACCATAATAGATGATTCCAACTATGTCATACGACACCTCTTCTGTGCGACAATATTATAAAAGAAAGAAGGGTCAACAACTTTCCAAACCTTTAGAGCCGGTCACGCCTCAGCCTGACAAGTATCATTAGAAATACTCAGCACCAAAATCAACTTCTAAATCTTAAACGAGGTTCTGAAACATTGAACCTTGCAAGATTTTGCTGGATGATTCAGCTTTTATACAATCGTAAAATGAAACCGAAAAATGTTTAGTCTGCTCGACCTCCATTAACGATCTCTTTCGTTCCGTTACTAATCTTTCGGATCAGGAACCTGCTGCACCTTTACCATCGGTTCCGTCATGCTATAAACCCTTCTGTCCGGATTACCAGCTGAAGGATAATATCATTAGAAATACTCGGTATCAAAATGAACTTCTGAATCTCGTCGTCTTTAGAAGCCATAAAATAATTGAAGGCTTGGAAAGTGAAATAACGATTAAAACAGCTGAATTGGGATGTGCGAAGACCACATAATGAGTAGCAACCATTTGGTCAAGAACCTTCAACTTGAATTAGTATTACTGAGAAACCAGAAAAGACTAAATCCGAATATTTACGATCCGAACGTCAATCCTTATGGGGAGTATTCCGGAGGCAACGGAAATTATCATATCACCATTTGGTCAAGAATCTTCAACTTGAGTTAGTATGATTGACAAATCAGAAACAACCAAATCTGAATATTTGCGATCCGAACGTAAAAATCGATGCCGTTATAGCACTTACATCAATCTTAATAAAATTTCTCATCGTGACTTATAAAACTTATTGTTTTATTCTTCTTAATATCACCTTTCATGTGTGTAGCAATCTATCAGGAAGTCTGATGAGAAAGCAAATGATACTGAATAGTTCTTCAACACTCCTTGTAATGAAAAACATTAATAAGACCCAAGTGCCTGAATTCTGGCGATCTAATAAGAAAGTTTGAATGACTGAAGATTTATTTAAGGATAGATTTTATAATTGTTTTATCCCGGCAGTGGAAGTCTATACGAGGAAAAAAATCCATATTTTAAAGTTTAAATGGTTCTCGATAACGCTGGTTGCCACGATATAGAACTACATCATCACAATGTGAAAATTGTTTTCCTTCCTCTTAATTGCACGTCATTAATACAAGTTTTAGATCAAGACACTATTATCGACAGGTTAGAAAATAGTGAAAATAGAACTTTTACTCAAGTCTTGGATATAATTTTCTATTTTAGATTGTATTAGAACCGTGTCATCGGCCTGCGCAGAAATTAAACCATCAACGCTTAATGCGTGTTGAAAACATCTTTTACCTCAAATGGTCCAAGCAATACAAGATGATTCAATAGGTGATCGATTCTTTTATCATCATTTATATTTAATATATGTTATCATGGGAGTTTGGTTCTTCCCAGTGGGGATGTTATATGAGCCCAGACGCTCTTTGTTCGGGGGTGACTAATTGTAAGAACTAGTTGTTGTGTAACGCTCCATATTATTTTTATGATAGAAACTACCTAAAAGTGAATCAGTTGTACCTTGTAGCTTGCGAGAAGCGGTCGAATATAATTCCTGATTGAAGTCAGAGTCGGTTTTATTTCACTTGCGAAACCCTAAAGCTAACATATATTTAATTTTACAGTTCTCGCGTGTGAACATTTGGCGACTAATCGAATTAAAAAACCGGCCAGATGAATTTATTTCTCGTCTGAGGGAATGGGGCCTAATTCCCATTGAAGGCGAGTACAAAAGCCACATTTGTGGCTCCCCATTCACATTGACATCACTTTCTACCAGGTATATGATCATATAACAAATAAAATATTTATGTAAAAGTGTTTTATATTATATTATTATTACTAATATAATATTTCTTTTTTACAGGTGATATATAATACAGGTGATATATAACGTGGTTAGCGTACGGAAGCAGAAAAGAAAACAATGCCTAGGCGCCAAGTCACTACGCACAGGCACATTTTTTGAAAGATCTCATCTCCGTCTGTGGAAAATCCTGGTCTTTGTAAGCTGTTGGGCTTACAATATGGATTTGACTCAAATATGCCGACAACTGGAAATAAGCTACCCTACGGATGTATACTGGGCCTCATTTTGTAGGGGAAGTCATATTCGACAAATTCATATTGTGCCCGGAGGAGCTCGGCGACTCCGATCGCATCGTCGAAATCGACGAAAGCAAATTTGGTCGGCGGAAGTACCATCGGGGACGTCGAGTTGAGGGTCAATGGGTTTTTAGAGGGTATGAGAGAGGTGCCGGTCGAGTTTTTATAGTGCCGGTAGAAGAGCGGTAAATAATATAAAACATAATACGTCTAATTACAAGTATACCAACTTAATAATTTTATAGGGTAGCAGACACATTACTTTCTATTGTGAGAGAGTGGATATTACCCGGTACAAGAATTATTTGTAGGTTCTATTTTAGGTTGTAGGCCCAACTGCATGTGCCAAACGAAATATCATGAAGGGCAAAGTAAGAACTGCATTTTCTTTGATTATTGACAATCGTGTAATGGAGCACATAAGAAAATGCACAGAAGAAGAAGCCTCTCGAGTACTGGGAACTCAATGGATTCTTACTCCTGCAAAACTAAATGCATTTATTGCTATTCTATATGCACGTGCCGCATATCAGGCAAATAATTTAAATATTTCATATCTTTGGAACAGTAAATGGGGTCCCGCTTTTTTTTTTCAAAAGGCATGTCCACGAGTAACTTCTTTGAAATTGCGCGGTTTATCAGGTTTGACAAAAAAAGTCAATGAAGCCAGCGTTTACAAACAGATAAATTTGCCCTAATATCCGAAGTATGGTATAAATACATCGAGAATAGCCAAAATTGTTACAAGTCTGAGGAGCATGTAGCTATCGATGAACAGCTTTTCCCAACCAAAGCGAGATGTAGGTTTACACAATACAGGGTGTCTCCGAAATGCGTGTACAACGTAAGACCACAGATTCCTGGGCTTGAAACAAGTCGATTTAAGTTAACTTATCTATATTCAAAGTTGCTTCGTTTTGCCGGTAGAGAACTTTAAAAATAATATTTTCCCTGAGTTTTTCTTAAATTACTCGAAAAATCTTCATTAGATTTTATTCATTTTTTGACCACGTCTTTATATCAGCTGGACACAGCTTTCTGTGGAACAAATTCGAAATTCGCAACATACAGAGTGTTTAGAAACACTCTTACTGCAAGTTATTCATCCAAATCTTTTTAACCAGCCTGTATAGTTTTCTATCAATTATTTCCCTGAATAGCTACATTTATTTAGAAACTATTTTCTCTCTTACAAAATTTCAGTTGGGCAAACGGTTTCGGCACAAAAGAAGATTTTCTAAATGCCTACAACCCCAAAACGGTAAATTAAGGTAACATAAACAAAATTCAAAGTACCAATTTCTTCACGGGATATGAAGATCTTTCAAGAAAAACACATGTTACAGGTTTGGAAGTAGTTCATTGCTTAAAATTTTCAAATTCTCGTCCGGATTTGTGAACGTTATCAGGGTTTAGCCCTTTTAATCCGTATTATGCAGATTATACTGTAGAATCGAAGGAAATAAAGAGGAAATCGTGTTCCTGTAAACTGGTCAGCAAGATTAGCAAACCTAGCACCTTCTGATTTTGTTTAGTGGGTGTCATAAAAGTAAAAATTCAACAAAAAGAGCATACAGTAAAAATTTTGCACACTGTATTATTTTTGCGTCGATGATGGTCACAAATCCTGGCAACATTTTGAGCAAAAACTACTTCCAATCCTCTAAAATGTGATTTTCTTGAAAGAGCTGCATATCCTGTGAAGAAATTACTACTTTGATCTGGGTTACTGTTACCTTAACTTACAGATTTGAACTTGCAGGGACTTAGAAAATGTTTTTCTGTGGCTAAACTGTTTGCAAAACTGAAATTTTATAAGAGAGAAAATAATGTCTAAATTAATGTAGCTATTCAGAAAAAGAATTGATAGAAAATTATACAGGGTGGTTAAAAGGATTTGGATGAATGACTTGTGGTGAGAGTGCTTGTAAACGCCCTGTATGTTTGAAAAATCGAATTTGTTCCACAGAAAGCTGTAATCAGCTGATATAAAGACATGGTCAAAAAATGAATAAAATCTAATACAGATTCTTCGAGTAATTTAAGAAAAACTCATGGAAAATATTATTTTTACAGCCTTCTAGCGGGGAAACAAGGCAACTTTCGATATAGATAAGTTAACTTAAATCGACCTATTTTGAGACAAGGAATCTGTGGTCTTACGTTGTACACGCATTTCGGATACACCCTGTATATGCCGACCAAACCGGACAGGTTTGGTGTCAAATTCTCTGGCTAGCATCTGATGTCAGCACCAAATATATCATAAATGGATTCCCATATTTGGGAAAGGAAGAAAGTAGAGGGGCTTCAACTCCGCTTGGGGAATTCGTTATTCTCTGGAACTGGAACCGTTCACAGGATGCGGAAGAAGCATCACTATTGACAATTTCTTTACAAGCGCATCACTATACTTCACTTTTTAATTCGGAGGAGCGTTTTAAAATTAGATTGCCAAAAAGGGGGGTTGCCATTGGTCAGTTTTCAGGTAGAATTACTCTAGAACAAGTTAGCCATTTATTAAAAATGAACACCATCTTCAAAAATATCAAAGTTATGCACAGAGGTAAAGATATAACAAAAACTATCAAATTCTCGACTGGCTGGCAAATCGCGAATTCAGCAACATTACAACTGTGGGAAGATGTAAAAGAAAATACAAGTTTTTTATGTACACGATTTATAAATGAAGATTGTTAAAAAAATGTTTGGGTCTATTAGAAGGCAATGTGGAAACGCGACTAATCCCGCTTCTGTCCAATTTCAAAGCTCATTAAAAAAAAATTCTGTTTGAATTATTTCCTGTACGTTAAAGGTTCAAACAGCATTGAAGATTTTGACGATTTATTAGTACAGTATAACACTATCTCTAACATAAATGAAATTTTTACCAAACCTACTAATAATGCTAGTAATTTATTTAATGATCTGTTGCAAATAAATAGTACCGATTATAATAATGAAAAGATACCAGAAAAAATGCATTATCTTGGGTTTCAGGATACTTAATAAAAAAATGTTTAGAAAAACGTTCCTGTTCAATATGCGATTCTTATGCAAGGGAAAACCAATAATTATCGGATAATACGCAATTAATTCATTTCAGAGCCTTTGAGTCCTCTGATAAAGATGTATTTGGCAACCTGAAAACACGGCCAACATTATTTTACATATATATTTATGAATTAGATACCACATTTCGTAAATTATTTCCAACAGCAGCTATTTGCTCCAATGTTGGATTAAAAATGAAAGAACAATTATTAAAGATACCTTTCAGTCACCACTGCGAACAGTTCCCCTATTTATATTTAGTTTGTTTATATACTAGATTAAGGATTTTTTATACATTAAAATTTTGTAACCAAAATCTATCGAAACAAAAAATTAAAGGAAAAAGAAACAAAAAAATCATTAATATTAGACATTTATAATATAAGTTTATTAATTATTTATGTTACCAAATAAATAAACATGTTAGGAACTAACAAAGCTGTTTTTATTATGATTAATTATTGTTCATTCCAACATTAAAATAATTTTGTGCATGAATAAGTTAAGCACCTCAAATTGATGTATATATTTTGATAATAGATCCTCTTAGAGATTAAGTATATAAAATAATGAATTCATATAAAACGCAATCAAGTAAGCTGCGCGTGTAGGCAGCGCGAAATTCACGAGGTACTTAAAAGATCAAAGGTGCCGACAGAGAGTGCGACTACTGGTAGTATCTTTATACTGTGATATAAGTGTCCGGCGCAAGCCGTCGATATAGACTATGGGCGCACATGTGCTTTCGGATGCATATTGCGTGAAATATTATTCAGTCCCCAGCGATAACTATAGCCAACCGCATGCCATTCATACGAACCGCTTCGGCTCAGAGTACTCAGCAGTCAAAAGGTTTAAAAAAACTAAAAAGACAACACGACCAAAAACATATAACTAAATTACAGCAAATTCGAAAAGAAGAAAACACCTACACAGTCCTTACATTTACAAATACTGAATAAACATAACAAGAACTTATAAAATAAAACGAAAAATTCATAATCTGCTGTTCAGTGCAAAAGATCACACAAATATAATGGAAAAAGTGGATTTTATAAATTAATTTGTGAAACATTCCATACTACGTAACTGGAAGATCCCTATATAGAAAACAACATGAATTCAACAAGGCTTTTGGAGTCACGTTGAATAAGGGGAAACTACTTAGCATCACAGAAGTTTATGAAATAGAAAAATTTATACATAAAAACCACCACGAACCTTGCAAGATTTTGCTGGATGATTCGGCTTTTATATTGCCGTGTTCACATCTTTTGTCTCCGCAACCTGGAAACATGTCTGTTAAAACCGAAAAATGTTTAGTCTGCTCGGCCTCCATTAACGATCTCTTTCGTTTCGTTACTAATCTTTCGGATCAGGAACCTGCTGCACCATTACCATCGGTTCCGTCATGCCATAAACCCTTCTGACCGGATTGCCAGTTGAAGGATAATATCATTAGAAATATTCAGTACCAAAATGAACTTCTGAATCTTAACGTCTATACAAACCACAAAATAATTGAAAGCTTGGAAAGTGAAATAACGATTAAAAGAGCTGAATTGGGAATGTGCGGAGGCCATATAGTGAATAGTAATCATTTGACCAAGAACCTTCAACTTGAATTAGCATTATTGAGAAATCAGAAACAACCAAATCCGAACATTTACGATCCGAACGTCAATCCTTATGGGGAGTATTCCGGAGGCAACGGAAATTATCATAGTATCCCAAAGGGATTGTTATGTATAGGGTTAAATAATCTCGGAAAATTTATTCGTGTTCTCATCTTTTGTGTCCGCAACATGGACACATGTCTGTTAAAACCGGAAAATGTTTAGTCTGTTCGGCTTCCATTAACGATCCCTTTCGTTTCGTTACTAATCTTTCGAATCAGGAATCTGCTGTACCTTTACCATCGGTTCCGTCATGCCATAAACCTTTGTGTCCTGATTGCCAGCTGAAGGATAATATCATTAGAAATACTCACTACCTAAATGAACTTCTGAATCTTGACGTCTATACAAGCCACAAAATAATTGAAGGCTTGGAAAGTGAAGTAACGGTTAAAACAACTGAATTTACATTGACGGTAGTTTATTGTTGCACCGTGTCATTGGAAGAAGTTGTCTTCTATAAAGTTGTTAAAAGAGATGCTAGTTTGTTCGTCCATTACTTGGCTTTAATTTCTTTTTTTAGGTGTGTTAGGATTCAGAATTTCCAAATTACATAGAACATAAATCAAAATGCAAAATAACGCACAGTAATACTGTTTTAGTCTTATAAGGGACGTCTACTAGAAAATTACAACATATACAGGTGTAAACAATTAAATGTCATGTTAAATACATATGTGATAATCTTACGTCATGCAGTATGCCCCTGGATAGGTGAAGCAACTCTTATAAACGGGAAGAAATTTTCGGCGTTAATGTCCATCTTTTGGGGTTTAGCCTTGCTTGGTTAAAGATTAATTTGTAACATATTTTCACATAAAAAAATGTTTTAATTTCCCTCGTCGTTCTTCTCGGTTGTAATACCCAAGATTTTATTCTCGTTCGTTTATTCAAAATGTTGTTAAGCTCTGGTGTGAAGGAAAAGATACCGTTTTAAACAATATTATTTCTGAAAAGATTGCAAAAGAGGAAGACATTAAAAGTAGTGCTCCTGTAAACATTGAAGAAATAAATAATAATAAAACTAATGAAATACAAGAAGATTACATTTATTTCGAAAACACAGGAATAGAAATAGATTATATCGAAGAAAACGGACAGGTATATGCATCTGATCCGTCTACTGAAGAAGCAATTCAAATAGCAGCTAAACAAGCTAATGATACCATAAGTTTACATATTAGAAAAGAAGAAACACTGCAAACAAAGAAAAACGAACAGATAGTTGATGAGAAAGAAAAACAGAATATCCGACAGAAAACTATAGAATACCTGAGAACTGAAAAAGAACAGGATGGAGAACAAATTTAAAAAAAGAAGTTTCTTGAAGATCAGGCTGAAATAAAGACAGGTAAAGATCAGATAACTAATGTACATGTTACTGCTGAACAAATAAATCTTAACCAGTTAACTGTGATTGACGAGTATACTCGTCATGGCGTAAAATTGTGCAACTCGTAAAAAGTTGTGATATTGGCTATTTAAACTGTAATTTTTGTGAAAATCAGAACATATTCTCAAATTTCAAGATGTTTAGAATATTTTGAGGACAGGTCGAAATAAAACAAACAAATAAAAAATACGAAAAATTTCAGATAAACTTGTAAAGGTGCGCGTTTTCAAAACTGAGCGCCACAGTTAACTGGTTAATAATATAAAAATACCTGCAAAAATGAACAAAAGGAGTCGACCTAAGGGGTTAGGCAATAGTCATAAGTTTAAAGGGTAAGAAATTAATTAAAAAAAGCATGTAAGTGATTTTTAATAAAAAATGTTTTTTCTAGTGAATTCATGTTTTATTTCTATTTTATTATTCCTACTTCCTTTTGTATAATATTGGTTAGACGGCCAGAGCCGGTAACCAATTCAGAAACCAGCACCAACAGCCGATTCGGCGCCGGCAGCGGACGCACTCCCAAAAAAATAGCTAAAAAAGCAAGAAGACAAGAAATTCACCATGCCTAGTCTTTTTCGTGAATTTCTAGATAAAAAGAAAACTAAGAGAATAGAGCGTAGTGTAAAACTGAAACAGGCAGATCCTTTGCAAGATTTTTTTTAATCTATCGGTAGAGTTGTCAGCACTTCCACACCTTTGTGACAGACAAAAGTTAAGCGTAGAGTTTTTAATATTGTAAATAACACACAAGCACCGTGCCATCTGCTCTAACTTCGTCCTCAACACTGGAACCAATTTTTCATAATTCGCATCCAGGTCAAACATCCACACACATAAATACTAATATAACATCCACTGGAACTACTTTGTGTTATAATATAAATAATTCTATTCTTTATTTTTTCCGACCTTTTTCTGTTTAATTTTCCATATTCGTAGCACAGAGCTAACATGAACACGTCTTCATCATTCGTTGTTGAAGAGCTATACATTTTTAAGAACAAAATGCTTTTTACTCGACAGAAATGGACCCATCAAATGACAACTAAATGACAAATCCAAAGTGTGACACACACTAAAAAAAATTTCGGTGTCACAGCGAGCTCCAAAATCCGTAACTTGGAGACAATTGCAGACAATCGTACATGGAAAAACACATAGCTCTTTATATTATCAAAGTACTTCCAAAGAACGAATGAATGACGTTACAGTCATTTGCAATAGGGTACGACAAGATGTCATACCGAATAACACGGGGTTATTCAAGTGACGAAGATTATGTTATTAAAACCAACGAAATTATCGTAAACACGAAACGAGATGGTAAGGTGGTAGGTCTCGGAAGTCTTGACTGCCAATACCGAAGTTAACATAGTCCTAGAAAAGAGACCTTCATCAAAGAAGAACCGGTCTTAACGGCTTCTGATGGATTATGCAAATTAAGCGCAAAAGAAAAGCCTATTGAAGACAAGACATTAAACACCAATCCCTACCAAATTTATCGTCATAAATCAGCTTCTGTATAACCACGATGGTTCTTATATTGACAATGGATTTAGGCGTCGTATCTAGTACTATATTCAAAAAAAAAAAAAAAAAACAGCAACAGACCGAATACAAGAGGTCGACGGAATTTGCCATTGGCACCTGTTTCTCCTAAGAGGAAGATATTGATGGAAGGACAATCTTTCCTACCACCCAGTAAATCATCAGGCGGTGGTCACCCGGAAGACAAGGTAGCCTCTCTGCAGCCATTGTACGTCGAAGGTCACCACAACGGCATCCACAGCGAGTGAAGAGACTGAACCTATTTCGTGTTGGTGTAAAATTAGTGTTAAGTGGTTTAGAAAATAATGCGAAGGTTCAATACCACTTTGCTTTCTTAAATGTGAGTGAAAATTGTGGAAAAGGTTTCACTCTTCAAAACTATTCAAGACGACATCCAGTAATATTTTGTGCAGACCACACGACTTCAAACGCGGCACAGTACGAAAACTGTAAAATTTTATTTATGCGAGAACTACTTATGTACACAAGCAATGTTACTTCGCATATTTACGAAGCAACGCACATAAGCGTAAGGTTTCTGTAATCATCGATGACGGAATAGAGATATACCTGGAACATTTGAAGATAAAATTGTTTGTTGTCCCACAAGTGAATTAAAGCCAACTCTATATAAAATTCTTGAAATTGTTGGTTTAGTACGTAAACCAACGCACCTTTGGCGCTGATGTAGAATCCTCTAGGGATCTAGATGTCCCTAGATTTATAATCTAGGGACATTAATTTTTAAACGAATACGAAAGTACAACGATGTTTCCATAATAACACAATCAAAATATTTTAACTTAATTTCGAAGAAGTCGAAGTTGTTATGAGTGATTCTTACGACGTTTTTTAACGTTTACGACGATTTCATTTCTATTCCATAGTACTGCTTCTGTTTATATTATCGATAAGTGTTAATTAATTTTAAAATTTTTAAAACCTGGCATATCATGTTTATTTCTGCTTCTACAGCAACATATGCCCGGGGATATACCATGTGCGGTTTCTGGTTGCAATGATAAAGAGTCCTCCCGCCATCGATTTCCGAATCCTAATAAAGATCCGAAAAGATTTATTATACGGATTTGGCCGACCGGAAACAAAAAATTATTAAATTTAGAAAAAGATAAAGTTTACGCAACTTACAGGATTTGCGGGATTCATTTAACTGACCAGGACAAATACACGTCCCTATTATTAAAAAGAACTTGTGTGCCATCGTCATTCCTGCCAAGTAATTTTATTGTGTCGAAATCACAATTCTGTAGAAAAAAATGCGAAACGACATTTGGGCAACGTTGTATCACAAAATTTCTACGGATGAAAACCCACAGCATGAAAAATGTCCGTCCGGTGAACACTCGTGGTGCTCTTGGCAGCGAATGAAAGCCAATGATACTTTGAAAGACCACAAATGGACTCTTTTCCAGGAAATATTTGGAGCTCTAAAACCAGTTTATGAAGAGTTAAGCATTGACAATCGTCTTACTAGGTGCATAGGTGTTTATACTCAAAATCGAAATGAGAGCTTCAATTCCACAGTCTGGGCGATACCCCCTAAAACAAAATCTAGTAGGAAAGCGTTTTGGATATTGCGACCCACATTTCAGTATGTGTGTTCAATGATGGGCTGTTACTTATACTGAAAATAATGGAAGTTTTAGGCATTAAAATTGGCGCAAGTTGTTACAACTTCTGCGTCGAAGCTGAAGTATTCCGAGTACAACAAGCAGAAAAATGCTTGTCTGATGCAGCAAAAACCACCAGGGCATCCGCAAAGTCTTTGAGAGAAGAAAAAGATGATAATGTGAACTCAGAAGGCCAATTGTACAGGGCTGGCATAGCGAATTAAAGGTATATTAAAAATTCTATAATTTTTTATCATTCAAAACTTCAAATGCGTTTTTCTCTAAACCAGTTTTCTTGAAACGGCCGGAAACATAACTCATACAATTCTTTACCAATTTACTTGAAATTTTAACTGCACCTTCCAAGTAGCATTATCTAGAGAAAGACGTAGGATTTTTTGATATCGAACGTACTTCTTTAACTATAAACAATTTAGTAGATATTTTTTTAGACTAAATCCCTACGCGTTTCTCTAGCTTTTGAATTGTAAAAACTTAATACTTTTCGTTTTTGTTTTAGATTGAAAATTGTTGGTAAAATCGTTCCTGCCGCGGACCCTTTAGCGCTTAACAAGGTTTCCATCAAGCAGTTACATTGCGTTCATTCTTTATTTTAATTATTTAGCAAAATATGTTTCTTATCCCTAAATGTGTGCACAATAAAGATATATAAACAATTTCTTCGCAGCCTTTATTGTTTTCTCAGAAAACTATGGGGAAATTACGTTAATATTCCACGGTCTGGAGTGGTCTAACCCCTTAAGTGAATTTGTTGTACTGAAACTTGTAGAACCATATACTATGAAAGGTAGGACCGTAACAATGGATAATTTCTTTGCCAGTGTTCCTCTGGCGTTAAAATTAATGTTAAAAAATACTTCTGTACTTGGTACAATACGTGCCAACAAGAGGGAACTTCCCAAAAATTGGAAACAGATGAAAGATAAGATGACCCGTTTCTCAGCTTTGCTGTACGAACTAAATGGATGTACACTTAAGCGGCCCATACACACGGAGGTAAGTGTTAGCACTTGCCTGCGCAGGTCCAAAATCGTGAGTAAGTGCGTATGTGTAGGGCCAAAATTCAAAGCGCATTCATTTCCAGGCGCGGCTTGCAAGAAATCAGATGAGGTTTGATTTTTCGTGCAAGTCCGAAGGTAAGTATGAATGTGTATGTTAATTTATTCGAGCCAAGCATCAGTTTTTAGTTTTCTCGCCGTATAAACATGTCACGAATTACATAAAAAAAATGTGAGGAAGTTATGAGAGAGTTCATTGAACTCTACAAAGAGCATGAATCTTTATGGAAAATAAAGTCCAAAAATTATTCTAATAAAAGTTTAAAAGAAGAGGCGTATAGGAAATTAGTAGAAAAATTAAGTGAAATTGACCCAAACGTAAAAAAAGATGTTATTAAAAAAATTAATTCATTACGTAGCTGCTTTAGGAAAGAGTTTCCGATTCTAAAAGATCTGGAGCTGGTTTTGAGGATTTACATAAGCCAAATCTCTGGTATTACGAGCTGTTATTATTTTTAAAAGATCGGGAAATACCAAGGGAGTCTAGTGATGTAAGTTTTCTTTTTCTATTACCTGAACGTTCTAATGTACTTCCTTTTAGGGTAAATTAGATGGAGGTTGTGACGAAAATTTTAATGCCGACAACCAAGAAGACAATCCACAAAGTCCTAAATCTGTATTTTTCTTACCAATCCTCAGTATCTTCCGTTAAAAGAAGAAGAAACACAAAACAAAATGATAATACGGAACCGCTGATAAATTTAGTAACTGAAAAGCTTAAAAAAAATTGAAGAAGACGAATATGATATCATTGGCAAAAATGTCGCTGAAAAATTAAGGAAACTTCCCAATTATATGAAATTGTTTGCTGAAAAACTAATAAATGATTGTCTATTTGAAGCTCAGTTAGGCACCTTAAACAGGAATGCATACATAGCAATCTCACAAGCACAAATATATATTTGTCCAATTGGAAATTATACATTAATTACACAATTTATCATTTCAGAATTTACATCAGCAAAGAGAAACCTCTGATGTCCATGACTATGTACCTAATTTCCAAGAATAATCTTAAAGCTATTAAAGATTTGATACGTTTATTTGTCAGTATTAAACATATTCCGTTACATAATATTATATAAATAAACAAATGTTCCTGTAGTTCAAGTTTTCTAAAAATAAACCAATTTATTCATTATTCTCTTATTTAATTAAAAACTAGTGAACTATAAGCAAAAGTTCTAGTACCACAATCCTGGATGAGCTGCACAAACATTTTTAAATAGAATTTTTTTCAAGTTTTTTTTTAAATACAGTTCAAAAAATTTAATGTAATACTTAACAAAGGAGGTTTTTAATTTAAAAATGTGTCAGTGCAATTAGAGGCATTTAATTTACGTAAAAGGTAAAGAGGTATCATTATAATTTTCCAAAAGTATTTCAATAATTCTATAAAAAATATCTTATAAAATTATTAAAATATTTTTGTTTATTTGGTAGCATTTTGTTGCCACGGAACTTTTCCATCGGTCATAAAATATTCAATAAATGCAATCCTAACTTCTTTGCCTTATTTATTTTGTAAGCAACTTCCAGAGCGAACTACTGGGGAGGAAATTTTCAGAATAACAGATGATTTCTTTAAACTTCATGACATTAAATTGACTAACTGCGTTAGTGTTTGTACTGATGGTGCGGCAGCAATGGTGGGAAATATTAAAGGTTTTGTTTCTTGGGTAAGACAAAACAACCCTAAAATACAAATCACTCACTGTTGCATTCACCGTGAAGTATTAATGGTCAAGAACTTACCAGCAGAATTATTGGAAACGATGAATGAATGCATCAAAATTATAAATTTTATTAAAACAAGAGCCTTGAATTCCCAAATGTGTGAAATGCTCTGTGAAGAAATGGGGTCGCAATATAAATCATTGTTATTTTATACAGAAGTACGCTGGTTATCCCGAGGCAAAGTTTTATCCAGATTGTTTGAACTTCGCCACGAAGTGCGCCAATTTCTTTTCAGCCAGCATTTAACTGAACTACACCAGCACTTCGAAGATAATAGTTGGATCACTAAACTTGCATACATGGCCGATATATTTGAACATTTGAACGAACTTAATAAAAAAATGCAGGGCCGTAATGAAAACATATTGACATGTTCGGACAAACTACAGGCATTTAAAAAAAAGTTGCGCTTTGGCAGAAAGAGTTACAACAAAGTTCTTTAGAAATGTTTCAAAGAGCCCAACTAACTTCAAATGAAAATAAGCAATTAATTATAGATTTAGCGCAATCACATTTAACTTTGTTTGAGAATAAATTTGATTACTATTCTGATTCGATCAACACAGAACAATACGATTGGATTCGAAATCCTTTTGTAGTCAATGCTATTAGTTCTACAAATGTACTTCCACTGCAAATTCGAGAGCAATTTCTTGAAATGAGCAACGATAGAACTCTTAATTTGCAGTTTTCAGAAGTTGCATTAGATACATTTTGGGTTTCAGTTAACACTATTCCTACCAGGACCGGTCAAATGACCGTTTTTAAATTTTCATTTGGAATTTCCTACATTCAACGTATGTGAATCGCCTTTAAACTTTACCAATTTTTCTCATATATATGTATGATATATTTTTCAATATTCACTTATTTTTCTATTGTTTATTTTCCGTGAAAAATTTGTAGTCTGTCTTACCTACCACGACCGGTCATTTGACCGGTAGTACCGGTTTACAGTTCTCGCTCGACTATCGGGCTAGCGGTGTATATTTGCTTGATTGGATACGGTCAAGATCCTCGAATGTTCTACGCCATCTCATCTACTATGGCGTAAAATAAATAAACTTGTAACCGAAGGAAATGTATAGACGTCTTCTCACGAATTCAAATCAGTATAGTCTTGCGACACGAACAGAGTGCATCGAACGTGAAAGTCACAAAGAGCATACCTGGCAGTCTTTTATTATTATTTTGTAATATTTTATATCGTATTACGTGTTATAAGTGCCATTTTCAAAGTAGTGAACAAGACTAACAATACGTCGCAGTAAGCTTCACATTTTATCTTTTATTCCTTTTTTTATCTATTTTGATTTACATTTTCATATTTTAGTTTTTATTTTTGTAGAATATTTGTCCCCAAAATGTCAAGACGTTTGAGGAGTGCGAATGTATTATTAGAGAGAATAAATGATATCGATGCAGAATGTTCTGAAGATGATCAGGAAATTCTGGATATGGAAAATAACAATACGGAAAATTATGATCCACTTGAAACAGATTCGAACACCGATGAGAACGAAGAGAATATTTCGAACGTATGTAGACGACGAAAGAGAAGGAGATTTTTAGTTAGTTCCGATAGTGAGAATGAGGAAGAAGTAAGCGAAATTGCGATGGACGGAACTGTTTGGCAGGAAGTAAAAATAGGGTCTAATCCTGGAAGAGCACCTGGTCATAATATTTTTAGGGAAACATCAGGCCCGACTGGGTACAGTAAACGTAATATTATGTAAGGCGAAGTTAGGACGGCATTTTCTGTGATAATTGATAAGAATATAATCGAACTTATAAGAAAGTGCACAGAGGCAGAGGCATTTAGAGTGTTGGGATATAAATGGGAACTGTCTACTGCTAAGTTATATGCATTTTTTGCAATTCTGTATGCACGCGGCGCATATGAGGCTAAGAATATACGGGTGTTTAAAAAATACGTTCGAATATTTGGCCCACTTATAGATCTCATCAGTACAAACAAAAAAGTCAAAATAAACATAAGTCCAAAAATCAGCCGTTTCCTAATTACAGCCTGTTTTTCAAATTAAAATAATTTACACTCAAATATCAGTATAAATACATTTTAATTATTACAAATTAATGATTCTTAAAGAAGATGTTCAAAATGTCCTCCTTCCATTTGGTTGAGTTGTTGTTCTTTTCGTGTTAATTTTGTTTTCCGTGTAATTTGTTGTGTTTAGAATTTTAGTTTTAAAATCTACTTTTAAATACGTTTTATGTTATTTTTTGTTTGTATGTTTTGTGTTGGATTTCATTATAACATGGGATGTTATGATGAAAGAAAAAAAAATTGAATATTATATGAATAACATATAACAAATTTAACTCGCCACCGCCGGATTGTTTCCCAGATGAGCTAACTTTCTGGAAGTCATTTATCTATTTAACTATTTTAGTAAGTTAGAGTAAATTTTATTATTTTTTGTAATATTAATTTATGCTTTTTATTGTCGACAGAATCCACATCAGACTGTAAAAGATACTACATCCAAAAAATATATGGGTTTGGAATAGTCGGGCCATTGGCGGTTTTAGGCCGACAATCGAAAACAGTCATAGAAGTTTTTGACTCCCTTGGCTTGGCCGTTACCAAGCTGTCTTCCAACTTTATTTCTGGTTTTCCATTTCCATTGAATTTATTTTTAATTGTTCCATTGTTAATGTTTAGTTTATTCATAATTTGTTTATCTTTTGTTTTTTTTTAACAAATATTAACGTTAAGATTAATGTTTTATACATTTTCCAAATTAATTTGGAAAAAAATAAAAATAACAATTTAACAGAAGAACAATGTGATAAAATTGTGGACTTAAAAATAAGAGAATTGAGAATAAAAGAACGAGAAAGGGTAGAAAAATTAAAAGAAAGGAAAGAAAAATATAGATTGGCGCGGAGGAGAAGAATGTTAGACAGGCAAGAAATGTAATTTTAAATAGTTAATGGTTATAGTTGTTGTTATATTTAGTTTTATATTTAGTTTAGTTTAGTTATTTGTTTGTGTTACAAATGCGTAAATTTCTGTTAATTCTTTCCATAAAAATTAAAAAGAGGCATCTAATATAATAAGTTGTTAAGTTTAATGTTTTAAGTTGGACATTTTTGAGATGGTTGTTCAAAGTACTTGAAGTTTTTTATGTTCATTTATAAACTTCACTAAATGTATTTAATTAAAAGGCATTTCTAAAGTAATTAATTTAATTTGGTAAGTAAAATACTTTTGGGCCATTTAACAAACACAAAAATAATATCGGAATACAAAGAAAGCCCCCCTTATAAACCAACACCTAATTCACGCTACATAGAATCGTATTCGGCAATTATTTACGAGGTCGAATTGGAAATTAAAGATGTGATCAGCAGCTTTTTGTTGGAGAAAAGCATAACCCACCGTTACTGTAAAAGAATCATATCGCGCATAGCTGACAAACCAACAAGAAAAATCAGAATAATAACTGGAGACGCCAATGCTTTTCAACGTCTCGTCAAAGAGGGATTCTACTTTATGCACAATCACTATCCTGTAGTGGTAAGCGACGCTCCTCCACCAGCACCCATACCTTGCGCGAAATGCTCAGCATTCACGTACACAACAGAAAATTGCCACAGTCAGATAACGTGTGGGAAATGCAAGAGAAACCACTCAACCTCAAAATGTGCTTCAGAGCTCCCGGAAACGTGTCTTGCTTGCGGTAAAGGAGGACACCAAGCATGGTCTTTCAAATGCAAAAAAAGACCCGTTAAACCAATAGAAGGTATCCCTTCTATAAAAATCAAATCTGCGAACCAAAGATCAGAAGAAATTGGAGATACAATAACGAAATCCTCCAGAATACACAAACCGATCATGTTTAAGTTTAAGTTCATTTCAATTTCATTTTAATTTTCTTTCTTTACGTATGTTCAATTGTTTATTCTTCATTTGTTATTTCATTTTAGTTTCGTTTACTTTTCGTCCGTTATGTATATTTATTTTCGTTTATCAAGACAGGTTCACTTTTTTTTATATTCCCCAAAATTTATATTTAATCCACTTCCAATTCCTTTGTTAATTGACTTCTCGTTCGGCCGTTTACATTATTCGTTCGCTTTTAGATTAATTCGAGATTTTCATAATTAGTAATTCAGTTTTTTACATTTTTCTTAGTTAATTTAATATAGTGTTTAAAAGACTAGTTCAGCGAGTTTTATTTAAATTCTAGTGTTGTGTTTCGAATGTTAGTAAGTACATTTTCTTTATTCGTTTCAAAAAAAGGTCTTAATTAACTAAATCTACAGTCCTAATTAAACAGATTACAACGCGTCGAAAAACAAACCAAAGAACACAAATAGGCAAGAATTAATTGACAAACTTAAAACAAGATTCGCAGAACAGTTCAATATAGACATATTTGTAAACATATCGGGAAACGGCGCATATATTGTAATGTTAGACCGGCTCGACCTGCATGCTGCTCCTGCTACTGCCCCTATCCAAGGGAATCAAACAACTCTTCAAGTTCCGGATGAAATGGAAGCGGAACCAGGATATATATAGCAACCAAGAAAAACAGCCGAAAAGAAGAATGAGAAACAATACTTAACTGTGTTTTATGCCAACATCAATAGTCTTAATAACAAAAAAACGCTGATATATAACTACCTCCAAAACAATTGTATAGACCTTATTTTGTTTGTAGAAACTAAGACACGGACTGATCAGCAAATACATTACAGAGACTGGCACGCTATATAACATAACGGCTACAAACTTGACAAAACAAGAGGTGGCTCGCTGATATTGATGAATCCTGCCACCTCACTAGGTAAAGCAAACGCTCCCTCCGTAAACATTCCTCTCAACGAGTGCCTACACTGCATAATCCCATTTCAATACGATTACCTCCACATTTTCTTGGTTCACATTCACCCTATTCACCCCTTAGAACAAAATATCTTCATAAAAGCTTCCCAATACCAATACTCCATTATCATAGGCGACTTTAACCTGACACCCGCCAAGAACAGACAATTAAATTTATTCCTAGCCAACTTGAATTTCATAAGACGACCGACTGACCCAACGTGTCTCCTGACCATGAACAATGACACTACCCCCGACGTGCTGATGCACACAGACAACTTGCAACACGTAATAACGGACATAACATTAACTGGGGATCTTTGTTCTGACCACCTTAGAATTACTTTTAAAATTCAAATAGAAATTACCCTGCTTCAAACTAAACATCCCTCGAGTCCCGACCTCAAACGAACTAACACTGACTTAGTGAACAATGACATTGAACAATTTTCTAAAAAATACCAGTACAAATCAAAAGAGCATCGACTTAATTAATAAATTTCAACATCTCCTAACCCAATCCATTATTGCCCATTCACCTGTAATTAAAAATATTCCCTTCTTGTACTATTTACCGCGCCACATTCTAGACTTAATTCACTACAAAAGACGCATTTATAGACAGTACATCAGAACAAAAGACCCCTCCATCAAGTCAGAATATAACATTCTAAACAAGAAAATCCACAAAGCAGTCAACAAACACCGCACACATGAATGGTTAAAAGTGTGCAAAGAAGTAGAAGACGATAAAGGACGTACATTTTGGCAAAAGATTAAGAAGCTCAGTAAATATAAAACAGCATATACCATACCCACACTAACAGACAACAACGCCGAACATATGACCGCACAGCAAAAAAAGCGATGCTTTAGCCACGCACTTCCAAGACGCTTTTATGTCGAAACCCCATCCATCATTCGATCAGCACAATCAAACCACCATCGATGACTGGTACGAACAATTCTTGGCGACCACTCTATCAAATCGTGAAGACTCACCAACCGACATCGACGACGAGGAATACAACGAGCAACTCGAGAAAGGTAAGAGTTCTGCTCCAGGCAGAGACTTGGTCACAAAATATTTACTCAGACGGCTAAACCCTAACATCCACGAATTCATATGCTAACTGTTGAATTTCTGCTTAAAAACCACTCAATTCCCTGACATATGGAAAACAGGTACAATAATCCCAATACCAAAACCAGATTGTGATCGCTCCCTCCCAAAAAGTTATTGCCCAATTGTGCTACTACCAGTAATTGGCAAGATCTACGAAGTAGTATTAAACCAACGTATTTTAAAAAAGGCAGCAGGTATTATTCCTAAATACCAATTTGGTTTCAAATCGAAACATTCTACCACACCCTCTTACCTATTTAATAACATTCAGGCGACCCATCTTCAATGTAAATGTACTGCAATCTTGCTACTCGATATAACCAAAGCTTTTGATTCCGTATGGCGCAAAGGTCTAATATACAACATGAACAATATAGGAAGAAAATCATACTTACTAAGGATTGTAAATCAATTTCTCACGTCTAGAGTACTGCAAACGAAGGTAAACAACGCATATTCAAACCACTTTTCTCCCTTACAAGGTGTCCCCCAAGGTTTCCCCTCTCGCCTTTGCTCTATAACATTTACTGTCACGGCGTATACTCCACCATCCCCAACTACGTAAACCCCAACAGATACATACTTCAATTCGTCGACGACACTACGTTAATAGTACATGACCAAACCTTCAAGAAAACCATAGAAAAACTACAAGGACTGTACAATGACATCTTAGACTGGCTATACAAATGGAGACTCACGCCAAATCCTAGCAAATACCAATTATTTATACCCTATCATCGAATTACCGACACGTCGCCGAGTATATGGTCAGGACAACATAACATCAAACCGTCGCCCACGATCAAGTACCTTGGAATTCGACCGGACAGCCGACTTAAACTGACAAAACACTATAAACTGGTACAGGCAGAAATGACACGACGTTCAAAACACTTCAGGGCACTAACGTACAAGAACAAGGGTATTTCTCTATTGGACTACGGTCATGTCCTGACGACTGAAATTCCCCTCAATACCTGGGACGTAATAAGCAAATCCGAAAGAAAATGCCTGAGGATCATAACCAAAATAAGACACCCCGATAATCCACTGCACAACATCAGCAACGACCAACTTTACGAAAGGACACAAATCATTCCGATAAAGGAACGACTTGACAGACTAAAACTAAAATTTTTGCAAAACTCCCACAATAGAAACATTTTAGACGAACTATGTATAAAACTGACAGAGCCAGACACGAACCAACCACGCACCCACTATGAAGCGTTGTCAATAAATGTAACACACCCGACTTAACAACACTGCTAATACTAATTTTATTATGTATACTATAATAATTATTATAACCATTATAAAACTATGTAAATAAACCTATATGTATACATACTGGCGGAAAGACTTTCGAGTCGATAGCCAAATAAAGATTATTTTCTTCCTGAATTAACCAAATCAAAATATTGATTATTTTTGTATTTTAAATTAAGAAGTATACTTAAATAATTCAATTTATAATAAATAATACATTATGTTTAAAAATAATATTTGATTTAATAGCTTAAAAAATGATAAATGAAGCAATGAAAAATATAAATGATCATTTTATCGGTATATTAATTTATTATTATTATTGTTTTTACCCATATGTTATAAATTTGTACGAGCAATCGCGTGCGCCCAATAAATCCAAACAACAGAACTTAAAATGATTATCATTAACAAATGCTATAGCTACAGTCAGGCATTCTTTGTTTCTAATGCAATATCCTTCAACGAACTTCGTGAGTTCGCATTGAATTGTGAGGATATTTATTTTCTTCATGATCCTGATTTAAAGGTCCTACCAAATCTAACAATAAGTAAATTTTTTCGAATGTCGATGAAGCAGTTGTAGTGATTGTTAACGGTTCCTGATGAACTTTAGAATGTTTGTACCGCTGACAATCATTACATTTACTAACAAATTTAAACACATCATTTTTTGTCCTTGCCAAAAGTAGTATTTTTTAATGTTTGCGTACGTACGATTGATTCCCGCATGTCCTCCTGTTGGAAGCATATGGAAATCATTTAAAATCAGCTGATGAGTCTCCTTGCAGTCAATTCGAGTTGCTGTACTGATAATAGCAATTTTTAAATCTACTGATTTGAGTAGTTGAGACTGATTTGTTAATCGGGCAATTAAGGATTCGTTCCCTTTATTTTTCAAAATATATATTTGTGGAATTCCGTAATTAAAACATATCGTTTGCAAACATTTCAACTCAGTGTCGAGGGCTAGAGATGATAAATGAATTGCGTTAATAAAAATTACATTCACTTGTGTGTCATATATCAATAAACCCGATTTTACTAAATCTTTATTTTGAGAAAGCAAAAAAAGGTCTTTATTATTTATCTGTCGTAATTCAACAGCGTCTGAAGGACGTTTCAATAATTCTACAATTCCTGGATGGCCAGTCCTATCATCATTATCATTATTGGATCCTAACTTTGTATCTAATTCGCTTTGCTTACTCATCGCTCTAGTAATTCCATATACATTATGTGTTAGTTGTTTCAAATCATTAGAATCAATCGTTATTCTCGACAATGCGTCTGCTACAGAGTTGTCTCTACCTCTTACGTAATGCACTGAAAAATCAAATTCTAATATTAATCTAAATTTTGTTAATTTATTAGATGGATCATTCATCCCAAATAAGTAAACTAAAGGACGATGGTCTGTGTAAATTTTGAATTTTGTACCGTATAGATAAGGTCTAAAATGTTTAACGGACCAAACAATTGCCAACAATTCTTTCTCTATGGTTGTGTAATTTAACTCAGCTTTATTTAAAGCTCTACTTGCATACGCTATTGGTCTATTATCTGAATTTGCTAGAACTGATCCAATAGCATACCGAGAAGCATCTGTACGAAGAATAAATTCGTTATTAGTCGAAAATTGCGAAAATGTATAAACCTTTACATACATACAAATACAATGATATAGCTATGCACGACTGATGTGACCGTCGTTTGAGATTAGCGCAAGTTAAAAAAAAAGTTTAAAACGTTAGGAAACTCAAATGTGAATGTATCGACGTGATTTAATATGGTTTCTATCGATATCGTACGTTTTACTTAAAAAATTGTGAAAATTGTCACTCAACATCAGTTCATATTGGTACCCACAGACGATTTTCTTAACTGTTTGCCACCTTTCTCCGAGTCACATCTTTTCAAGGATCTGTATAAAAAGGTGATCCACTTTATATTAGTGTTGGTATAAATACAAAATTTATGTTATCTTGTTCCCTCTTTTAATGACTAGCTAAATTTCATAATGTAAGGGTGAGTTTAGGATGTCAAACTTAACTGTAACCTTAGGCATAATAACTATCAAATTTGCCGTAATTCCTAGATGTTGCCTAAACGTTTCTATTGAAACAAAATAGTTGAACATATTTTAAATACTACTGTCACTGCTACGGTTACGATTACAGCCTTAGATTTGACTTCCTAAACCCGCCATAACTTTTCCCTTTACACGGATAAAATTAAAAAATGCGACAAATTTCAGTTGTGCAAGAAATAGTTGCGTTTATATTTGTGGACGTTAAAATTCAATTAGGACTTTGACTTTTAAAAGTTTTTACAGTTTAAAGGTAAGTTACAACCGTTACTGTAATTCCAGATATTTAAAAAATTATAAATGTAGAATTTAGTGATATAATGGATAGAGGAAAACATTGTAATGAAGACAAACGAAACTTGATAGTAAAACTGCGTAGAGATGGTGAAACATCTGATGACGGCCTAAAAACCGAAACCCGGGTAGTCAAGATCCAATAAATTCAACTCTTCAGTTTTATTGATTGTTTGATTCCTGATGGTGAAACATATGGTGATATAGCGAAAATCATTGGTCGGTCACAAAACATGATAACCAATGCACTCAAATGGCGCGCTAAGGTGGAAACTCGCGGAAGGAAAAGAAAGACAACACGTACCGATAGTGCAATTATTCGCTTAGTAAAGACCCTTTTTTCACGTCTAGAATAATTAAAAATGAATTAAAATGGAACATAGACACCTCTACGATTAGAAAACGTCTTTTAGAAAACAAATTGCCTGCTAGAAGTTCACGAAGAGTGCCGTTAT
Organism: Digitonthophagus gazella; assembly: GCA_036711955.1. Taxonomy (NCBI): domain Eukaryota; kingdom Metazoa; phylum Arthropoda; class Insecta; order Coleoptera; family Scarabaeidae; genus Digitonthophagus; species Digitonthophagus gazella. The sequence continues at coordinate 20,912,562 of JASCIT010000006.1, read as the reverse complement.
TATCAAAAAAGAAAAAACATATCACGAAGATTACAATTCGCACACGATCATGGAGAATTGCCCATCGAAAAATGGCAAAACATTTTATGGAGCGACGAAAGCAAAATGAAATTGTTTGCGTCTGATAGACTTCATGACTTCGTTAGGCGTCTGCGAGGCAAAGAGTTTAATCCTAGGTACACCACCAAAACAATAAAACATGGTACAGGTAATATGATGGTTTGGGGGTGTTTCTCGTTCTATGGAGTAGGTCCAATTTGTTGGGTACAGGGCATTTTAAATCAACATGGCTACATTAATATACTAGATAACGTCATGTTGGCTTACGCTGAAGAGAATATGCCCCAGCGGTGGAAGTTTCAACAAGATAACGAGCCCAAACACACCTCAAGGGCAGCAAAGCATTGTTTTGCTATTACTAAAAAGCCATATTGTCTTTATTAATTTGCGACATAAATAGGTGCACATCTATTATTATGCACAGGGGTTAAAGAGTTTTTTTTTCTTATGTATTAGTATTGTTTATTAGGTATTATACGTTTTTCGAAACAAACATAAACTAGTTCTGATATGTCATATTTACCTTTTACCCTTCTCATGTATTTGAAGGGTAAAACATGATTGAATATGAAATAATTAAAGAAAAGGGTTTTTAAGGGTTTTTTAAATTTTCATTAAAATGATTGAATATAGTTTTCAGGTCGCACCTATTATTTCGCACAGCACTGTAGGTTGGAGAACAATATTGGCTAAATACATAACATACTTCTCAAGGTCACCGAAAAACATGCCTCATAATACTCTACTACTACTGAGGAGTACCGTTGTACCACTAGATTTTAAACAGTTTTTATTGTATTTAGTTACATTAAAATAATAAGCGCACTCAGCTTATCGAGAATTATTGAAAAATTTATTAATGAGTCATCACGAACATACAAAGGTATTCCGCAGAAATATTATTCCGTACTTATTCCTACTTTGTTTAATGGATTAAATTTCTACGAAAAAAAGATATATTTTTCGTTTTGTTATTAAATATCTTTTTGTGTTTCTTTAAATCTAATCAAATTGGAACTATTCCCTTTTCAAAACTTACTTCAAAAATAAAAATACTAAAATATAGTCAGACTGTCAAACTGTCAGTTCGACAGTTCGTGGGAAGAAGGTAGTTGGTTGGGCGACTAGGGTTGGGTTGGAAAAGGCGTGGTTAAACAGTTATATCGCTCTTTGTTTATCTAATCTACTTCCTATATGCTTCTCTGTTGCACGCATTATTTTTCTATACCCCCAAATAAAATTTCCAGATCCGTATATTATATTCCTGTAAAATACTAACAATAAGAAAATATGCTAATTAGAATATTTATGTCGGTTTTTTATGTTTGTTTTTATTTAGGTGCGAAAATGGACATTGGAGGCACTAATTAAAGAAAATCGACAATTAAAATTAAAAACAGCTGTAAGTAGATTTATATCCATATAATCATATTTTATAACTACGAAGTAATTTTAAGCTATATCTTTTTTGTTCGGCCCGCATATAATGTTCAGCCAGCATATTATATTTTGATCTAGTATGTTTTTTGTTAGTTTCTAAGAGATGCGAAATTCTGTTATTTATTATTAATTATTATTGTCAAAATTAAAAACGTGTGTACAACGACATCGCTTGGTGGTCCGTACAATCAAATTGTAACGAAGTTACAAAAAAAATATTTAGTTTAATTATTTTCCATAGAATATTCATTTTTAAGTTCCGCCGATTAGGCAGCCAAACCTACTACTGATAAAGTTTTATTATATTTTCGAAATTATTAACACTAGAACTACCGATGTTAAATATATACCTAGTTTTACCGAACCCGTCAAATTGACGGATTTTTGATTATGGCTTTCATAGTAACTTGTGATTTAATTTAAGTAAATAAAAGAATGTAATTTAGCAACAACAACACTTAATATAATAATTCATTAATTATACAGGGTGTCCCAGATTTTAATACGCAAACTTCACCAGGACATAGTACTCATAAAAATAACACAAAAGTTTTATATAAACATGGGGTCGTAACTCTTTTGTTTTCGAGATATGGCCGTTCAAAGTTGGAAGAAAAATTTACATTTTCGTTTTTATTTCAGCTATTTATAAACGCAGGAATGTGAATTTTTACAGTTGTGTACTACAACCAAGCATGTTATTTTCAAGCCTTAATTTAGCCACCCCGGCGTGCCTTAAAGGGTTGAAATTCACGATCATCACTACATTTTCCAAAAGAACTTTTTAATTCGGTAGAATTTTAACCTAAAAAAATATGCGTTAGAAAACTCATTCCTTAGGGAGACTTTTTTGTCTCTTACATTTTTTGCATACAACTGATAGTTTTCGAGAAAAAAAATAAAACCTTAGCGCGTGTCGTACTGTACCGCTTCATCCCTAACCAAAAGTTCTTTGAAAGTTGGCCATGGTTTTGGTCTGATTTCTTTGTACTGATGAACTGTACGTTGACTAAGATAGAATGCACTTAATTTAAAGTGTAATTGTTAATCTTTTTAGCTTATTATTATTCTTATCACTTATTATTCTAAAACCATAGCAAACTTTTGGTTAGGGATGAAACGGTACAGAACGACACGCGCTAAGATTTTATTTTTTTTCTCGAAATCTATCAGTTTTATGCGAAAAATGTAAGAGACAAAAAAATCTCGCTAAGGAATGAGCTTTCTAACGCATATTTTTTTAGGTTAAAATTCTACCGAATTAAAAAGTTCTTTTGAAAAATTGGTCTGACACGCGCAAAGATTTTATTTTTTTTCTCGCAAACTATCAGTTTTATGCAAAAAATGTAAGAGACAAAAAAGTCTCGCTAAGGAATGAGCTTCCTAAGGAATATTTTTTCATGTTAAAATTTTACTGAGTTAAAAAGTTCTATTGGAAAATGTAGCGGTGATCGTGAATTTCAACCCCTTCAGGTAAGCCGGGGTGGGTTAATTAGGGCTTGGAAATTACATACGCGGCTGTAGTACATTACTGTAAAAATTCACATTGCTGTGTTTATAAATAGCTGAAATAAAAATGAAAATGTAAATTTTTCTTCCAACTTTGAACGGCCATATCTCGAAAACAAAAGAGTTACGACCCCATGTTTATATAAAACTTTTGTGTTATTTTTATGAGTACTATATCCTAGTGGAGTTTGCGTATTAAAATCTGGGACACCCTGTATATAAAAAAAAGCAAACAAAAACAGTTTTTGTCGTGTATGAAATAACTATGAGGCACATATTTTACATGTACATGTTATCTTAGATGAACACTTGCCACAAACATATTTGTTCATGCATTGCAAGTATAAATCGCTCTGTTTTTATTACACAATCGAATTTGGCAAGATTTGCGTTCATAAGGAGTTTTTTTTTGAGTTTTCTGGAGTACAATCCATTGCCTGTTCTTGTTTTTTGGAGGAGGCTTCTTTTCTGCAATGACTATATTCACTGGAGAGTTCTTTGGATAATTGAAATAAAAATTGTTTTCTAGTTATTTTTTCATCACAAGTCTCTTTATATAAAATCCACGCATTGATTGCTGCCAAGTCCAAAATATTATAAAATACATGCAGAGGCCATCTACGTGAGCCTGCTTTTACGCTATATTTGCGGGCCATTTGGTCAACTACATCTACTCCAAACTTTGTTTTATTTTAAAAAGACACAGTTTCAGGAATTTGTTTTAGATTAGAAGCAATTTTTACCGATTTATGTTTAGTACTAAGAAGTAGTACTTTTTTGCGAGACTTACTTTTGTAAATTGTTAGAACAATATCATTTGATTTGTAGAGCTTTGTGGAGAAAAGAGGCATGTTATATTTTCTAACTTTAGCTATTTTCGGTAATTCTCTTTTATTTGCCCGCATAGTTCCAACAAGGCTTGTTTTTTTGGCCAATAGCTTCTTTGCAAGTTGAACACTTGTAAAAAAATTGTCTGTTGTTATGTTTCTCCCACAATTTACATAGTTGTCTACAAGATTCAAAACTACAAATTCATTCAAAGGTACTCCTGATGGTCTAGTTTCATCTTTGCCTAAGTAGGGAAAGCCACTTATAAGATATTTACTTCGCACGTCTGTAGCTAACCAAAACTTAATTCCGAATTTGTCCGGTTTATTGGGCATATACTGCAGAAATCTGCATCTTGCCTTTGTGGGAAACAGTTGTTCATCTACGCTTATATTCTGATCTGGATTATAACAAGCTTGGCTATTATCAATGAAGGACTTCCACACTTCGGAAACTAATCCAAATTTGTCAGTTTGTAAACGAACAGTCCTCTCGCTCTTTTTGTCAAAACGAATGAATTTCATAATTTCTGAAAATCTGTTTCTACTCATAGTTTCGTGAAAGAAAGAAGGACCCCATTTTTTGGACCACAAATATGATAACTTCATGTTTCTTGCTTCATAGGCTCCTCGAGCATATAAAATGGCTATAAAAGCATATAATTCGTCTAATCTTCGTTTTGGCTTGTAGCTCAGTGCAAGCTTTTATGTGATTCATCATTCGATTGTCAATTATAAGTCGAAATGCAGTACTAACATTACCAAGCATAATTTTTCTCTTCGCATAACCAGTTGGGCCCGAAGTATCCTTGAATATAGTATGTGATGGCAGTCTACCAACACAACTATTCCCTAATTCTTCCCATTCAGTACCGTCGACAGCAATGCTTTTTTGCGGTTTTTCTTCGGTTTCTGCTTCGCTATCCGATTCAGTATCTGAAAAAATTCTCAACCGCTTTCTGCGTTTCTGGCTCTTTTGAAGAATTTCTTCTTCGCTTACTGAATCTTCACTTTGTTCAATTTCTTGCACTTCAATTTCATCTCAAGATTTTTCAGAATCTAAAAATTCAGTTTTATTTTCCACGCAAGATATGTCCAAATTATTATTACCTGAATTAGTATCCGAACAGTCTTCATTTATATTAGTAAGTTTTTTGAATTCTTCAAAAACATTTTTGCTTCCTGGAACTCGTTTCATTGTTGCATAGGGTTTACAAAAACTAAATTTCAATTTTTCCGAGAATGGACTTCGCACAGGTTATCACAGATTGCACTTTTCACCAAGAACTTTATCACATTAGAAGTAAAACTGATAATGATTGTGTCCTGAATACATTTACCAGTTAGAGCTATTAGTTCTAAACTAACCGCGTTATAACGGCTTTCTCACACTTTGGATCATTCAATACAAATGTCTGGAAGCGACGTAATGAATGTAAATATGTATATGTCCATCATTGTGTATATCTCCATCATTGTGTAGATGATATGCTAATAAATTATTATAAACGTCATTTTGACGGGTGCTGGTATAAATAGGTATAGGTCATACTGATTATGGAAATTAAAGTCGGTGAGGGGAAATTGAATAGTGATAATTAACTGTTCTTATATTTTATTAAAAGTCGTAATAAAACTCTAGAACAATTATATAAATTATATCAAATTTATAAGCATGTAATTTGAAAACCGTCAAAATGACGGTCTTGGTAGTTCTAGTGTTAAACCCCTTGCATAGACCACCCTTTTACCATTTCAATTCATTTTCCGTAATTAACTAATTAAAGTCAGATTTTTTCAGTTTATCATTTCCCTTAGTTTCCTTTCTGTAAAGAAAGTTAAGACCCGACTTTTTCATAAATAAATGAAAGTAAATAAAAATGTTCTAAAAATAGACTTCTACCACGCCGTTTATTAATTTCCTTAATTTTTGACCATATAAAGTCCACATAAATTATAGTACTTGCAATGTATCCTTAATTTAAGATTTGCCCTTCCGCCCAACAGAAGAATTACCTTTAAATAAATATGTTAATTGACTGATCTTAATTAGCCACTACGGAATTAAACCCGTCCGAAATATAAATCTAATCACATTTTGTTTTAAACCAATCATAATGAACGTTGAACTATTTTCGTATCCCGCTGATTAGTTTTTAACAAGTTATATTAATTAATTCATTATTGTAAAATTTTTGACAAAAACTTAGTTTATTGAAGTCTTTCGCACTTTTACACGTTTACTATTTATAAAGATGTTAATGCTTCACACTTGTGTTTTACTTTTGTATAATTTCGCTGTTAATTAATAGTCATTAAGTATTAATTTATCAATGCACGTGGTATTTTACTTTTAAGTTTGTATAACTTTTGAAATGTTAATTTTTTCGATAAAACTTGTAACTTATGAAATTCAGTATTTTGATCAGAGCCGAACGATAAACTATGTAAGATTTTAATTACTGGTAATTAATAATTAATTAAGCGTTAATAAGCCGATTTTAACCATTTAAAAAACATCATAGGATAAAGATATGCCTAAAATCCATTGTCTGTAAGTTTGAAGCCGCTAGAATAATTAGAACGTCTCGTAATTTGCATCTTTACCATATTTGGTAATAATTTTCTGCGAAAAATATCTCTCCCACTCAGTCTGAACAAGTTTTCAACCCCGTCGCCTATAAAAGGCCCAAAAATTTTGATTTTGCTCTTTTAGTTTTCTGACGCCGTGACACTGCGCGACCGTAGTCCGAAAAGTTAGTTTAGTATCGCACAGATTTTATTTCTCGTAAGTACGCTATTTCTTATTAGTAGAGACTTTGCCTTTTTTTAATTCTCTTATTTTGTCTATTTCTCTTTGCTATACGTTGAGTATTCCTATAGCAAAACTCTCTTCTTTCCGCTGTACGTGAGAATTCCTACAGCATCTATTTCTCTTTGCTATACGTTGAGTATTCCTATAGCAAAATCTTCTTTCCGCTGTGCGCGAGAATTCCTACAGCATCTATTTCTATTTTGCTATACGTTGAGAATTCCTATAGCAAAATTTTCTTCTATGACAAACTGTCGTACCGTTGCTATACCGGTTTAATTATTTTAAGAAAATCAAAATTTGTTAATTATCAGAAAGTCTCTGCTAATAAAATAAGAAACCCCTCCGATTTTATTTTAAAACAATTTCGACCTTTTTTTTGAATAAAGCAAATTTCCCCTCTTTTCTGTTTATTAAAGATTTTGAGCTTGGTTTCAATAAAGATTGTTTTTATATTGTTTAAATCTGCATTTCAATTTCCCCTTCTATATTCCTTTCATCATTAACCCGTTGAAACCCTGGACATATTTTTTTTTTCTCCACTATCTAAAAGCTACTCGAGGATACAGAAGACCTTACATCTTTAAAAAGGTGGCGCCCGAGAAACATTATTAGTTTTGGGAGCCAATCGCGAACTCCTAACGGAGTACGCCACAAAATGGAAAGGTGACGTAAGAACTGCAATATATTTATTTAAATCATTTTCAAATACATTATTTACACTATTTCACTCATTCTTGAAATCAGCACCTTCACTCTCGAACATCTTCTATTTAGTCGCGTGTTCAAACTTATTGTCAGTCGTAAATGTTTAAATACAAACATATTTGGCTAGATTACAATCTTTGTCAATCGCTTATTTTCGATGTTTGGAGCAAATTTTCATCAAAATTTCTTATGAATCACGTTTTACACCTAAAATAAAGGCGCGGAAAGCAATTTTTTATTGAAGAAATGGAAAAATAACGCTATATTTAAAAAAAAATTTTTTGTACTTACGCTGCAATTTTTAGATTTGTTGTTTTCTGTGTCCGTAGTTCTCAAATGGTATATATTTAGTGCAATTGTATGTGTTTTATTACGTGATTATTGTACGGTTTAAGACATAAAATACAAACTTTTTTACATTAATCTCGTTTTGAGGTTAGAATGTTAGGTTGACGCAATCAGATATAACTTCATTGTAGTGTGATGGTACACTGAACTAGAAAAAAGTTTTAATTTTAAATGTATCAAATTTATGTTTTAATAAAATATTTTTAAAAATTTTAATATTAAAATAAATAATCTTGTTTGTGTATATTTTAGTATATAATTAAATAAGTAAGCTAAAGTTGGGTTATCGTTTTTATGTGGTTGGCAATATTACCGCGGTTATTATGATTTAAACGTTTTAAATTTTTGTAATGTTCACATTTTTTTGCTATTGAGGAGATGGAAAATATTTTTTTTGTAACATTTATTTGGTTTAGTTAAATACCAGCTTATACAATGTATGTTTTGATTAAAATAAATAAATAGAAAAGAATATGCGATTTTTTTTTGTAGTTGGCTATGTAAATTTCTCGATTTTCATATTTTTTGCCAACATGGCGTCGGTAAGTTGTGAATATTTTTTCTTGTAATTATGTTAATTTTTTCGCTTATTTAGACACCAGTTGATATTATTTCCATCATGGAAATTAAAGATAATCAAGAATTGTTAATTGCGCGGCTGCAAGATTGGGGCCTTGTGCCAAAAACCGGCATTTATAAATGCCAGAAATGCGAACATATTTTAACTTTAACAAAGAGATCGCAGAGGTAAAATTTAATAATTAATATAATTTTAGCGAAATTTTATTTCACTTGTTATTTTATAGTGCTGACGGGTACCACTGGACGTGTAATGGAAAAATATCCATTAGAAAACAAAAAAGTAAATTTCGCAACAACGCCATCTCGTTACGACGGGGAACTTTCTTTGAAAGATCGAGTATGGCGTTGTCGAAAGTTTTACTTCTCGTGGTACTTTGGGTGAACGATGTTCAGCTGAACGTAATTGCTGAGCAATTACGAATTAGCAGAACGACTACTGTCGATTGGGCCTCGTTCTGTCGCGAAGTCGTACTCGACAAATACTTATTGCGGCCTGTAAAACTTGGTGGTCCCGGTGTTATTGTCGAAATTGACGAAAGTAAATTCGGCAAACGAAAATACCACCTGGGACGCCTTGTTGAAGGGCAGTGGGTATTTGGCGGGTACGAGCGAGGGACAGGACGAGTATTCATGGTTTCCGTCGAAGATCGGTAATTAATGAGTAAACGTTTTACAGTAAAATGTTCATTTTTTTTATTTTAGTGGAGTAGATACGTTAGTACCAGTCATAAAAGATTGGATTTTACCAGGTACCACCATTATTAGCGACTATTGGCGGACGTATGACTGTTTCGAAAATGAGGGATATGTCCACGTTAAAGTAGGTGATACTTATTGTTCGTTCGGAAGAAGAGAGTTACATCCCTAATGATAATGGCATTAAAGATGCAATCCTCTTCTTCCGAATGAAATATATGTTTCTTCTTTTTTCTTGTAGTTTTTGATTCTAATACATATTTTTAGGTGAATCACAGCGTCAATTTTGTAGATCCTGAAAGTGGTGCCCATACTAACAGTATCGAATCTACTTGGAAGGCAGCTAAGGCTGTGGTGTCTACCTCCGACCGTAAAAAGGTTTACTTTTTATTTAATTTATTATAAATTCCAAAGTAATTCAAATATTGAGTTGTGACGAAGTGTGATTGTTACATTTCGATTTAAATTTTTTTACATTACTAATATCCACTTGAAATTATAAAATTTAAATAGGATTACAAATAGTTATACTCATTAAAGGTATTATAAAACTTATTTTTCAGCAACACATACCAGGCAAGCTGGCTAAGTATATTTTTAACAAGTCGTGCAAGGAAACACAGGATAGCCGGGCGATCAATTTTCTAAAATTGGCGGGAAACTTGTACGACCCGACCAATCCTCTTGAAGATATTCCACCTTTAAATTTAGAGGCGGTTGTGGAACAAATAGATGAAGATTAAACGACTATTCCGGGACAGAGGGGTAAGGGATTTAGTTGGTCGACGTAATCAAGATGAGTACATCAACCCAACACTGTGCAGTTTATGATGCGATCACTTAGATAGTGATTCGGACTGCTCGTCTGTCAACAGATTTCCTAAACCTCTCCTTAAAAAAAAGCCGCCCGTCACGCACCGCGGACAATTTATTAGAAAAAGGTTTACGCTTGAGCTCAAGGATTCCTGCGGTAGTTCGCATTAGAACTCGAAAGTATCCTCGAGTTACGACATGAACCCCCCTAGCAATCCTTTAGCCCAAGCGTAAACCACTTTTTAATAAATTGTCCGCGGTCTATGACGGGCAGCCGCAGGCCGCCCTTTCACTCATACAAAACTTATCTGTAGTAGGGCTGCTCGGGGGTTGGATCGTGTTTAGTTGAGTCATGAATGATAAAGAGCGGCCCGGACGGCCGCTATGGTGTGATCAATCGAGCTGGGTCGAATTTAGGGCCTACGTCGCCGAAGTTTGCTTCCCGCGCTTAAATTCCTTGTTTTAATCAAATTTTATACAATAATAAACACATAAAACAAAATTTGTCAAAAATTGAGCGAGACCGTTAAACTGCACCTTTCCCTAAGATAAGATTAATACATTGCATGCATTGAACTAAACTCGGCGGAAATACAAAAAAAAAAAACATGTAGTACATTTTCAATTTTGGTCAAAAGAAGCATTTATATAGGGTTTTCATGGATAAAAATGCTTTTCCGCGCCACAATTCGACCAAATCTGGACAATAGAACTTATTTTAGATCGATTAAACCATATTTTCATAAAAAAATCCAATGTGCTTAAACTTAATATACGCGAATAAAAAAACATGTCCGCGCCCTAAAAACGCTTTATATGGCATTTTTGACATATTTTTTACATATATTGAAAATTTCATGAAAATTGGAGTTATTGACAAAGACTGAACTTTACACACATATTTTATACTTACACATTTTTAATTTTGTTTGATTTAAGGGCTACAAAAAGAAACTTAAAAACATCCCGATCATAACAGGTAAATTGTACTAACCCACATTTATTTTAGTGTCAAAAACTTTATAGCTGATTTTTATTATGTTTGGAATGCTAGTTTTAGGTGTTTAATAAACGGCTAATTAAAGTAATTTAATTAATGTCTATTATAACGTTCAAAAAATATCTTAAGTAATTTTTTCTTGTAAATACGTATTCAAATGTCCTATTAACTCACAAAATAAAATAAATTTAACACTTTCAATGTAGGTAAAAAATTAGTGCGAGTGCGCCTCATTGCCGGGATCAGTTATTTCTTCTGAAGAGAATTATTAGATAACATAACTTTAACCCTTATAAGGTTGTAGCTCTTGGAGGCGCATAAACGTCTCCATAACAGCCCACCAGCTGAAATTTCCAGACTGAGACAGCACATGTCCAATCCGGCGCGAAATAGTTAAGAGAAACTTAATTCTTTTCAAGTTAACACATTGACTGCCATGTGTAAAGTATACAAAGCACAGCATAAAAGACCATTTAATTGATATTCCAGACAATGTGTTAAACAGAGAGCTTTTTCCTTCCCATTATTATTATTAAATATTTCTAAAATTATTGATGGAAATTAAAAGTATCAGTAAATTATAATTAAATTACAATATTTTTACGTTATTTTGTGGATTCACATGATGATTTATTAATATCCTAAAACTGATTCAAAACTAATATTACATCATAAAAGATTGTTTTAAAATCTTGTTAATACTTCCTCTGTCCGAAAATAGTTGCTACATTTTAGTTTAATGTAAAAATTATCATAAATATATAAGATAAATTAATTTATTAAATATCAGTAGGTAGAACATATAATAATCGAAATGTGCCATGCCCTAACCTCCACTTAGCTATTGCCCACATTTTGTGATAAGTAATTGTTACCTGTAAAATTTGAATGTTTTTGAATTTTAACCGCTCTGCATCAAAAATGGTTCGAAATATTTCGGAAAGAAATCAAAGAGGTGGAAAAAAATGCGGAGAATTTAGTAATGAGCAAAGAAACCAAATTTTACATTATTTGTTGCAAAATGTGGAGGATAAAATTTGAAAAGAGGCGCGATAAATGCAACTGCACGTAAGTTTTTTTGCAGTCGTTCAACAATTTCGAGATTGTGGAAACAAATAAAAGATTGTTTAAGTAAAAACGCAATAATTAATATTAACTCCCATAAAAATAATTGTGGTCGAAAAGTTAAAAATTACAGTCAACAAATTGCTAATATATGCTCTATCCCTTTATGTAAAAGAACCACATGAAGATCATTAGCTTATTCAAGTAAAATTCCAAAAAAATACGTTGCATAATAAATTTAAAAATGGAAAGGAAGTTAAGAGAGTAACCAGTTTTATTAAGCCGTTACTTACAGAAGAAAATAAACGGCGCCGAATAGAGTTTTGTTTAAAATTTGTATTGCCGGCGGGGTATTTTGAGGATTTACTAAACTATATTCACATTGACGAAAAATGGTTTTATTTGACCAAAAAAAAAACTTTTTATGTCACTCCGGAAGAAGAAATGCCGCATAGAACTTGTAAAAGTAAAAGGTTCATTACAAAAGTAATGTTCATGGCGGCGGTTGCACGTCCACGTTGGAATTTTCACAAAAAATTTCTTTTGACGGAAAAATAAACTCTTTACCAGCCAAAAGAAATAGCAAAAATTGGGCTAAGGGAACACTAGTAACCAAAGCTGTAGAAAGTGTCAATAAAGAGGAAGTAAGAAAAATAATTTTGAATAAATTGATTCCAGAAATACGGGAGAAATGGCCTGTTGGTTCAAAAGAACATACAATATTTATTCAGCAGGATAATGCAAAACCGCATTTGTATACTCACGATCCAACATTAATCCAAGTTTTCTGTAGAGATGGTTGGGATATTCAACTGATATCTCAACCACCGAATAGCCCCGACTTAAGTGTGTTGGATTTAGGTTTTTTTAGTTCATAAATTATTTTGCATTTTCATTTAAAAACAATAAACTGTTGTACATAAAATTCTTCTGTTTTTGATTCGCCTTAAAATAAATAAATAAATAAAATGTAGCAACTATTCTCGGACAAAAATTAAATTAAAATGTAGCAACTATTTTCGGACAGAGGAAGTAATTTTTATTAGCTCCAACAATTGACCTGGACGGAGCACCTGGAGTTTTATCATTACCTACAGGGCAACAGGTAAAATTTCTGTAAATTACATTATTAAACTTTTTAAAACTGCTTCATATTACATGAAATTAATTACAACAGATTTATTTGCGTTTGCTTCGGTCGGGGCTTGTCTTAGATATCCTCCTGGTTTCGGGCCGAGTTTGTACATCGTACGTCCAGGGATTAATATACCATAGTGTTAGAGACGTTCTTCCGAATGCCCCAGCCAAATACATCCAGTTCTACTTTTTAGATTCAGAATTGACCACCGAAGCTCGCGCGGTAAGCCGTCCCGAATGTCTGCTCTCTTTACTCGCTGAATTAGATAGTTTATTGAGAGAAATTAATCCGCTCGCGCAAATGTGTAAATTTCTGCGAGAACCCGTTAGGGACAAAACGGAGCGCAATGTAGCCGCCGAAAACGCTCCGCAGGTCGATGTAACGTCCGTTTGCGTTAAAACTCAATCGAATTGCTGCAATATGCGTTACAATAGATCACGAATTCGCCATTGTTTACGAGAGAGACAATGATAATCTACCGAACGTAGGGAACCTTCGGGTAAATTACAGGAGCGAAACCGTCGGACAAAATCGTTTGCCCGTAAATAGCCCGTTTTCGAAGCCGATGTGTTATCCGCTGCTCTTACCGTACGCAGAAAGGGGGTGGACCGTCAACACGCCCTACCAACAGTTCGGACACAGTATTAGAAGTACGGTGCGTAAGAATGTTAGCCGATGACAACACGCAATGTACCAACAGCAAAAACAACTTCTGTTGTTTTATTAGTTATCCGTTAGGTCCTTGGCAGGAGATTATTTCTATTCATTTTTGAGCGCAGGGAAATTAACCCAACAATATATCGTAGATAGTTACGTTAAGATCGAATCTAACCGTTTAAAACCGACGTTTACTGAAAGTCCGTGTTCTACACAACAGCATTTCCAGGATGCGATGGCCATTGTGGCCAAGTTTGGACGGTTAGATTTGTTCATTACCTTCACTTGCAATCCAAACTAGCCGGAAATTGTTATGAATAAACGTCCGTGAGATGAAGTCTACAAACGCCCGGACCTGGTGTGCAGGGCTTTAAGGATTATTTGGAACTGCCGTCGCTTACGTTTACGCAGTTGAATTCCAGAAGCGCGGCTTGTCCCACGTACATTTATTGTGACGCTCGCAGATGGATGTAAACCGCGCGAGCCAGACCAGGTAGATTCAAGATCAGTAGCAAAATTAATATCTGACACTGTATACTTTTAACCGTGTTTACACCGTGTTTACAATTAAAAGCGTGGCTGCGTTTTGTTATAGTTGTTATAAAAGATATGCAGTTTATGTTTTGGTAAGTATTTTTAAACTGGTTAAAAAGATAGTTTTTGTCAGGAAATACTAAATACCTTTAATTAAGTAATGTTATCTGACTATAATATCTGAATATTACCTAGATTACAACAATCATCTTCAATATTATTTAAATTATCTTAATGCTTTTTCTGTGATAAATTTAACATTTTAGGACAACATACTACGTTTATCGTTGTCAGTCGAAATGCCGAAACCACAATATACTCAAAAGTTCAGATCTATCTGGTTAAAGAGTCCATTGTTCAAAGATTAGCTTACATCAGTGGTGTGCACGAATGGACTTGAAGTTGAATGTAAATTTTGTGGAAAAATAATCACAAGTCGATACGCTCATTTGAAAAGCCATGGGATGTCAGAGAAGCACATGAGCAATGCAGTACAATTTATAGGAAAAAGGCAACAAAAAGTTCCGTTTGTGAAGGTTTGCTTATTAAATGAATCAATAATTGCAGAAGTTAGGTTAACCCTGTTTATTGCTCAACACATCTCCATTCAGGTCGTAGACCATTTAAGCGATTTGTGCAAAATTACGTACGTTCAATTGTAATGCATCTAAATACATGAAATCGCATAGAACAGAATGTGGTAATATTATAAAAAATGTTTGGGCACCATATATTAAATACTATTTAATAAACAAGTCTACTGACATTACTACCGCTCAATACTTAGGATGTACGATTTTATATTATAGTACTTGTAAACGAAAAATGGTTAATAGTTTCTTAGATTTAGTGAAACTTCAAATGGAAAACGCCGAAGGTATAATTATAGGATTAAAATCAATATTAGATAAACATAAGTTAAATCTCCATAGCTTGAAAGACGTTGGAAAAGACAATGCTTCTGTAATGGTAGGGATAAACCATGGGGTTTATAACAACAACGGCGACGATGAAATAGTGCAAATACCGCCGGAATCCGTTACCCGTAACATCATCGAAGCGGTATACGGGAAGAATTTTAAAGATATCGGAAAAATAGATTTCACGAATCGCATAATTTTGGTTCCTCGCAAGGACAATTGCGAAAAAATTAACGCGAAAATATTGGACAAAATTTCCGGTACGGGACGCGAACACGCGAGCGTCTACAAATTGATAACGGACGATCCGCAGCAAATCGCGGATTACCCGGTCGAAATTTTACATTCGCTAACGAAGCTGGAAATGCCTCCGCACTTGTTAACGTTAAAAGTCGGTGCGCCAGTCATTTTGTTGCGAAACGTCTCGATAAGGGACGGCCTGTGTAACGGTACCAGGCTCATCGTGAAAAATTTATATATAAAATGCAACACTTTTTAAAAACAGTTGCATTTCGGCACGTGACATTTATATGTAAAAATATTAAACACCCCACCCAATCCGACTCCTATAACCGTGGCGTTTATATTATTCATTATGCCGAGTGCTTTTTCAAACAAATTTCTGTTAGACATCTATTTAATCCAACTTCTTGTAGAGCATATCTTAAAGAAACCATTCTAACTTCCTCTGAATTATCAGTTAATGCACGTGTTTACTGTGGAGAATGTGGAAATGAACCTATTTATCAATGTAAGAAATGTAATATAAATATAATATAATGTACAAATTTAATATATTTGCCAACCGTAAAACATGGAGGTGGTGGAGTCATGGTTTGGGGTGTATGTCTGCAACTGAGGTGGGTGATTATGTTGTAATAGATGGCATAATGGATCAATATGGCTATTTAAGGATTTTAATCATTCATTTAAAATCGTCCGCCGAAAAAATGGGCCTACTAAACAGCTTCAAATTTTATCAGGATAACGATCCTAAACATAAAACCCATAATGTAAGACTATGATTACTTTACAACTGTCCAAAAGTCATTGAAACACCTCCACAATCACCCGACCTTAACCCAATTAAACACCTTTGGGAAGACTTAAATCACCGAATAAGGTCGCGAACCATATCCTCAAATCAGAGCTCAAAAGCGCTGAAAGAAGAATGGGCAAATATATCCGCCACAATTACCCACAATTTGGTCAACTCCATTCCGAAAAGGTTGACAGCTGTTTTATCGGCCAAAGGAAATCCCACGAAATATTAGAATACGCTTAAATTAATTTAATAAAGTTCCGTCCGATGACTTCTGAGCTATCTAATTTATGCTAAATTTTTGTTTTGTTTATTTTGTATCGTAAGACATAATATAAATAACATCTTGTCGTTGTTTTAGTATTAATAGGTAGGTATATTCTCCAAATATTTTCTATAATGAACAGTTTTCGTTGTTGTTGATTTATTTAATATTTATATATTTTTTGTGCTGTCACCCAATGTCCGATCATTTATTATGTGAGTCACTGTAACCACGGGCGCACATGTACATTCGGATGCATATTGCGTGAAATATTATTCAGTCTCCAGCGATAACTATTGCCGACCGCACCACGAACCTTGCAAGACTTTGCTGGATGATTCGGCTTTTATACTGCCGTGTTGTCATCTTTTGTGTCCGTAACATGGGAACATGTCTGTTAAAACCGGAAAATGTTTAGTCTGCTAGGCCTCCATTAACGATCTCTTTCGTTTCGTTACTAATCTTTCGGATCAGGAACCTGCTGCACCTTTACCATCGGTTCCGTCATGCCATAAACCCTTCTGTCCGGATTGCCAGCTGAAGGATAGTATCATTGGAAATACTCACTACCAAAATGAACTTCTGAATCTTAACGTCTATACAAGCCACAAAATAATTGAAGGTTTGGAAAATGAAATAATGATTAAAACAGCTGAATTGGGAATGTGCGAAGGCAGTATAATGAATAATAACCATTTGACCAAGAATCGTCAACTTGAATTAGTATTATTGAGAAATCAGAAACAACCAAATCCGAATATTTACGATCCGAACGTCAATCCTTACGAGGAGTATTCCGGAGGCAACGGAAATTATCATAATATTCCAAAGAGGTTGTTATGTCGGGGGTTTAATAATCTCGGAAAATTTATAACATTTATTAGCTATAGAATTGGTTGTCTAGCGGTCGGTACTTAAAAATGAAATTCTGAGAAAAGGAAAATTAAACAATTCTTGTAACTACGTTACAAATTCCTCCCTTACCTTAAAGAAAAAAAATGAAACGATAATAATGGCAATTCCCGTCACCAAGCTTAGAATCTTAACCACGTTATGTTTATTATTTGAATTTAAAACCGTCGAAAACGTCGAGAAAACTCATGTTTTAGGTGATTTAGGTCTGATAATCGGTTAAAAATGGCTCAAGCGGTTGCACACTGTAACATTGAACCTTGCAAGACTTTGCTGGATGATATATTGAATAAAAACAAGTAGTTTTTTGTAAATCACGATGATAAATGTTTTATTTTGTGTAAGTGCTACATCGAAGTTTCGCAATTACGCGTCATCAGCCACATCTATAAACATTGAAATACAAAAGCGAGATTAAACGAAGAACATCTGATATATATGTAAATAGTTACCGTCATAATATCGTAGAAATAAGCGGACATAAGCTTCGGAAATGAACAAGTTGTTTAAAGTTTTAAGTTAGAGAGATGCGTGAAATTACAATTTTTAATAAAGTTAAATACTTATACAAGTGAAGGCTGAAGGCGTGATATAAAATTATTAAAATTTAAAGCTGAAGGCGGGTTATACAAATAGCTGAAGGCGATAAGAATCCTGGAAGACATGTGTAAAAATTATATGTAAAAATGGCGTATCCGGTTAAACTCACGTGGTTTACAATTTAATGGTTAATGAAATTACAATTTAAAGATCTTGAAAAAGAAAGTAACTGAAAAAGATAAAATTGAACAAGTTAGAAGCACTAATTATAAAAGACAACCATATTCACCTCGATTCAATCACTCATATTAAAACTAAACTCCATTCTGGACGACATTTTGTGATTGAATGACTGAATCGAGGTTAACACGCAGTAGTCTTAAAATTAAGTTTTATGGAGGGGGGTCAGCAGGTGGTCGCGGGAAATTTAAAAATTTGTGAAAATATCTGAACGGGTTAAAATCTGTAATATTGTTTAATATGAGATTAGGGGAGTTGATTTACTTTTTAAAATGTGATATTCTTCTAAAAGGTTTAATTTTTCTGATTTATTCAAATTATGAAGTAGTTCGATATTATTGATATTAGATGTATGTTTGATTGAATTAAGGTGATCTTTGAAGGCTGAATTTTTATTACCTGAAGTGTGTTCTTTGTATCTAGTTTTTAATTTTCTGCCAGTCTGACCGATATAAAAAGCCTCACAGTCGTTACAATTTAGTTTGTAAATGCCACTTTGATCTAGTTTATCAAATTTGTGTTTTGTGTTAATAAGTAATTGACTAAGTTTAGTTGTTGATTTAAAGGCTGTGGTGATGTTGAATTTTTGTAAATATGGTTTAAGTATTCTATCAATTGTGGGACAAAACGGTAGCGTAATGAAACGATTCTTTTGGGAAAAATGGGGATATATTAGTTTATTTATATTATTTTTGTGTATTCTATTGTAAAAATTTTGTATGTCATTGACATTGTAACCATTATTAAGACCTATTTGTATGATCGTTTTAATTTCAAGTTCATAGTTAAGTTTTGACGTGGGGATATTGTTAAGGCGATTAAACAAAAAACTAAATACAGAAGCTTTATATAAATTACTATTAAATGAAGTTTTTGGGATAATACAGTCAGTTGTAGTGGGTTTTCGGAAAATATTATATTCAAGTTTGTTGTTAGATTTAGTAATCTTGATATCTAAGAAATTAATACTATTATTAAGTTCAGTTTCACATGTAAATTCTAAATCACAAAGGTTATTAAAAATGTTATTCAAAGCCATCTTAGATGCTGGATTACCGTTAAAAACTATAAGAATATCATCAACATATCTACCATAATATATGATGTTTTTAGTGATCATGTCATATAAATTAGAGAAAAGCTGTTGTTCTATATGGTTAACATAAATTTCGGCCATAATGCCTGAAATGGGAGAACCCATAGGAAGGCCATCTGTCATGGAGTAATATTTGTTTTCGAATATGAAGAAATTTTGTTTACAAATGTGTTCTAGAAGTTCTATGAAGATATCTAAATGAATTGGTGAAAGTATATTTTTGCTTTATAAATGTGATCTGATAATATTAAGGGTTTTATTAACAGGAATATTAGAATATAGGTTCTTTATGTCATATGAAAAAAGAGTGGTTTTGTTGTTAATTTTTATTTTATTGAGATTGTCTATTAAATGTGTGGAATTCTTTATATTGTGTGAAAATGTGGGTTTGAATTTATCATATAAGAATTTTTGTATTAATCTGGCAATATTCTGAGTAGGGGTGTTAATATTACTAATAATTGGTCTTATAGTTTTTTTCTTTCTTATGGAGTTTTATGAGGCATTTAAGTGTTGGGGGTAGTGGATTCATTATGATTAAATTACATTAAATATATCCCCATTTTTCCCAAAAGAATCGTTTCATTACGCTACCGTTTTGTCCCACAATTGATAGAATACTTAAACCATATTTACAAAAATTCAACATCACCACAGCCTTTAAATCAACAACTAAACTTAGTCAATTACTTATTAACACAAAACACAAATTTGATAAACTAGATCAAAGTGGCATTTACAAACTAAATTGTAACGACTGTGAAGCTTTTTATATCGGTCAGACTGGCAGAAAATTAAAAACTAGATACAAAGAACACACTTCACGTAATAAAAATTCAGCCTTCAAAGATCACCTTAATTCAAACAAACATACATCTAATATCAATAATATCGAACTACTTCATAATTTGAATAAATCAGAAAAATTAAACCTTTTAGAAGAATTTCACATTTTAAAAAGTAAATCAAACTCCCCTAATCTCATATTAAACAATATTACAGATTTTAACCCGTTCAGATATTTTCACAAATTTTTAAATTTCCCGCGACCACCTGCTGACCCCCCTCCATAAAACTTAACTTTAAGACTACTGCGTGTTAACCTCGATTCAGTCATTCAATCACAAAATGTCGTCCAGAATGGAGTTTAGTTTTAATATGAGTGATTGAATCGGGGTGAATATGGTTGTCTTTTATAATTAGTGCTTCTAACTTGTTCAATTTTATCTTTTTCAGTTACTTTCTTTTTCAAGATCTTTAAATTGTAATTTCATTAACCATTAAATTGTAAACCACGTGAGTTTAACCGGATACGCCACTTTTACATATAATTTTTACACATGTTTTCCAGGATTCTTATCGCCTTCAGCTATTTGTATAACCCGCCTTCAGCTTTAAATTTTAATAATTTTATATCACGCCTTCAGCCTTCACTTGTATAAGTATTTAACTTTATTAAAAATTGTAATTTCACGCATCTCTCTAACTTAAAACTTTAAACAACTTGTTCATTTCCGAAGCTTATGTCCGCTTATTTCTACGATGTTATGACGGTAACTATTTACATATATATCAGATGTTCTTCGTTTAATCTCGCTTTTGTATTTCAATGTTTATAGATGTGCCTGATGACGCGTAATTGCGAAACTTCGATGTAGCACTTACACAAAATAAAACATTTATCATCGTGGTTTACAAAAAACTACTTGTTTTTATTCAATATATTAATCACACACGATGAACCCGGAGTACAAACTTGCCCAGTTTGCTGGATGATTCGGTTTTTATACTGCCGTGTTCCAATCTCTTGTGTCCGCAACATGGAAACATGTCTGTTAAAACCGGAAAATGTTTAGTCTACTCGGCCTCCATTAACGATTTCTTTCGTTTCGTTACTAATCTTTCGGATCAGGAACCTGCTGCACCTTTACCATCGGTTCCGTCATGCCATAAACCCTTCTGTCCGGATTGCCAGCTGAAAGGTGATATTAGAAATACTCAGTACTAAAATAAACTTTTGAATCTTGACGTCTGTAGAAGCTACAAAATAATTGAAGACTTGGAAAGTGAAATAACGATTAAAACAGCTGAATTGTGAATGTGCGAAGGCCATATCGCCGTTCCGGAAGAACATCGACACAACTGTAAAATAAAAAATTTTGCAGGAAATGCAAAAATAACTAAAATCAGCATTTTTTGCATATATTGATGGCCTTAACTCATTTTGTCAAAAAATTGCAGTTACGTCGATGTTGTTCCGGAACGGCGATATAATGAATAGTAGCCATTTGACCAAGAACCTTCAACTTGAATTAGTATTATTGGGAAATCAGAAACAACCCAATACGAATATTTACGATCCGAACGTCAATTCTTATGGGGAGTATTTCGGAGGCAACGGAAATTATCATATTCGTTGACGTATTAATACGTTTTTTTTATACTATAAGTTTATTTTATTGTTTGTTTAGGTGCATCGCAAAGGCAATCGAAAGACATTAGGTGCGGCTGATAGAAACCGTAAAATAAATCGAAAAACTGATGAAATAATAAGAAAGATCAGAAAGTATTGTGGATTACAATATGTATATAAATGGTATTGATTTTGCAGATCAATATTTTTCTTATAAACCAATTATAAGAAAAAGTGTCAAATGGACAAAAAAGGCTTTTATGTTTATGTTGAATTGTACGTTATTTAATTTATTTATACAAAAACTGAATCTGACAAAGAAAATAAAATTTACCTCTTATTTACTACAAGTTACTAAATGTTGGATGAAAATCCAGAGGACCATAAAAAAGAATCTCTTGTAAAGATCCACCAATTAGTCTTTCAAGAGATGTAAAAACTCATAGACTGACAAAAAAACATAGTTCGGGAAAAGTTTCCTTAGAAGCGTTACAAAGTTTGCAATAATTACGGCAAATGGAAAAAATCTGCTTCATGTGCGAACATTGTCAGATACGTAGAAAAATATTTTGAAAATTACCATATTAAATGAAATTACTAAAAATTCAATTTTCAGATTAGGCACTTTTTTTATTCGAATAAATTTACTAGTTATTTGAATGATTAAAGCCTGGCTTCACGCTGGGTAAAATAAAGATTTTTAGGATAATTGATACAACTAACAAGAAATTACCCGAAACTGTGTCGTTTTATAACAAAACGAAATGTGGGGGGTCGATGTAACTGATCACATGGCACGAAAATATAGTGTCAAATCAGATTCCAAGAGGTAGCCCGTTCACGTTTTCTTCAATATCTTAGATCTAGCCGGAACAAATTCCTGGATATTATATAAAAATACAACAGGAGAAAAATTATCAAGAAAAAACTTTCTATTTCGTCTAGCAAATGAACTTGCTTCTGAACCTCAGGCTTCAAGGGAAAAATCGGAACGCGCTGATACATCAAGAGCGAAAAACGTATGTTTGTAAAACTTGTGATTGATTAAATACGGACAATATTAATATTTCTATGCTAGATATTATTTTTATATTCTGCAATAAACAACAAATTGATGGATTTATGACTTCAATACATGTATTAAACCAATTTAGCATTTTTTAAAAGTAAATAAAGACTGGAAGCCTCATTAACCTCTTCCTTTTTAAGAACAGTCATTTTGCCTGGTTTGGTACAAATAGGTATACTTCAATCGCTGGTTATTCAGTGTTAAATAAAAGTCACACTAAGTGACTAGCTGTGGCGTTATATTCGGAAGCTTTTCTTAATCCAGATGTATGAATAATGGGTAAAGCCCAATGTTTAACATTAAGCGAAAATGAATGGATAAATTTATTATCTTATAAGTCTACAATATCCAGCATTTTTGCCAATCGTTCTCCTTTAAGTGTGAGTAGATGTGGAATAAACTCAACTTGTGAGTGGTTAGAAAATGTAAGAAGTGTTAAAATTTGAAGGAAGGATTGAGTATGTGTATTTAGCTTATTATTCTTTGCAAGAGCTTCTGAAACTATCCGATTTGATATGTGATAGAATGGTAAAGTTACAACTATAAGGAATGACAATGGACTCATTCCTATAGTAGCTGCGATGAGTGGTGATGTGAGGTAAAACGACTCCATAGATGGTGACATAAATGGTGACATATCGCGGAGACTAGTTGCACCACAAAGGAGCTGCTTATGTATGACATGTATATTTAATCAATCCATAATTAGATTTAAATAAAAATGAAGAAAGTGGGGTTTTGTGAAGATAAGAATTAATTAAGGTTCACAGTATGCTTTACTGGGCATTTGCTTATAAGTAATCGAGAATAAGCTACTGGTAGCAATCATATTTGGATAACCTTAGGTTCAAGGATAGAATTAATAAATATATAAAAATCGTTGTATGCAGACATGTAAAGGTATAAATGTATATCATACAGGAAAAATATTTTATATATCTATATCTTTATCTATCTGTCACAACTTCTAACGTAACTGCATATTTATCTACGACTTGCTGGTTATAAATTGTAATAAATATTCCACCGGGTGTTTATAAATGAATATCGGGGTTTTAACCCCTTATAATATTTATTACATTAAACTTCACTAACTTTTTCGCTAAGTCTCTTCACTAACTCTTAGTCGTCCCGTGCTCTTACCCTTACAAAGACACTCGGTATTTTCAAACGGATGATACCATCTCGAATGTTATTATCACAAGGAGGATCACAACCAAACTTAATTCGGAACGCACGTTGCACAGTAACCACAGATTTGGTCTTTGCAAATTGCAAAACACAATATGCGTTCTGTTCACTAGTCGCCATCGTTGTTACTACCGCCGTCTAGCAGATTGTAGCAGAAACATTACGCGCACTGATGCCCACCAACAAAACTGAGTTGCTCTTTCATTTGAGATATTATTTATAACAGTTTACAAAGCTTAATGTAATAAATATTATAAAGCGTTAAAGCCCCGATATTCATTTATAAACACCCGACATACAGCAGAAAGTACATTTTATTTCATCCTATAACATTATATTGGTAGATGTTTAAGAGGTATAAATAACACGAAATGTACACAATATAAGCAGTTCATTATACAATCAATAAATACAGGATTTCTCATGCAACTGGTTCGTTAAGACCAGTAGATGTTGTTCATCCTAATCTCTCGATATAAAATATTTTCAAGATAACTGCCACGTTTGGCCGACCGGTAGTAGAACACAACTTCCATATTTCAAATGGAATGGTATTGTTTTTATTGCGTACTCTAATTCTACATACAAAAATAAGTAGGCTTTGATCATGATTTGGTGGTACTTATCGTTTTTCGTTTACGAGTTATTTTAATTTTAAGATTTTTTTAACGATTTTCAACCTGTTCTTTAAAACCAGATATCTCAATCATCTTTGGAGCAAGAACGTTAATAATTGGCCCGATTACTCTCCAGGGATTGCCAAATAGAACGCCACTGTCGTCATCCCTATTTGATATACAGGTGCCCATAAGGAGAATTACCGTTCTTCCATATTCAATTGCAAAAAAGTTGAAAATTTCGAATGGAACATCTCATATTTTGTTACACTATCCGATAGAGAATTTAATTCTCTACCAATTTGCAGTACACATCCCTATACCTATCGGTTAAGGTTTTCAAGATATAAGGGAATTTGTCAAAATCGCGTATAAATTGTCAGAAGAAGACTTTTTTTAATAGTAGGTTATGAAACTTGAGCAGTTTTTTCGTTTAATACGGTAGGGAATTTAATTCTCTACCAACTTTCAATATACTTCCCTTCGCATCTTTCGGTAGTAAGAATCGCACTACCTGTTTTTAAAAACATGGTCCCAGTACCAATTATTGAGACGGAAGGAAGGAGAACTTCCGATTACGGTTGCAGAGTGTGCATTTCATGAATGAAAAATTTATATCTACGCTCTTTCTAACGTCCATTATCTACACTCAATTATTGAAAGTAGAATAAGATCAGAGAAAGAAAGACAACAGGAAGCAAGGCACTATAAATAGAAACTTCCTTTAGGTGCAACGATAGTTAACATCATGGAACGATTATTAGACTATTCAGTTGTTACTCATTAACGTCACCTGAAAAGGCATATCGTGTGATGAGAAAATATGAAAAGAAAATATCATTTGAAGATATTTCACCTCGTGATTTGAAATATTTGCCGCTATACAACCCTGAAGGGTATTATAATTTAGATATTTTACACCCTTTACAAGGGATTTATTGACCTTCAAAATTAATCTTGAACTATGTCATGTTTTCATATTTTCTTACCATTCGGATGTATCTCTCACCTTTACCTCATAGTATATAATCGAATGCTATCTAAACTCCTCAGTTACATCTGCAACAAACCGTATTTTTGTTATGAATATTATCATCCAGATTTGCTACGTTGTAAGTTTGTTCCTTTCATTGACATGGATATCTGAAATGCTCGGTGGCGAATTAAGAGTTTGTTTAGGCTAGAACTAATATGCGAATGTGGGAAACGCTGTGGGGTTAGTGGCGTGACGGTAATGGGACCAATCAAAAAATGTGGTCTCACTACCGGAACCTATGTCGGAACATGGCGGGATCAAGTTCGCGAAACGGAAACGAGTTAAGTTTTAAGTAAAAGAAAGTGATCAGAAGTTTCTTTTTATGGCATTAAATTGTCGTAAAGTCTTAATTTTTCTTGTAACGAATCGACCGAATATTAATAAAAATTGTGAAACAAACGATATATGTAATTGTCATCCCAAACCAAGTGTTATCTCTGCGTTCGAGTGAAATGGGTGAGTTAATTGTAGCTTGGCTGATTTATAGTAACCGGCTAACCTAAAAGTTAGTATTTGTTTATTTTCACGTAGATTATTAACATCTCTGTGTTAGTTTGTATTTGTAAAGGGAGCTTCAATAAGAGCGCAAGATTTCAATGTTTCAGTTTATTGTCTGTCGCCGGGGAGATTGGTTGAGTTTTTAATTTGACTCAATTTATACAATTTGGGCGTTTACGTTTTTGCATTTTATTGTCAATTCCTTTTATTACAACGTGTGGTCTTTTCCATATTAATGGCGGATAATATTTCATAGTTTCAAACTCTTTTACACTTATTTCAATGCCATTCATATATTTTCCTTTTGGTTCTGCATTGTGTTCTTCTATAATGACGCGATGATCTGAAGACGATCTTGTTTGATCGAAACCCGGGTAGTCGAGTTCTAAAAAATAAATATTTACAGTCAAACCAAGTCTTTAATTTATACTATCCAACTGACGAATGGAATTATTCATATCTAATTTCAATGTTCAATAAGAGATGTTTTTTTTTGTAGCACGAAAAAAACATCCAGGGAAATCGTTAGCGCAGATTTAATTGGACCGTTACCAAGATCAAAGAAAGGGAACTGCTACGTTATGGTAATTTTGGACCGATTCACGAAGTGAACTGTTTGTCGCCCCTTCGAGCAGCTATAGCAAAATCCGTATCTCACGCATTCTACGAAGACGTAGTAACCAAATTTGGACGTCCAAAAATTGTCATTTCCGACAATGGAACTCAATTCACTAGTCACTTATTCCAGAAATTGTTAAATGATTTGGGAATTCATCACCGTAGCACCCCGCCTTATACCCCACAAGCAAATCCGGTGGAAAGGACCAACCGAACTTTGAAGACTATGATAGCTCAATTTTGCGAAAATCATAAGAGTTTGGATCAATTATTACCGGACCTGACATTTGATATCAACACCACAAAACAAGATACTACGGGATATTCCCAGGCATTCTTGAACTTTGGGCGTGAATTGGATATTCCTAGAGATCTTTATCGATTTAAGATAGACAGCGGACTACCAACCGAAGAAGAATTAAGAAGCGAACAAAGGAAGAAGGTCGAACGTTTACATTGGCTACAGGAGATTTTCGAATTCGTACTTATCCAACTGGTTCATGGATTCACCGAGCAAAACCACCATTATAATTTGAGATGGAGAATGGCGACCGAAATTACACGAAAATGTCATGAAGAGAGAACATTACCTCTCTTCCCAACAAAAGGGATTTACTGCCAAGCCAGCCCCTAAATTCTCTGGACCATATGTAATAACCCGTATGCTGTCTCCTGTGGTGTTCGACCTTAAATTTCCCAACGGTAATAAAATTCACGGTGTACATTTAAAAGACCTCAAACCCGTAATTTCATGTATAGGTCTCCAAAATGTCCACCGAAAAAAAGAAACGCAGCCAACTCCCAACCGAAGGAGGGCTGGCTATAGAGGAAGAGGCTCTACGCGTTTCACTGACTCCCTTAGATAGCTGCACACTGGTAGCTCCGAAACCGGCAGTCGACATGACTCCAACTGGCATCCCCGCTCCAGAAGAACCGAAACCCTCAGAACAAGAAATAACCGGCGCCTACCAAAAAGGTCAAGCCCTCACCCCGGCCCAACAGGAGGCCCAGCCAGCGAAAATACCGCCCGTCAGGTTGGAAGGACAAATTCCGGGCCAAACTAACCGCCACCGATGGGAGGTAAGTTAGGACAACGATCAAGTAAAGAAAAAAAGGCAATGACAACCCTCCTTTCTCTTCTCAAATCCGTCTCTTATTGTTCTGATATTGTTCTCCGTCTTTAATATCCACCAAATCCGATCTACTTATATGTACCGTGTTGCTCTTTTAGATAAGTGATTCTGAATTTGAGGTGATCATCGCGCCGGGATCTGTGATTCCCACCGAAGAGGATGACGCCCTCCTGGAGGAGAGCCCGAACCGCCCGCAGGACCGAGTCTCACCTCCGACACCGGCACCTGCTGCAACACCAATGCCAGGCCCCCCAAGAACGATAAGGCTGAGACGCGTTCACCCCGTTACCAGACCGTACCGCCTAAAAACATCTGAAGATCACTAAGGATATGTGTTGGGAGATGTGGGGAGGTGGGCCACAGAAGGAATACGTGCCGAGGGAGGCCTATCCTCTTCTGTTCATTTTGTGGGAGGCTAGGAGTTAAATCCGTGGACTGTTGGTGCCGCCCCTGCCCCACCAGCCACCGGGAGTTCCTATGATATGAGAAGTGAATGAATATTCCATAGGTTTCTAACTCTTTTAAATCAAAAAAAAATTATCTTTACAAGATTTCTTTTTTTTTTTCTTCTCAGAAGGAAGGGGGTGTAACGAAGTTACCTAATTTCAATTTCGATTTCAAAATGAAAATCTTATTCCTTAGAGAACCCGTTTTACATTGGCTGGTTTATCACAATTTTTCCCTGATAATTCCCCGAAATATCCACCCTGGAAAAATCAAGCTTGCGCAAACGTATACGTTCATCAATATGCGCGATTTTTAATGCCGATGATTCGGCTAATTCTACTGATTTGACAGATTGGAAAAAAGAAAAAGATATTATTTTTGCTCCAGCGTTGACAGGAAAACTAGTTATTGCTGTTGTAAGTGTAAAAAACCCATATGTGACGAACACAAAATGTATGTGTGCAAAGAATGTATTACAGGATGATAATTTTGATTTGCTTGTACGATTTTCTTCTTTAACATTAGATGAGACTAAGGTCGCAAGAACCACCGTATTGAGAATATGCCAATCACAAACCTTCAAAAACGAAATACAAATATTACAAAAGGACTTATACCAAAACATTTAATCTCTTTGCAACCATTTCTTGGCGAAGACCACCTACTAAGAGTAAGACGTCGATTAAAGAATGCAAAATTAGTTTGAGATGCGAAACATCAAATTATACTTCCAAAGAAACACGTTTTGACTAATGTTATTGCTACCGAAATTCATGGTGGGAATCTACATTGTGGCGCAGAATTGCTACTAGCGTTAATGAGACAAAATATTGGCCGATTTCTGGAAGATACACGGCAAAAAATATTGTACACAATTGCATCAGATGCTTTAAGGCCAAACCTAATATCATAGAACCTATTATGGGAAATTTGCCATACGAACATGTAAATACAACTTTTGTGTTCCACTATGTAGGTATAGACTACGGTGGACCTTTCCTGGTTAATGACAAACGTACACGTGGCTGTAAACAAATTAAAGTCTATGTTTGTGTGTTCGTGTGCTTCGCCACGAAGGCGATTCCTTTGGAATTAGCCAGTGATCTAAGTACAGAGGCTTTCATTGCTGTATTAAGACGGTTTATTGCTAGACGCGGTAAACCTCACACAATATTTAGCGACAACGCAACGAACTTTGTTTGGAGAGAATGTTACGACAATTTTAGTTAAGCGCTTCTGGTGGCAAATTTGAGTTCTGTAAAAAAACGCACCACCGCACCACACCCGTACCGTTCTACCCATTTCCATTCAAGGTAACTATTGGGAAGCGTTTTAATTTAACGATTAACAGTACCTGTTCCTTATTTATTCAGTCCTGATGATCTTGTGGCTCAAGAAAACTATAGAAATCCTATTGATAAATATTTTATATGCACTGATGACAAGAGTTTTGTTTGCACAAATCTCAGGAACTCTCAATATAAGGAGAATTCGGGCTGCAGCTATACGGAACCTCCATTCATTCAGCACAGTAGATGACATTTTAACATCAAGAATAGTCTCGTATTATGTGGAATTACTGAGAAAACACTATTCCAATGGGTTTCGTTATGATTTTACGATTGCAGGTACCTTCTTTGAAAAGAGAGTTCTAGCACGAAGGGCTTTACTCTATCCCTTCTTAAACCCCATTAGATCTCTGCCACCATCAGCTAATTTACCTTGGTCTGGCATAATGAGTCAGGCCAAAATGATATTAAAATACGCCGGAATGAATGGCGTATTATTGTCTTATCAATTCGCAGAAGACTGCGAAACTCTTCTACATACCAAGCGCACCATCATAGATGAGTCCAACTATGTCGTCCAACAAGCCTCAGCCTGACAAATATCATTAGAAATACTCAGCACCAAAATGAACTTCTGAATCTTAAACAAGGTTCTGTAACATTGCACCTTGCAAGATTTTGCTGGATGATTCGCCTTTTATACTGTCATGTTCCCATCTTTTGTGTCCGCAATACCGAAATATGTCTGTTAAAACCGCAAAATATTTTGTCTGCTCGGCCTCCATTAACGATCTCTTTCGTTTAGTTACTACTCTTTCGGATCAGGAACCTGCTGCACCTTTACCATCGGTTCCGTCATGCCATAAACCCTTCTGTCCGGATTACCAGCTGAAGGATAATAGCACTAGAAATACTCAGTACCAAAATGAACTTCTGAATCTTGACGTCTATAGAAGCTACAAAATAATTGAAGGCTTGGAAAGTGAAATAACGATTAAAACAGCTGAATTGAGAATGTTCGAAGGCCATATAATGAGTAGTAACCATTTGGTCAAGAACCTTCAACTTGAATTAATATTACTGAGACATCAGAAAAGACTGAATCCGAATATTTACGATCCGAACGTCAATCCTTATGGGGAGTATTCCGGAGGCAACGGAAATTATCATATCACCATTTGGTCAAGAATCTTCAACTTGAGTTAGTATGATTGACAAATCAGAAACAATCAAATCCGAATATTTGCGATTCGAACGTCAAAATCGATGCCGTTATAGCACTTACACCAATTTCAATAAAATTTATCATCGTGACTTATAAAACTTATTGTTTTATTCTTCTTAATATCACCTTTCATGTGTGTAGCAATCTATCAGGAAGTCTGATGAGAAAGCAAATAATAATGAATAGTTCTTCAACAGTCCTTGTAATGAAAAACAATAGGACCCAAGTGCCTGAATTCTGGCGATCTAATAAGAAAGTTTGAATGACTGAAGATTTATTTAAGGATAGGTTTTATAATTGTTTTATCCCGGCTGTGGAAGTCTATACGACGAAAAAAATCCATATTTTAAAGTTTAAACGGTTCATGATAACGCTGGTTGCCACGATATAGAACTACATCATCCCAATGTGAAAATTGTTTTCCTTCTGTTATCGACAGGTTAGAAAATAGTGAAAATAAAACTTTTACTCAAGTCTTGGATGTAATTTTCTATTTTAGATTGTATTAGAACCGTGTCATCGGCCTGCGCAGAAATTAAACCATCAACGCTTAATGCGTGTTGGAAACCTCTTTTACCTCAAATGGTCCAAGCAATACAAGATGATTCTGTAGGTGATCGATTTTTTTGATCATCATTTATATTTAATATATTTAATTTTACAGTTCTAGCGTGTGAACATTTGGCGACTAGTCGAATTAAAAAACTGGCCAGATGAATTTATTTCTCGTCTGAGGGAATGGGGCCTAATTCCCATTGAAGGCGAGTACAAATGTCATATTTGTGGCTCCCCATTCACATTGACATCACTTTCTACCAGGTATATGATCATATAACAAATAAAATATTTATGTAAAAGTATTTTATATTATATTATTATTACTAATATAATATTTCTTTATTTATCTAGCACTGACGGATACAGGTGATGTATAACGTGGTTAGCGTACGGAAGCAGAAAAGAAAACAATGCCCGGGCGCCAAATCACTACGTGCAGGCACATTTTTTTAAGATCTCATCTCCATCTGTGGAAAATCCTCGTCTTTGTAAGCTGTTGGGCTTACAATATGGATTTGACTCAAATATGCCGACAACTGAAAATAAGCTACCCTACGGATGTATACTGGGCCTTATTTTGCAGGGGAAGTCGTATTTGACAAATTCATATTGTGCCCGGAGAAGCTCGGCGGACCCGATCGCATCGTCGAAATCGACGAAAGCAAATTTGGTCGGCGGAAGTACCATCGGGGACGTCGAGTTGAGGGTCAATGGGTTTTTGGATGGTATGAGAGAGGTACCGGTCGAGTTTTTATGGTGCCGGTAGAAGATCGGTAAATAATATAAAACATAATACATCTAATTACAAGCATACCAACTTAATAATTTTATAGGGGAGCAGACACATTACTTTCTATTGTGAGAGAGTGGATATTACCCGGTACAACAATTATTTGTAGGTTCTATTTGAGGTTATAGGCCCGACTGCATATCCCAAACGAAATATCATGAAGGGCAAAGTAAGAACTGCATTTTCTTTGATTATTGACAATCGTGTAATGGAGCACATAAGAAAATGCACAGAAGAAGAAGCCTCTCGAGTACTGGGAACTCAATGGAATCTTACTCCTGCAAAACTAAATGCATTTACTGCTATTCTATATGCACGTGCCGCATATCAGGCAAACAATTTAAATATTTCATATCTTTGGAACAGTAAATGGGGTCCCGCTTTGTTTTCAAAAGGCATGTCCACGAGTAACTTCTGTGAAATTGTGCGGTTTATCAGGTTTGACAAAAAAAGTCAACGAAGCCAGCGCTTACAAACAGATAAATTTGCCCTAATATCCGAAGTATGGTACAAATACATCGAGAATAGCCAAAATTGTTACAAGTCTGAGGAGCATGTAGCTATCGATGAACAGCTTTTCCCAACCAAAGCGAGATGTAGGTTTACACAATATATGCCGACCAAACCGGACAGGTTTGGTGTCAAATTCTCTGGCTAGCATCTGATGTCAGCACCAAACATACCATAAATGGATTCCCATATTTGGGAAAGGAAGAAAGCAGAGGGGCTTCAACTCAGCTTGGGGAATTCGTTATTCTCTGGAACAGGAACCGTTTACAGGATGCGGAAGAAGCGTCAATATTGACAATTTCTTTACAAGCGCATCACTATACTTCATTTTTTAATTCGGAGGAGCGTTTTAAAATTAGATCGCCAAAAAGGGGGGTTGCCATTGGTCAGTTTTCAGGTAGAATTACTCTAGAACAAGTTAGCCATTTATTAAAAATGAACACCATCTTCAAAAATATCAAAGTTATGCACAAAAGCAAAGATATAACAAAAACTATCAAATTCTTGACTGGCTGGCAAATCACGATTTCAACAACATTACAACTGTGGGAAGATGTAAAAGAAAATACAAGTTTTTTATGTACATGATTTATAAATCAAGATTGTTTAGAACATGTTTGGGTCTATCAGAAGGCAATGTGGAAACGCGACTAATCCCGCTTCTGCCCAATTTCAAAGCGCATTTAAAAAAAATTTTCTGTTTAAATTATTTCCTGTACGTTAAAGGTGCAAACAGAATTGAAGATTTTGACGATTTATTAGTACAGTATAACACTATCCCTAACATAAATGAAATTGTTACCAAACCTACTAATAATGCTAGTAATTTATTTAATGATCTGTTGCAAATAAATAGCACCGATTATAATAATCAAAACATACCAGAAAAAATGCGTTATCTTGGGTTTCAGGATAATTAATAAAAAAATGTTTAGAAAAACATTCCTGTTCAATATGCGATTCTTATGCAAGGGAAAACCAAAAATTATCGGATGAAACGCAATTAATTCATTTCAGAGCCTTTGAGTCCTCTGATAGAGATGTATTTGGCAACCTGAAAACACGGCCAACATTATTTTACATATATATTTGTGAATTAGATACCACATTTTGTAAATTATTTCCAACAGCAGCTATTTGCTCCAATGTTGGATTAAAAATAAAAGAACAATTATTAAAGATACCTTTCAGTCACCACTGCGAACAGTTCCCCTATTTATATTTAGTTTGTTTATATACTAGATTAAGGATTTTTTATACATTAAAATTTTGTAACCAAAATCAAAAATTAAAGGAAAAAGAAACAAAAAAATCATTAATATTAGACATTCATAATATAAGTTTATTAATTATTTATGTTACCAAATAAATAAACGTGTTAGGAACTAACAAAGCTGTTTTTATTATGATTAATTATTGTTCATTCCAACATTAAAATAATTTTGTGCATGAATAAGTTAAACATCTCAAATTGATGTATATATTTTGATAATAAATCCTCTTAGAGATTAAGTATATAAAATAATGAATTCATATAAAACACAACCAAGTAAGCTGCGCGTGTAGGCAGCGCGAAGTTCACGAAGTACCTAAAAGATCAAAGGTGCCGACAGAGAGTGCGACTACTGGTAGTATCTTTATACTGTGATATAGGTGTCCGGCGCAAGCCGGCGATATAGACTATGGGCGCACATGTGCATTCGGATGCATATTGCGTGAAATATTATTTAGTCCCCAGCGATAACTATAGCCAATCACACGCCATTCATGCGAACCGCTTCGGGTCAGAGTACTCAGCAGTCAAAAGGTTAAAAAAAACTAAAAAGACAACAAGACCAAAAACATATAACTGAATTACAGCAAATTCGAAAAGAAGAAAACGCCTACACAGTCCTTACATTTCAAGGAAATATATCGTATAAAATTAACCAAATACTGAATAAATATAACATAACAACTTATAAAATAAAACGAAAAATTCATAATCTGCTGTTCAGTGCAAAAGATCACACAAATATTATGGAAAAAGTGGATTTTATAAATTAATTTGTGAAACATTCCATACTACGTGTATACATATTCCATACTACGTAACTGGAAGATCCCTATATTGAAGCCAACATGAATTCAACAAGGTTTCTGGAGTCACGTTGAATAAGGGGAAACTACTTAGCATCACAAAAGTTTATGAAATAGAAAAATTTATACATAAAAACCACCACGAACCTTGCAAGATTTTGCTGGATGATTCGGCTTTTATACTGTCGTGTTCCCATTTTTGTCTTCGCAACCTGGAAACATGTCTGTTAAAACCGGAAAATGTTTAGTCTACTCGGCCTCCATTAACGATTTCTTTCGTTTCGTTACTAATCTTTCGGATCAGGAACCTGCTGCACCTTTACCATCGCCTCCATCATGTCATAAACCCTTCTGTCCGGATAGCCAGCTGAAGGATAATATCATTAGAAATACTCAGTACCAAAATGAACTTCTGAATCTTGACGTCTATACAAGCCACAAAATAACTGAAAGCTTGGAAAGTGAAATAACGATTAGAAGAGCTGAATTGGGAATGTGCGAAGGCCATATAGTGAATAGTAACCATTTAACCAAGAACCTTCAACTTGAATTAGTATTATTGAGAAATCAGAAACAACCAAATCCGAATATTTACAATCCGAACGTCAATCCTTATCGGGAGTATTCCGGAGGCAACGGAAATTATCATAATATCCCAAAGGGGTTGTTATGTCGGGGGTTTAATAATCTCGGAAAATTATTCCGTGTTCTCATCTTTTGTGTCCGCAACATGGACACATGTCTGTTAAAACCGGAAAATGTTTAGTCTGTTTGGCCTCCATTAACGATCCCTTTCGTTTCGTTGCTAATCTTTCGGATCAGGAACCTGCTGCACCTTTACCATCGGTTCCGTCATGCCATAAACCCTTCTGTCCGGATTGCCAGCTGAAGGATAATATCATTAGAAATACTCAGTACCAAAATAAAACTCGGCGCGAAAAACACACGCGGCGCCGGAAAACACACGTTAAAACTGTGTTTTCCATTTATTGACTTGCAAATTTAAGTAATTTTTAACACACGTTAAAACTGTGTGTTTTCCAATTATCGACTTGCAAATTTAAGTATTTATTTTTTTAATTTTATTGCTGCAACTTTTAACTTATTTAAGGTAATAGCTTTTGAATTTAGTATAAACTAATTCATAATTTTAACAAATTTTTATAGTATTTTTACGCCACGTTGTTGTCAGTTAACTTAATGCGCACTTCATTTTTATGTGGTCAACTTCTTTCAATTTCTATTGTAAGTTTAATTAATTTAAATTTTTAATGATTTTTTAATAATTTTTGAATCTTTGTCTTCAAACTAATTTGTAGTCTGACCTGATGAAGGAATAAATTATTCCAAAAGCTTGGAGTGAAAAAAGGAAATGATGTTTTAATTTCCGTCGTCGTTCTTCTCGGTTGTGATACCCAAGATTTTATTCTCGTTCGTTTATTCAAAATGTTGTTAAGCTCTGGTCTGAAGGAAAAGATACTGTTTTAAACAATATTTTTTCTGAAAAGTTTGCAAAAGAGGAAAACATTAAAAGTAATGCTTCTGTAAACATTGAAGAAATAAATAATAATAAAACTAATGAAACACAAGAAGATTACATTTACTTCGAAAATACAGGAATAGAAATAGAGTATATCGAAGAAAACGTACAGGTAGGTATATGTATCTGATCCGTCTACTGAAGAAGCAATTCAAATAGCAGCTAAACAAACTAATGATACGATCAGTTTACATATTAGAAAAGAAGAAACACTGTAAACAAAGAAAAACGAACAGATAGTTGTAGAGAAAGAAAGACACAATATCCGACAGAAAACTATAGAAGACCTGAGAACTGAAAAAGAACAGGATGGAGAACAAATTAAAAAAAAGAAGTTTCTTGAAGATGAGGCTGAAATAAAGACAGTTAAAGATTAGATAACTAATGTACGTTACTGCTGAACAAATAAATCTTAATAATGTAAAAATGCCTGCAAAAATGAAAAAAGGGGTCGGCCTAAGGGGTTAGGCAATACAGTCATAGGTTTAAAGCGTAAGAAATTAATTAAAAAAAGCATTTAGGTGATTTTTAGTAAAAAATGTTTTTTCTAGTCAGTTCATGTTTTATTTCTATTTTATTATTCCTACTCCCTTTTGTATAATATTGGTTAGACGGCCAGCGTCGGTAACCAATTCAGAAACGGAGGCACTCCCAAAAAAATAGCTAAAAAAGCAAGAAGACAGGGAGTCCACCATGCCTAGTCTTTTTCGTTAATTTCTAGATGAAAAGAATAAAGAATAAAGCGTATTGCAAAACTGGAACAGGCAGATCCTTTGAAAGATTTTTTTAAATCTATGGGTAGAGTTGTCAGCACTTGCCCACCTTTGTGACAGACACAAGTTAAGCGTAGAGTTTTTGATATTGAAAATAACACACAAACACCGTGCCATCTGCTCTGACTTCGTCCTCAACACTGGAACCAATTTTTCATAATTCGCATCCAGGTCAAACATCCACACACATAAATACCAATATAACATCCACTGGAACTACTTCGTGTTATAATATAAACAATTCTATACTTTATTTTTTTCCGACCTTTTTCTGTTTAATTTTCCATATTCGTAGCACAGAGCTAACATGAACACGTCTTCATTATTCGTTGTTGAAGAGCTATATATTTTTAAGAACAAAATGCTTTTCACTCGATAGAAAGACCCATCAAATAACAACTAAATGACAAATCCAAAGTGTGACACACACTAAAAAATTTCGGTGTCACAACGAGCTTCAAAATCCGTAACTTGGAGACAATTGTACATGGAAAAAACACATGGCTCTTTATATTATCAAAGTACTTCCGGAGAACGAATGATGAAGTTACAGTCATTTGTAATAGGGTACGACAAGATGTCATACCGAATGACACGGGGTTATTCAACTGACGAAGATTATGTTATTAAAACCAAAGAAATTATCGTAAACACGAAACGAGAAGGTAAGGTGGTAGTTCTCGGAAGACTTGACTTCCAATACCGAAGTTAACATAGCCCTAGAAAAGAGACCTTCATCAAAGAAGAACCTGTCTTAACGGCTTCTGATGGATTATGCAAATTAAGCATAAAGGAAAAGCCTATTGAAGACAAGATATTAAACACCAATCTCTACCAAATCTATCATCATTCAATCGGCATCTGTATAACCACGATGGTTCTTATATTGACAGGGGACTTAGGCGTCGTATCTAGTACTATATTCAAAAAAAAAAAAAAAAAAAAACAGAGCAACAAACCGAAAACAAGAGGTAGAAGGAATTTGCCATTGGCACCTCTTTCTC
The DNA here is from genome assembly GCA_036711955.1 of Digitonthophagus gazella. Taxonomy (NCBI): domain Eukaryota; kingdom Metazoa; phylum Arthropoda; class Insecta; order Coleoptera; family Scarabaeidae; genus Digitonthophagus; species Digitonthophagus gazella. Next base: position 20,874,568 of record JASCIT010000006.1, on the reverse strand, counting down.
CTAAGAGGAAGATGCTGATGGAAGGAGAACCTATCCTACCACCCAGTAAATCACCAGAAGATGGTCACCCGGAAGACGAGGTAGCCTCTCTGCAGCCATAGTACGTCGAAGGTCACCACAACGGCATCCACCGCGAGTGAAGAGACTGAACCTATTTCGTGTTGGTGTAAAGTTAGTGTTAAGTGGTTTAGAAAATAATGCGAAGGTTCAACAACACTGTTTTCTTAAATGTGAGTGAAAACTGTGGAAAAAGTTACACTCTTCAAAACTATTTAAGAAGACATCCAGTAATATCTTGTGTAGACCAGGAAATTAAACTTGAAACACGACGCAGTGCGAAAAACTGTAAAATTTTATATATGCGAGAACTACTTATGTACACAAGCAATGTTACTTCGCACATTTACGGAGCAACGGACATAAGCGTAAGGTTTCTGCAATCATCGAATACGGAATAGAGATGTAGCTGGAACATTTGAAGATAAAATTGTTTGTTGTCCCATAAGTGAACTAAACCCAGGGTAGGCCAACTCCATATAAAATTCTTGAAATTGTTGGTTTAGTACGTAAACCGACACACCTTTGGCGCTGATGTAGAAGTCCCTAGATTTATAATCTAGGGACATTAATTTTTAAACGAAAACGAAAATATAACAATGTTTCCATAATAACACAATCAAAATATTTTAACTTAATTTCGAAGATGTCGAAGTTGTTATGAGTGATTTTTACGACATTTTTTAACGTTTACGACGATTACAATTCTATTCCATAGTACTGCTTTTGTTTATATTGTCGGTAAGTGTTAACTTTAAAATTTTTAAGACCTGGCACATCATGTTTATTTCTGCTTCTACAGCAACATGCCCGGGGATATACCATGTCCGGTTTCTGGTTGCAATAAGGAGTCCTCCCGCCATCAATTTCCGAATCCTAATAAAGATCCGGAAAGATTTATTATATGGATTTGGGCGACCGGAAACTAAAAATTATTAAATTAGGAAAAAGATAGAGTTTACGCATCTTACAGGATTTGCGGGATTCATTTAACTGAACAGGACAAATACACGTCCCGATTATTAAGAAGAACGTGTGTGCCATCGTTACTCCTGTCATGTAATTTTATTTATATTACAAATTTAAATTATATTAATCATTTATCAAGGATATTTATAAAATTTAATTGAAATTTAATGTACACCTGCAATCAAACAAAAGCCAGGAATTCTCCGTTAACAATTTTATAATACTCATAAACCAACAGAAACTTTAAATATTAATTTATAAAGTATTTTATGTTACAGTTTTTCTCATAATTGTTTTTATTAAAGCTACTGAAGCCTATCGACCTAATTGTGAAAGTGACACTCAATCCTCCCTAACCGAATCCCCTCAATTCTGTCAAACCCAGCCTTCCACCCCTCCTACAGCCATATCTAAAAAGATTTGTCCTTCAACATTTTGTAAGTATTTATTGGTTCCTTTTTCAAATAAATACATATTTACATAAAAACTAGCTTTTAGTTAGGTTGCTTGGTTTTTAAGCTACCACTTTCATCAAAATTCCTTAAGCAGTGCCTAATCCTAAGATCCGAATTATTCCTGGTCCCGTTTTTTGTTTGTTTTTTTAAACAGCAAACTTTGGAAATACCATCACCAAAAAATATCGTCGGTGGACACTTTCGACGATGGACCCATCCTCGCGTTTATGTTTAAAAAGGTTCAGACAAAGCGTTACGTCTTTAATATTTCGTTACAGTAACCTTAATTCACGATTACGAAATGCCTACTGCCTACCTAATGCCTACTTCGCAATTACGTAAGTTAATAGTGAATGTAAGGTTAATTCAGTTAATAACATTAGGTTTTAGTTTGTAGTGTGGAAAATATCGGAAAATTGAGGAAACTTACCCATTCACAAGCAAGAAATGTGATTAAAAATGTTATTAAGTTCTTTAACACACAGAAGAGCAGTGGATCATGGTCATATCCATTAGATAAAGCTACGGAACTCGCAGCTGCTGCTATTGGAGTATCAATTGGCCTTATAAAAAAACATTCGCAGGGAAATGAAAGTTGTGGCCGCTGCACCGTTGGTTAGCCCCAAAAAGAAACATACCATACCTGCCGTCAACAAAATTCACTTGGATGATATGGATAAGGATATTTTACGAAGGAAGGTACATGAAAGTTCTGTAATTGATCATCAAGTACCAACTGTTAATACATTACTAGTAAAGATGCAAGAAAAAATTAATTATGCAAAACAGCGAGACATTGCGGAAACATTGATATGAAATTGGATTTACTTTCAAAACATGTCCCGATAAAAGAAAACTTTTAATGGAGTGAAGTGATATAGTAACATGGCAATCCCAATATCTACGAATTATGAGGGATAATGATAGGTAAATGATGGTTTTTTTAAACTGCTTTGCAAATTTGGTTAGTTTTTCTCTTAACATTTTTAATAGTTTTTTCGATTTTCAGAGCCATAAATCCAAAACGATAACGTACATAGATGAAACGTACCGGGTGGCCAACTAAGAATGATCACCGGCCATATCTCAATGACAGATCATCCTATTTTAATGAAACAAAAAATCTTATAAGGAAAGTGACCATAAAAAATCGCTGGAAAATATTTTCAAGTTTCTTAAATGACCGCTAGGGGGCGTAACCTAAATGATTGAACACAAAATCACGATTTTTTTTATTTTCTTCAAAATTAAGGGTTATTGAAAATAAATTAATTTGAAAGATAAATGAATTTCGACTAACACGTATGAAACACTTTTTGTCGTATCTCCAAAAATAAAGTGGTGGGGATGAGTTGAAAATGTTCATTTGCGATGGCCGATTACTCCGGTTATACTGAACAGAATTTAACAAACTTAATCTCGTTGGAGAGGGGTTTTCATGGTCTACTAACGACTACTTACGCTGTTTTGATATGAATATTCGTTTCGCCGCCAGAGGGCGATATCTAGAATTTTGACAAATATTACAGCTTTTCTCAAAAAATTTAAATGGAACGGTATGTTCATTTTTACACGATAAAATAAAGAATTAAAAGCTTAACATGACGCTGAAAACCCGAGCTCGCTATCTTGCTTCTAACAATAGATATTGGCCAAGAAGCAAAAACTATAGCATTATAAGATCTAGTTGACCGATGTTACATTGTTGACATATGTTTGACATACGTTTTTTAGCGTCTGATTTCCACAACTTACTTGATATTTGATACCAATTTATATGCTAGCCGACCAGACCGACCGTTCGACTTCGCCTGAGCTCCCGCCTTACTCATCACACCCACGAAAACTATTTCGCATTTATTTTTTTTATACAAGGTTTATAACGCGTATTAAATTTTGATTCAATTTAATATGACTGTTATGGCGAATTCGATTGGGAAAACTAGTGTGCACCGGTGCGCACTCGTTGAGTGCAAAATGTGACATATGTCACACTAGCTTAGTGCAAAAAAAGGCAAATTCAACAGAACGCGATGAAATCAAACATAATCATAACATCACTTGTAAGTGTGTTTAAGGCTTGATGATGTTTAAAATGTTTTATAAACTGCAATAATAAAATGTAATAGAACACAACGAAACAACCAATAGAACACACTGCTATGCACTGGTGCGCACCAGTGCAATTGAGTGCAACCAATCGAATACGCCATTAGAATGGTGCCAGTTTCAAACTTCTACGATAACGGCTTATCGAGATATCGCTATTTCACATAATGTGTTGTTATTTAAACACGTGAGAGAAAAATTAAAAATAAAAATTACCAACATATTTAGGACTCTTAAGGCAATGTGTTGTTCAAATTTCAAGTTTTTTCGGCAAGCTATTCCCGTGTAAAAAAAAAATCGCAAAATTGAGGTACTGCGCCGAGAGCCCAAAACTGGGTACATTTTTTTTATTAAACCTGTCATAATTATTATACGAGTGGGAGGCAAAATTTAAAGTTTCTACTGATAATACAGAGTTAAATCACGCCACCAACGACACCAGTTTCGTTTTTTTCCGTGGGGTAGTTTTGTTATTATTCGTCTTTAAAATAAGAGGTAAAAGCTATAGCTCTTGCTCTTTGTCTAATATCTACCGTTAGAAGCAAGATAGCGAGCTCGGGTTTTCAACGTCATGTTAAGCTTTTAATTCTTTATTTTATCGTGTAAAAGTCAACATACCGTTCCATTTAAATTTGTTGAGAAAAGCTATAATATTTGTCAAAATTCTAGATATCGCCCTCTGGCGGCGAAACGAATATTCATATCAAAACAGCGTAAGGAGTCGTTAGTAGACCACGAAAAACCCTTTCCAACGAGATTAAGTTTGTTAAATTCTGTTCAGTATGATCAGAGTAATCGGCCATCGAAGATGGACATTTTCAACTCATCCCCACCACTTTATTTTTGGAGATACGACAAAAAGTGTTTCATACATGTTAGTCGAAATTCATTTATCTTTCAAATTAATTTATTTTCAATACCCCTTAATTTGGAAGAAAATGAAAAAAATCGTGATTTTCTGTTCAGTCATTTAGGTTACGCCCCCTAGCGGGCATTTAAGAAACTTGAAAATATTTTGCAGCGATTTTTTATGGCCACTTTCCTTATGAAATCTTTTGTTTCATTAAAATAGGATGATCCGTCATTGAGATATGGCCGGTGATCATTCTTAGTTGGCCACCCGGTACATTCATCCGTCATATGGGGTTTCAAAATGCTGGCAAACTGAAACTGAATTAGGCGTTTACAAACAGAACAGAAGTGGACAACGTTACATTATTGTACATGCAGGTGGTGAATATGGCTTCGTTCCAAATGCATTACTCACGTTTAAATGTCAGAGTAAATCAAGTGATTATCATGATGACATGAATCATAAAAACTTTATGCAGTAGTTAGGAACCAAGTTAATCCCAACTTACCTCCAAATGGATTAATCGTAATGGATAATGCCTCACACGACAGTGCTCAAATAAATAAACCATCTACACAAGCCACTCGTAAGGACTCAATTATTAAATGGCTACAAATGCAACGAATTCCCATAACGTCGGATATGAGGAAAACTGGGTTACTTGAATTGGTTAAGGCTCACCAACACTCAAAAACCTATTATGTTGATGAATTGTTCAAAGAGCATGGTCATACTATTGTGCAATTGCCACCACACCATTGCGAATTAAATCCAATTGAAATTTTATGGAGTATAATGAAGCATTAAGTGGCGATGAGAAATGTTGAACAAAAAAAAAATGCTAATATCGAAGCCTTTATACAAGAAGCTGTCGCTGAAATTACGCCAAACTTCTGGCAGAAGTATTGCGATAATGCACGAAAGATAAGGTAGGAGTTCTGGGAAAAACACAGCCTCTTGGATGATGTACTTGAGGAAATGACATTCACCGTCAATAGAGATTCTTCTAGTGAAGAATCTATCTATTATTCATCATCAACGGATTATGAATGTTAATGCTCTTAAATAATAATAATCAAATTTATTTAGATAGAAAATAAAAATTTTTATAATAGGGGAGAGTGGGGCAAGACGGGGTACTTAAGGTTTGGAGGTTAATAAAATCCAGAATTTCGTTCATAGAGAAAAATATTTTTAGTTTATATAATCTTCGATGATTAAACTTTAAGATTTTTGGCAAGAACGAAATACTAATTCCTTAATTTTAACATAATCAACGATTAAACATAAAAAGTCATTTCACCCCATCTTGCCCCACGTGTGAGGTAAGATGGGGAACAAGATGGCGTCAGATTCACATAATATGCAAACATGGACGCCTCATCGACATCATCATTTAACACAAGCACATTAATTTTCTACGTTTTCTTATTTTTGGGGTTTTATCATAAAATTTTCCCTTTTTGTTCGGTTTTTCCTCTTTTCTTCGAGTCTTTCAGCTTTCTTCCTAAGACCCAGTTCCCTATCTTACGTCACTTCCCCGTCTTGTCCCATCCTCCATTAAATGAAGAAGTTAAGACGGGGTACCCCATCTTGCCCCATTGGGCGCTTTTACAAAATAATAATAATAATACAATTATACACTTAAAATGGACTTAAAAAGGTACTCATGTTTAATACTCATTTCTTACTAATTTCATGAAACTAACACTTGCATGAAGTCACCGCATCGTTTAATAACTATCACGCGATGAAATATTTCATAAATTATAAGAAAATTCGACATAACAGGATTTTGCTCGATACCATGACAATGCGATATCCTACAATATTGGTTATCAAGTGATATGATAAAGAGGAACTAGTAAAACCTCTCATTATTCGTAGCGTTGTATAAAAGTGCTTTGTTGCAAGTAAAAACCGGGTACCCCATCCTACCCCACTTCCCCGTCTTGCCCCACCCTCCCCTACAGGTTTTCGGAATAATAATCGACCTATTCCGAAAGCTTGGATTAGAAATAAAGAAACGTTTGGATTAGAAATAAAAAAATTTTATGCCATTAATTTTTAATGTTTACTTATTGAACCAAAACTATTGAAATGGTGATTATATCAAACTTTATTTTGCCTATGTTTTTTTTCCATTATATAAAGCATATGAAAACTTTGAAAATTTATATTCATTGTATCAAACGCAAAAAAAGAAATCTAATTTACCGCCCATATACTTTTGCCTCTGAATATACCTGCAGCGACATGTCAAATTCTCCATGGACAATGATTGCTTGGGAGAGCTATAGTATTTTAAAGGCACCACTTCAGTAGTAATATACAGTTCAATTAACTTAATTATCATTTCGGTAAGTAGACAAAAGAAACCCCAACTTGAAATGGTAAAATTTGCGTTTAAACTAAATAAAATTTAATTAAATAAGGAAAATAATTATCCGTACAAAACTGACAATTAGACAGTAACGTGGGAAATCTACAAACAACAAGTGTCTCACGGACGGCTAGGACTTCGATAATGTCACACAACCGAGAACTTAGGTATGTGAGGGAAAACTTTCCTCACATTATAAAAGGGATCAGGAATTGGACAACCTTATAAACATTAGTTTACTGATTTTGGTCGCATACACATAACAGATATTTTCAAACTAACAATGTGGGGATATCGCTCGCTACACTGTCTTATTTTCAGTAAGCTGTAGTAGAACATCAGCAAGCTGGATGCGTTGCCACATCACTGGGGTGAAGTTGATTCTCATTATACATTCTGTTTCCTTTCCATACCTGAATCATTCCCTTTACATAAAACGTTTTAGGCGGTCAAGCAAATTAACATATATAGTGAAATTCCCCTTTGCGAACACCCCTTTTCAAAGCACACCCCTCTTGGACGAACAATTTCTCATGGAACCGTCAGACTCTAATACAATTACTTTGCATTTCTCTTAAGCGGACACCCCTCTTGAACAGACACTTTTAGTGAGTCCTGTTGGTGTCCGCACAAGGGAGATTTCACTGTACATACTTTCTATTTTATTTACATACCATTTCCATACCTGTCGTATCCAATCAGTTACATACCATATTGATTGATATGCTACATTTTTAAAGGACTTTTAATATTTTCTGATACTAATTAAACTAAAAATTATTGGAAAGTCAACCAATCATCAGGATGTACAAATTAGACCAATCTTCATCGGAGGTATGCTATAATGAAACGACAAGGTGAAAATGCATTAAAAATTAAGTAAAACAAAAGATCAACGTTTCTATGTAACAATGGATACTTACAATTGAAGGTTAATAACACCGGTAAAAAAACTATACGTTGAGAAATCGGAAAAATAATTATAAAGACCCATAAACCTACAAATTACGCAAGGTTAAGAATTTAAACACTACAATATACTCTCTTTTCGCGGAAAGATGTCTCATGCGTCATTAGTTGTCGGCGTTTTCTCGACATATGTCAAATATTTTTTTCTTTATTTAATCATATATGTCAGATAGAGACGAAAACCGAAAATAGTAGTCTAGGATAATATAATTAATTAATGACGCATGAGACATCTTTCCGCGAAAAGAGTATAGCTAATTTATTACCGAACAGAAGATGAAAACCGAGGAGAACTTTAAAACCAACAGGTTAACATAACAACTATTACACGCTCACAATGACATTGACAAATGTATTAAATACCTCTGGTGGAAGGAGGACAAACTAACAAGTAAGTTTGCAGCGCCGATAGATGGCATGGACGCAAAAGGCATTGATTTGAAAGAGCGAATTTATCTTATTTAGTGGTTTTGTTTAGTTAGTATAAGTTTATTTAATTATTCTTCAGTATTCAGACCAAAGATATGTAGTTTTAGTAATAGAATTAGTTCTCGGATATATGCGTGAAAACTAATGATATTAATAATAGTTCTCTAAACAGGGATTATTAAAAAAAAACTAAAATTATTACAGTGGGTCAAAAAGGTATTAGGACACCTAACATTTTTCAAGAAAATACCAAAAGATGTAAACATTTTTTATATCCAATAATAAATGTTGTAGAAGAGCGGTCCGTAGGGCCGCTAATATGTCATTAACGACTTGGACTTCGGTAGTTGAGAGTTGGGTTGTGCTGAAGGCGGCTCGATAGTTGTTAAAACTTGGTAAGTGACGGTTGGAATCTGCTTTGAAACGAGAATTTTATAAGGAATATTATTTTTCTCCTTTTGTTTGTATTACAAAATGTTTTGTTTGTATTATAACACTTGTCATGTATTTCTATCTTTGTGACGATTTTATTTCACTTATAGACTACAAAAATAACACTTTGTGATATATATGGGTGGAGAGAGGACACCTTAATAAGTAAGTTGAGGGAATTTAATTTTATTCCCCAAGAAGGTGAATATAAATGTCATAAATGCGACGCAGTACTTAAGCTCCAAAAAAAGAGCAATATCGACGGCTACGTATGGCGTTGTAATAATTTTGTTGTTATAAAAAAAAAACAAGGTGTGGAACAGAAATATTTGTAAGGACGAAAACATTTTTTGAAAAGTCCCATTTGGAAATTTGGCAAATATTGGGATTTGCACACCTCTGGGTATGCAAAGCAAGCCTAAGCTTAGCTGCCCAAGAGGTGAAAATGTCCCTCGTAACAGCCGTTGACTGGGCTTCATTTTGTCGAGAGGTTCTTCTCAACAAATATTTACTGCACCCTCAAAAATAGGTGGTCCCGGATGTACAGTCGAGATCGATGAAAGTAAATTCTGTCGTCGAAAGTACCATCGGGGCCATCGTGTAGAGCGTCAGTGGGTTTTTGGCGAGTTTGAATGTGGGTCTGGAAAAGTATTTATGATTCCCGTCGAAAAACGGTAATACTACTTTATCTTATTGTTAGTGTTCTACAGGATGTCCGGAAATAACGTTCGTATACTGAAGGGGGTAATTCTACAGCTAAAAATATGAGGAAAAGTTCATATGAACATTTGTCCGGAAATGCTTCCCAAAGGAGCTACAGCTCTTTAAAGTTGATACTCATGGTGTGTTTTTTTTAAATTATTTCACTTATCTTACAGAGTAGAATATTGAATTTTGGAACATCCCCTATTATTTACACAAGAAATATGGTGATGGTAACCAAAATGATCTACGATGAACAGGTTTTGGTACCGAGGCTGAGGAGCGCATTTAAAGTCCCCTATTTTTTTTGGTTGATAATTTTTTGAAAATCTGATCTCAAAATTGGAATGTTTAGACAAAAATACCAAAAAAATTACTAACATACGATATCCTACCATGCATCCATTTCGAGAAATTCAACGATTATGCAGTAGTGCACAAGATTTTATGTTCAGAAAATCTCTAAATATCTTAGTAGGTTCGCGCCATATTATTTGACAATTAGTATGTGTCACTCCTTAATAAAAAACAATGATAAAAACCTAATTTTATAAGCAAAAACAAGTACATAACTAAACAGGAAAAGATTTATTTAAGCAGAAACACAGAAACTGTACTCGTTTTTGTTTATAAATGAATGTTTATTTATTGATTCTTCAAAACGTAGCCTAGAATGTGCACTTATGCATAAGGCAATAAACTGGCTTCGATACCGATTTCATATTCAGGTACAATCAAAGAAAAATATGCTACTGTAGCTTCTGTTATGGATAAAATCAAGTACAACGAACACAAGTGGCTGATATGTGTAGATCTAAAGATGGTGAATTTTCTTCTTGGACAACAAGTGGGCTATAAAAAATGTCACGTTTTTTTGTTTGTGGGACAGAAGCTAAATCTGAGCACTGGATTAGAAAAGAAATGTTTTTAATTAATCAACAACTTATACCAGAATCTTTTTTAATAGACCTCTCAAGGGGACAGTTTCGAAAATCAACTTATTAGAAAAAGTGTACATTTTATTATATTTTATTATAAAAGTCGATAATAAAGATGGTAAATGTGTTACCAACAATATCAAATTCACTAAATGTTGGCAGATTAACATAAAGGGTTTAATAATGCTGTGCAATGAACTTTAAAATGAATTTGATACTATACTAACCAGACGAATCACTAAAAATTCTTTACAATATTTCTCAGCGATTATTCAACTTCAACAGTAATTCAATTTCAAAGAGCGTTTAAAAAACTTTTTTCGTAATTGCATATTAACGCAGATCATCAGAATAGTTTGCCAGATTTTGATCAGGCATTGGACGTTAACATATAAAAAGTTCTCTTAACAAAAGAATGACCAAAAACCCATGATAGAAGATTTTCAGTCAGATATCGCTTGTTGAGAATCAGAGTGGCGAAACTACAAAAAGTTGATTATTGATTTTTAAAGGGCAACTTGTTTAAAAATCAGCGTACGTTTACGTGCATAAATGACGAAACTATTACTTAAACCGTTGGCGATAGAGCGCGACGTACGCCACTCGATTTGAGAAAAAAATGAATTGGTGTTTAAGGGTAAGAGAGACGCATATTAGTTTGCGTCTACCTTCGGTCGCTTATGGGTGTAAGGTCTGCGATTCATACTAACGATTTCGCAGTTTCGCCAGTATTGTTCCGTGCCTCGCCGAAAATAAACCAGAAAGTACTACCATAGTGACAAATTAATACTTTCGTCGTTATTGTTTGGTTTGAGTGTCAAAGAGTTTATAGTCATAACGTTGAAATAACACATTTCATCAGTGCTGCACTATATATTTTTATTACGCCATGATTGCCATTTAGAAATTTTGAAAAAACAATGAAACTTTAATTTAATAGTTTTTATGATGTAAGTGCTAACAGTCAGATTTTATTTTGTGAGTAGAGATAACTCCACGAACCAAATAAGACAACTTTTAACGCGAAGTAATTTTTAATAACACTGTTGAAAGTTTTAACACGCTTCGTTATAAATTTCAAGTCCATTATTTTCCCCAAAATACGATGTTCGTATGATTTATTTAATCTCACAAATTTCTCTTGCCAAAAAATTAGAAATAAATAACTTGGGAATGAATGGGTTAAGAGCTACTTTTATGAACCTCCTGCTAATTTAACTGCCGGTTTATTACCATGGTTACTCCTATTTCAACTAGTACTATAGGTTACTTGAGCAGTAACTATAGTACTTAACCAGGAAATAAGTTACTTGGAAAAGCCTCTCTAAAGTTGATATCTATAGTGATTACTTCATGTTTTTCTTTATTTGTTGTAAATTTTATTTTATTTTTAGCAGGAAATACTTCTTTTAAGAATGAGCAAACGTGGTGAAGAAATATTGTCTGCTATTGGCATACTGAAAGTTTTTAATTTTCATTTATACATAACATACGTTTTTTGTATTTATATTTAATTATAATATTTGCAATTTAGGTGCTCAAAAAATACAAGCACTGCTTGAAGTTCTAGTCACCTGATTTTCAAAAATACTAGAAACGTAGATCATGTTACGGTTGCTCAAAATCAAGATTCACTTAAAAAGGATAATGAGCTGTCAAATTTGACAAGCTCCTCTTGTTCTACTTGTGCATCATCATCTTCTTCTAAATAGTATTCTTCATCATCATCTAAATCAACGTCACCAGGGTCTCAGTTTGATGATAGTGATGCTGATCCTAGTTATGATATCAACAAAGAAAATATAGATGATTCTATTGATAACTACGGTTCTGGAAATGAAGTGAGCAAAAACGAAAAGGAAACACGTAAAAGAAAACGAAATCAAGAGGATTGGAAACGATCAATTGCTAAAAAATTGAGGAATTCTGGCCAGGAATATTCTCATGTCCATAGAGCTAGAAGAGGCAACAATGTAAAAATTCCGGCTCGTAAACTGTTACCACCGTGTAAAAATACTTGTAAACTGAAATGTACCACAAAATTTAGCGATGAAGACCGACACAACCATTTTAAAACTTTTGGGCTTTGGGAAGTGTAGAACAGCAGAGATATTTTGTTCTCAATCCAATGTCATCAATCAATCCAAAATGCAAGAGATTGTAATCGATCGAAAAAAAAATCGCAGTTTAAATAAAGCATATTTTTTTTAACAAAAATGAATAAGGAATACAAGTGTGTTTTTTGTTTTTTTAAAACACTCTTAGAATATCAGAAAGATTTATTAGAACGTAAAATCTAAAGATGTTGATGGTATCCTAATAAAAGATTTACGTGGAAGAAACAGTGCACGAAGTGTCCCAGACGAAATAAAAATGGACATGAGGGAGCACCTTAAGTCAATTCCAGCTGTAGAGAATCACTACACTAGAGCAAAGATACAAAAAATGTATAGAAGGTGGAAAGTCTTTAACAGATTTGTATAATGTTTATGTAAAATTGTGAAGAAAATGGAATGCCGTATGACAAAATTCATCTGTACCGTTATTTGTTTAACTACGAATTTAATATGTTGTTTCATACATCTAAAAAAGATCAGTATCTACAATGCACAACATTAAAAAACTCAAATGCTGAAGAAAAAACGAATTAGAACAAAACTACAAAGATCACATTGAGGAGAAAGAATTATCAAGAACTGAAAAAAAAACAATGACAAAGAAAAGATTGGTGACCTGTATCAAGTTTATTGTTTTGATTTACAAGCAGCTCTTCCAGTGCCTAGAGCCGATGTATCCTCATTTTATTGTATGTCTCGATTAAATTGTTATAACTTTAGCGCCGGAAGACTACGCGTTTAGTCGTACGCTTGCTAACGCGCGGTTTTGTATACAGGCTGTCCCACCGAGTTGGACTGGTCGAAATATCTGGGAAACTACAAACCCGATGACTTTGAAATTTTGTGCACTGATTTAGTACATCGTAAACTACATTTGGAAAATATTTTCAGTCATCCATTACTTTCGGTTATATCAGAAGGGGTTAAGGAATTATTTTATTTGAACGTAATATTTATTTTTCGTTAAGTTGGTTAACCTGAAGATAATTTTGTTTGAAAATTTTTTTTCTGTCATTTGTAGTTTTAGAGAAAAAAAATATGTTTGATAATATTCAAAAATCCAAAAAGGCCAAATCCCCTTTAACGTATTGTTTACTTTATTTTAATAATTGCCACGGAAGCGTCCTTTTAACAAACGGTTTACAAAGTTATGTGTTTATGATTACATTCACGACTGCAGATAGACTGTTCTCTTTCTTATGTGTAATTCGAATAAATGCAATGTGCTGACTTTGCACACTGACTCTTCTACGAAGTTACAAAAGACAAGTATTTTTCCATTACAAATTAAGTACATCTAGTATCTGCAAACAAGTAATTCGCGTGCATGAAAACGTATCTTCTTCTTACGTGAAACCCTATCGGTTGCCAAATGCGCAAAAAGAAGAAATTCATCAGCAAATTGCTGATATGTTAACTCACGGGATTATTGAGGAGGCAGCATCAGATTGGTCCTCACCCTTATTTGTTGTTCCAAAGAAAGTCGATCAGAATGGAATTAGTAGATGGAGAGTTGTTATTGATTATAGATTGTCGAATCAGAAAATACAAGATGATAAATTTCCCTTGCCGTCATTTACAGACATTTTAGATTCTCTTTCAGATCGCAGATAATACCAAATGACGCGTTTCCCCATGGGATTAAAAATAAGCCCAAATGCATTTTCGCGTGCTATGACTGTAGCAATGGTTGGTTTAAATTATGAAAATTGTTTTATTTATTTTGTTAAGTAAATTGTTAAGTTATTTTATTTTATTTTTGTAGAATTTACTTTTTTTGTTTGTTTCGATCGTTCGGCGCACGTGCGATAAACAAGTTGTTTTACATGTTATAAAAACCACCTTTCGATTCGTTTCGTGACATTCGTTTAACAAAATTCGTTTAGTTAGCCTCGTTCTTCACCAGTCAAATTAGTTCGTTTCGTCAAGCAACCTCGCAATACTCAATTGTAAACTTGTTGAAAAATAGTACACGATATACAAGAATAAATATTTTATTTAAAGAAAAATAAGTTGTTGTGAATCAGCGAATTCCAAGAATTCCGGAGAAATTTATACATAAAAAATGGTCCTTCGAGCCGGATGTTGAGAAAAAATCCAATAGTTTCGTCACAAAGAAAATCGTCATTAGAAAAATAAAATTGTTCTTCGTCAAAACCACGTTGTCCATCTTGAAATGGCGGTCCCACGTCGCTGTTTGTAGAAGACGAGGTCAAGTTCGTAGTCAATCCCGAAGAAAATCCTTTAAATGGTCTACGCGAGGGTTTGGGACGTCCAATCTGCGAACTGCGCCGCCCTCAGAAGCCCTCATCGCCTCCAAAGTCCCTCATGGTAAATTTCCAGTCCGGAAGTCACGAGCCGGAAGCGCCTCCATCTTCGAAATCGAGTAAGATCCTTTCTGTCACTTTTTCCTTTCGTTTCGATCTGAACGAGATTCCTTTCGCTAAATATGAGTCAATTAGAATCTTTAGTCAAAAAGCGAGGCGTTGTCAAGGGGAAATTACCTAATTTCGCCAAATTTGTTGCGAAATTCGACGCGGCGGTTCGTGAAAATAGCGTTAATAATGAGTTGTCGATAGAATTAGAGCAACGATACGATCGCGCGCTTGCTTTAATTAATGAGTTTGAGGATGTTCAGGAGGAGATAGATTTATTGAGCGTTGATGGTGAAGCGCAATCATCAGAACGGGAAGCATTCGAGTCGTCATTTTACTCGTCGACGGCTAAAGCGAAGCGCATGCTTACGACCAAGTCGATCTGTGCTGATTCGTCTTTTATCGTCGGGCCTGCACCGGAACAGAATGTTCGGTTACCGGTAATTGACTTGCCGAAATTTAACGGAGATCATAAATCGTGGCTGGAGTTTAGAGACATTTTTGAATCTCTAATTAATAGTAACAACGCGATTAACGGCATTCAAAAATTCCACTATTTGGTTTCTGCCTTAGTTGGAGAAGCTCGTCAAGTAATTTCGAGCCTAGAAATAACAAATGCAAATTATGACGTTGCTTGGGAATTAGTACGTGCTAGGTATGACAATCCGCGAGTCCTCGTGCAAAATCATATTAGGGCTTTATTCGAATGTGAAAAGGTTATTCCGGATAATTCGCAGTCTATAAGATCTTTTATTGATAACGTTCGGAAGCATATACGGGCTCTTACGTCATTGAATCAGCCAACCGATAATTGGGACGCATTAGTCATTTATCTAGCGACAACTAAAATGGATCCCGGCTCAAACCGCGAGTGGGAGCAACACAAGGTATCAATTGATAAACCTAAATTGGAAGATCTTTTAAAGATCTTAAAAGAGCGCGCGGACCTACTTGAGACCTTAGATCAGGGAACTAATCAACGGGTTAAGATTAATCGTTCGAAAGCCGTTTTAGTTGCAAATCAATCGAATTTAAAACATTGCGTAGTATGCAAGGGCGATCATTATATTCAGGAGTGTACAAAATTCTTGAATCTTACCGTACAAGCCCGCCTGGAACAGGTCAAACGGTTTAAACTTTGCATTAATTGTCTGCGATCCGGGCATTTTCTTAAAGATTGTCGCTCCAGTTCGTGTAAAAAATGTAGAGCTCGGCATCACACTCTTCTACACTTTGATAATAGCCGCCCAGATCCTCAAACCCAATCACACCCAGTCACTCAAACACAAAACATCAATCTCTCATCGCAAGCACCCACACATTCAAACGTCCTTTTATCCACAGTCCTAGTACATGCATACAATAAACATAATAAAAAACATTCACTTCGTGCACTCTTAGATCCGGGCAGCCAAAGCAGTTTTATTACAGAAGAAACTCGAAAACGGCTCCTATTAACTGGAAAAAGAGAAAATATTAATATAACTGGTATAAACAAATCGCAATCTATGATTACAGATTCGTGTACTTTGAAGATTCACTCTCATTGTTCAGATTTTTCGTTGAAAATTAATTGTTTAGTAATAGACGCAATCGCGAACGACTTGCCAAACTTTTATGTAAAGCTAGAAACCCTTGATATTCCGTCGCACTTAAAATTAGCAGATCCTTCATTTAATATACAGGGCAAGGTTGATATGTTGATAGGCGCGGATTATTTCTGGCAATTGCTGTGTATCGGGCAAATAAAGCTAACCGGTGGGCCTATTATGCAAAAAACTCAGTTAGGTTGGGTCATTTCAGGACCGGTAATGACAAGCGCGACTTATTCCTCACGTTCGGTTTTATTTAGCGCATTGGAAAGAGATCAATTAAACGATCAATTAGAAAGATTTTGGCAAATAGAGTCAATTAAAGAATCGCCGCTGCAATCGGCCGCGAACACGCGATGTGAGGAACATTTTCGGGAAACTACTCGGCGTAATATCGATGGAAAATTTATAGTTAAAATTCCTTTTAATGATAGTGTGGGAAAATTAGGAAATTCTTATGCGAGCGCTGAGAAGCGTCTTTTTAGTATGGAAAGAAAATTTAGAAAATTTCCAAAGTTTGGAAGCCAGTATAAGAATTTTATGCGAGAGTACCGCGAGCTCGGACACATGCGCAAATTGCAAGATAATGAAATAACGAACCCATCTTGTTACTTACCGCATCACGGAGTTATTAACGAGAATAGTTTGACCACGAGACTCCGCGTAGTTTTTGATGCTTCGTGCCCTACGTCACAGGGTATTCATTAAACAATTTGCAGCTGGTTGGACCCACCATTCAACCAGATCTTGTTAGTGCGCTCATTAGATATCGAAAATATAGGTTTGTCGTAGCCGCTGATATAAAAAAAATGTATCGCTCGTGTTTAGTAGATCCAGCTCAAACGCGATTTCAAAGAATTTTATGGCGCGATTCGGAAAGTGAACCGGTAGACACGTACGAACTGCTAACAGTCACATACGGTACGGCAGCAGCGAGTTTCTTGGCCACTCGTTGTTTGAAACAGCTTAGTTTAGAATGCGCAGATTTAGAAATTTCGGAAGTCATCGGATCTCATTTTTACATGGATGATCTGTTAACCGGCGCAAACACGGTGGAGAAACTTAGCTCGGTGATATCGCAGGTCAGGTCAAAGTTGCTCGGCGGTGGGTTTGAGCTGGATAAATGGGCATCAAACAGTAAAGAAATAGTTTGTAAATTTGCTAAGTCGGCGGAGGTAGTGAACTTGGGTCGCTCTGAAAACACGCGCACGTTGGGCTTGCTATGGAACCCTGCGGAAGATAGTTTTTATTATAAAATACACGAAGAAAGATGTACACGGGCTACAAAGCGGTCAATTTTGTCGGATATTGCACAAATTTTCGACCCTCTAGGATTTTTGAGCCCAGTAATCGTAACCGCGAAAATCATTTTGCAGGAGATTTGGCAAGCACGTTTGGGATGGGATGAATCGTTGCCCAATAGCATTTATTCGCGGTGGCGTAAATTCCGGGAGCAATTAACTTGCCTCGAGCTCATTCGCGTGCCACGGCATATCTCGCTTCCACGTCCGCTTTCGGTGGAAATCCACGGATTTTGCGACGCGTCCGTCAAAGCATATGGGGCGTGTGTCTATCTTAGAACGTCTGACGCAAGCGGGGACGTCATGGTGCGATTGATCACCGCGAAATCGAAGGTGGCACCTTTAAAAACGTTAAGTATACCCAGACTGGAGTTAATGGGCGCAGTCTTGTTAATTGAATTGGTCGAAAAAATTAAAGATTCATTAAAATTAGAAATCGCGAAATTCACATACTGGACAGATTCCAGTGAAGTTTTAAGTTGGTTATCGATTGAACCTTCTAAATTACAAATTTTTGTAGCACAACGCATAGTAAAAATTTTAGAAAAAAGCGTTCGCGATGAGTGGAAATACGTACCAACGAAGGAAAACCCGGCAGATGCGATCTCGCGCGGGGTCGATGCCCGAGAGCTGGTTAGATCTCAAACATATTGGGATGGACCGGTCTGGTTAACAAAAAATGAACACATCTGGCCGGCCAGAACATTTTGTATAAAGGAAATTCCTGAAATAAAAAGGATTTCGATGTTAGTAAACACTCATTCATCATTTAATTTTACAAATTTTTCGAGTTTAATGAAATTAAAACGAATTTTTTGCTTTGTGTTAAGATTTATAACGAATTGTAGAGATAAAAGCAAAATAAAGGGTCCATTAACAGCTACCGAATTGGAGAACGCGTTTAAAGTATTAATAAAGTTAAGTCAATTAGAAACCTTTGTGGAGGAATTAGATATTTTGAAACGCGGCAAGGAGCTTCCTAGCAAAAATAAATTAAAAAATTTTAATCTTTTTATCGATAATGAAGGCATTCTAGGCGTCGGTGGTCGGTTGAATAATGCCAATTGTTCGTTTGATAGCAAACACCCGATATTAATTTCCGCAAAGGACCGATTAAGCGTTCTAATATTCGAGAATGAGCATAAAGAATTGTTACATGCAGGGCCTCAACAGCTATTGGCTTCTATTCGGGAGCGTTTTTGGCCAATCGGTGGTAGAAACCTAGCGAGAAAGGTAGTTCGTGAATGTATTAATTGTTATCGAGTAAAACCTAAAATTATACAACCTCCCATGGCTGACTTACCTGTTGATAGAGTAACTCCTGCGCCTCCTTTTTATACCACCGGTGTCGATTATGCAGGACCGTTTTACCTGAAAGATCGTAAGGGCCGGGGGTCAAAAACGATAAAATGCTGGATTTGCTTGTTCGTATGCTTAGTCACTCGAGCTATTCACCTAGAATTGGTGTCCGGGTTGAGCTCAGAATGTTTTATTGCGGCGCTAAGACGTTTTGTTGGTAGGCGAGGTAGACCGAGTCGAATGCTTTCTGACAATGGCACAAATTTTGTAGGTGCCAATCGGGAGTTAAACGATTTGGGTAATTTTTTAATAAGTAGCTCTGATGAATTGACAACTCTTATTAATGCTAGGGGTTTAAATTGGTCATTTATACCTCCCAGTTCGCCACATTTTGGTGGTTTGTGGGAGGCTGGGGTTAAGTCCGTAAAACACCATTTACATAGGGTGGCTGGCAATGCTTCGTTCACCTTTGAAGAGTTTAACACTTTACTTGTTCAGATCGAGGCTATCCTCAATTCAAGACCCCTCACTCCACTATCATCAGATCCTAATGACCTCGTTCCCCTCACACCTTCTCATTTTTTGATTGGAAGGCCGCTAACATCTTTACCGGACCCGGACTTACAACACATACCTTTGAATCGACTCTCGAACTATCAACACGTCCAGAGGCATTTCTGGAAACGTTGGTATAGGGAATATCTGGTTGAACTTCAACGTCGCCACAAATGGGCCGGTGGTGATGTAAACCTGAAAGAAGGGCAGTTAGCCATCATAAAGGAAGAAAACCAACCTACCTTACAATGGTCCATGGGGCGGATCATCAAATTACACCCTGGCAAGGACGGCGTACCAAGAGTCGCTACGCTTAAAACAGCACATGGCACTTTAACGCGTCCTTTGGTGAAAATATGTCCGTTACCGTTACCTGCCTTGCGCACAGCTACGGCGTGAACTGTGCCGGCAATGTAGAAATTTTTATTTGAATTTATTAAGCTATCTATTTAGTTGAATTTAATTATTTCGTTTTGAATTGTATTTACTTAGTTTTGAAATTAGTATTTCAAGGCCGGGGGTGTTAAGTAAATTGTTAAGTTATTTTATTTTATTTTTGTAGAATTTACTTTTTTTGTTTGTTTCGATCGTTCGGCGCACGTGCGATAAACAAGTTGTTTTACATGTTATAAAAACCACCTTTCGATTCGTTTCGTGACATTCGTTTAACAAAATTCGTTTAGTTAGCCTCGTTCTTCACCAGTCAAATTAGTTCGTTTCGTCAAGCAACCTCGCAATACTCAATTGTAAACTTGTTGAAAAATAATACACGATATACAAGAATAAATATTTTATTTAAAGAAAAATAAGTTGTGAATCAGCGAATTCCAAGAATTCCGGAGAAATTTATACATATTTAGACGATTTAATTATTTTTGGAAGTAATTTAAGTAAACACAATAAAAATTTAATTAAGGTGTTCGATAGATTACGCAAAGTAAATTTAATATTAAATCCAAACAAGTGTGAGTTCTTAAAGAAAGAAATCCTTCACTTAGGGCATACCATTTCAGCTAATAGTGTGGCACCCGACAATGAGAAGATAAATGTCATTAAAAATTATCCAGTTCCGAAAAATACCGATGATATAAAGAGACTTGTAGCTTTTGCAAATTATTACAGGCAGTTTATAAAGAATTTTGCTCACATAACCTTAGCTTTAAATGAGTTAACTAGGAGAAATGTAACATTTAATTGGTCTTTACAATGTCAACAGTCTTTTGATTTATTAAAAGAAGCCTTAAGCAGGCCACCAATTTTACAACTTCCTAATTTTTCTCGTGAAAATATTTTTTCTTTAAGAACTGACGCCTCTGGATATGCAATTGGTGCAGTGTTGTCAAACGACGATAAGCCCGTTGCATATGCCAGCCGATCTTTAAATAAAGCTGAGCGTAACTATTGCACCACAGAAAAACAACTTCTAGCCATTTTTTGGGCAGTCAAGTTTTTTCGACCATGCTTGTATTCGCGAAAATTCGTTTTATACACCGATCGCAAGCCGTTGGTATATTTGTTTGGGATGACAGACCCATCCAGTAGACTCACTAAATTTCGCTTGGTTCTAAAGGAATTTGACTTTACAATCAAATATATTAAGGGTAAAGATAATGTTGCTGCAGATGCATTATCAAGAATAGAAATATCTTCGGAGGAACTAAAAGAATAATGTAAATTTGACCCAAACGCTATATGCTATTACTAGAGCACAAACAAGGAAAAACAATACCGACTTTGACGCAAAAATTACTCCGCTCTCTCGTCTTGATCACCCAGGAGTAGTGTAGTTTTAAAAGTGGAACTTATTAAACGAAAAGTTCTTGCATGTAACGGGTACTTTAAAGATTTGCCGTGTTCGAGGCTGAACCTTTATAACTGTGTTATTGGTATAAAAGGGAATATTTGCAAATGGAGTTTCTAAAATTTTGTTTTTGAAATCTATTTTTGATCCTGCGTCCAGTTTTTTTTTTAACGCTACGTGGGAGTTTCAGTGGCGGGGGTTACCCATATATATATACAGGGGTCATTTTGTACCCAGTGCTTTTTAGCATTTCTAACGGTGAAATTTGAATATTGTGCATCTTCTTTCCGAACGAGACAACATGCAATCTTCATCCTCATCGAAGTGCGGGAAATCCTTCGCGGGCCGTATTAATACCGGCGCCAAACGCGGACGTCATAGGAGCGGGAGAGCAACAGGTAAGTGCGATTCCGTAATAATTAACATCATTCGCGTTACCTTTAACACGTTCGTCGCCCAGCGTGAATCGGTTGAGTTTCTCACGGGGCCCAAATCCGACTCCCGGAGCGCCAAAATGTAAACGGAGCGATATGCGACTTGAGTAGGCGCGAGCGTGGTCGGTGGCCTAATGTTCTCAAGCCTTCGATTTGTAAACTGTACGTGAAGGTAAATAACAACGGATCTCACTGCAGTATTCCCAGGTCCTCTTTTCAGTCCAGAAGCATATTTTTTTTGAGACGCACATCGGTGACTTTTTTATGTTCAAAACGTTCATTGGACGGGGTAAAAATATGATTGAAAGTGAAGGGAGTAGTGATGGTGAAGTAGTGAGTTTTAGAAGAAAAGTGACAAATATAATATCATCGAGCTCAAACTCCGATACCGAGGAATCATATGCGAGTGAAGACATCGACGATATGCCGAACGAACTCGCTATAAACGAAGAAGAGGAACTGAACTCTACTACTGATGATTCATTGGACAATATCCAGTGGAACGAATTTGCTAATAGGCAACACTCATTTTCGTTCTCCGGAACAAGTGGGCTTTTGATGAATTTGCCGTCTAATATTAGTGCAAGTGTTTTCGTTATTTATAGACGAAAAAGTGATAAGCCTATTAGTCACAGAGACTAATAGATACCCAGAGTAAAAACTGTATCAACGGGAAATAGCTGAGCATACTCGATTGAACAGACGGAAACCCACCACTTCAGAAGAAATGACAAAAGTTAACGTTAGACGCAGGCGCCGGGGTCGCTGCCGAAAATCCGTCCGCGTACGTATCCATCGAATCGAATAGTCTTCGCCGTTATAATCGTCCCGAAGTCGATTGCGAATTCGCACCGGTATTCGAGGGGGTGGACGACGTACGTCCGCCGCTGATCGACGATCTACGCGTTTATCATAGGAACGATCCGGTCCGTCTTCGAACGTTATCGGTAGGCACTCCGTTGGCCGAACCGATGTGCTTCTCGTTTATTTTTTCCTTACGGCGAAAGCGGGTGGTCCGCGAATTTACCGTACGTCACGAACGATCCGAGAATGCTGTCGACAGCGGGTTGTTCCGCGACTTCGTCGACCTCTACCTCGCGAACCTCGACACGTCGGCGCAGAAATGTTAGCCGTCGAGAATTCCCCGTTTATCGTTTAAGCGTGCGTCAAAACGACGACAACAACGGAAACCGTTTTAATCCGATATTAAACGCGGGCAAATTAACGCAACAGTACGTCGTGGACGCGTACATAAAAATTGAAACGGACCGTTTACATTATTTAAGGACGCATCAGTTACGGTTGCGGGCGCACGAGTACGCCGGCTTACATGATTATTTAGAAACGGTTGCCGATAGGGAAAATATCGCGGTCGGTCGTATCGTTATATTGCCGTCAACGTTTACCGGTAGTCCGCGGTCGATAAATGGCGCGATGGCCATCGTGGTAAGGTTCGGGCGTCCCGACTATATCGTAACGTTTACCTGCAATCCGAATTGGCCGGAAATCGCGCAAAGTGAGGCGAATCGTGACTTTCACGCGAAATTTCAATCGTTTCTACTGGACTTAACCGCTCAACGTCTATTCGGCACGGTGTTGTACGTTTACGCGATAGAATTTCAAAAGCGCGGATTGCCGCACGTTCACATCCTTCTTAACGTCGCGAAGGAGGATAAGGCGCGGCACGCCGAACAGATCGACGCGATCGTCTCGGCGGAAATACCGGACCCCGTTACGGACGCGCAATTTTATAATTTGGTCGCGAAGCATATGATACACGGGCCTTGCGGATCAGGTTATAACGGGGCCTCCGTGTGTATCGGCGAGGACGGCAAATGCACGAAACGTTTCGCCGATTATACCGAAACGGGCGGTACCGGTTATCCCGATTATCAGCGACGCGACTAATTGAAAAGCAACTTGTAATATTGTTTTCAACGCATGGAATATCTAAACAGATAATTTGTAATAACAATCCATTTAATAGTCATAAATTCAGATGTTTTGCAAATGATTGGAACTTTGAAATTAAACACTCAAGTCCGTATTATCCGAAGTCCAATGGACTTGCGGAGAAAGCTATAGGAATTGCAAAAAATGTCAAAAAGAAAGCCAAGAATTTTAAAGAGATCTATGCAGGGTTGTTCGAATATAGATGTACACCTGTATCAGGATTGAAATACAGTCTAAGTGAAATTTTGATGAGTCCACTTCTAAGAACAAGATTCCCCGCTAGTAAAAACGTATTATTTCCAAAATCAATATACAGAGAAGCTTTTAGAGACCAGATTAAAACCCAAAAGAAAAGTAAATCAACATATGACAGACAAAGTAAGAAAAAGGATTCATTTGAATAAGGAAAAAATGTGACGTTTCAAGATGTTCATGCAAAAAGATGGAAGCTAGCGCAAGTGGTTCAAAAAAACTAGAATCCTAGATCTTATAACTTATTAACTGAAAACAACAAATTATCCTTATCGTCTTCTACAGTCAATTTTTAACAGTAATAACGTTCGTGGGGCAAATAATCGTGTGGTGACGACGGAGGTTACTCCTAGACCACAGTATGTGTCTCTTCCCTTTCTTCCGGGTTTAACCAACAAATTGATAACAGTTTTTGATAATTCATTATTTAAATTTGCAAAATTTAATTACTTGTCACTTAACATAGTATTTTCTAAAACTAAGGACAGCATTCCTCTCCAACAACAGACAAATGTCGTATACAGGATCCCTTGCGGTGATTGTGTATATGTAGGTACGACCTCACAATATTTACAAAATAGAATTAAACAACAAAAAAGATGTCCAATTAGGTGACAGTAGGAAAAGTTTTTTAGTAGCCCATTGTGTTAACAACAATCACGGTTTTGCATTTAAAGATGTAAACATTTTAGACAGGGAAAATGTCTACAGCAAGAGAATGTTTTTGGAGATGGTTCATATTGTTAGAGAACAACATTGCGTTAATTATAGATCTGATACAGAAAATTTAAGTAACATTTAGTTTCCTTTTATCACACCATCTTAAATTTGAACATAGTCAGAATAATAATAACTCTACGTTACAATTTTGATTCTTTCTGGCTTCTTTCTTCGGTGGTAGATCCCTCCCTTGAGCAGGTTATTACGTGCGATACGCTGATTGGTGCATTTTTCGGACCTCAGTCTTGTTTTGTCCGTTGTTAGGACATGTTGTAATTTTTATCAATTTTAACGTGTGTTTTCCAATTATCGACTTACAGTATTAACGTAAATTTATTAATTTTATTGTTTAAATGTTCAATTTTAACTTGTTTTAAGGTAATATTTTTAAATATAAATTTAATGGTAACTTATTCATAATTAACGAATTTTTGTAGTATTTTACGCCACGTTGTGTCAGTTAACTTAATGCTCAGTTCATTTTTGTGGTCAACTTCTTTTAATATTCCATTGTAAGTTTAATAATTATTGATTGTTATTGATTTAGTATTAATTTTGAATCCTTGTTTTCAATTAAAAATTGTAGTCTACCCTGATGAAGGAATAAATTATTCCGAAAGCTTGGAGTGAACAAAGGAAATGCTGTTTTAATTACCCTCGTCGTCTCTATCGGTTGTGTTGCCCAAGATTTTATTCTCGTTTAAGGATTACGGTCTTACGTAAAGAGGGGATGTTTAGTATTGTAGATTTTAGATATTAAGAACTATAGTACAGGCAACCAAGTCAACAGTAATTAAAAATGGCTTATAGAATGTACCTACACGTGGACACTAAAAGAGCCGTTACATGTTATTTACTTTAAAAACAGTGTTTTGTGTTAATAAATGTGTATATAAATTACTTTAGTGTTTCTTGTTGAACAACAAGACATTACACGGATTAATCAAGGTGACGGATAAGCCGAAGTCGGATTAACAAACAAATTTAACGTAGGAAAAGTTATAGTTAGAACGATTTTTAATTTTTATATTTAATTGAAGGCCAAAAAAATCATCATTTTCGGTTAAATTAATTAAAAACTTCCACAAATTTTATTAATTTAATTACCAGATATCAAAAGTTTCTTGCCAGCGCTTATTATGCACTCATACCTCTCTATACGGCCGCTCTTTATACGGCATTTAGCTATTACGGCCCTTTTCAATTAAGGCATGTTTTCGATTTACGGCTCAAAATGTTTCGCTATAACGGCAAAGAAACCTTTTATTCAATGTCGATATATCTACATGTTGCCTATCTTACGCATGCGCAATCGCAGCTGGTTTAGAGCTGTTTGTGAGTGTTTTATGTACATCTTTATTACTGACTGTTACACATTAACTAGAAAAATTGAAAACAATTTGGGACATTTTTGGTATGTAAGTACATATGTATGTACAAATTAAAAATTTTTAATATAAATTTTTTTATTACACTTACTTTATAATTTCATCATTTTTTAGACAAAATGTCACTGAAACGATTATCGACTACGGAGACTAATAAAAAGAATTGCCGAAAATCAGTCACGCTAGGAACCAAACTAGAAGTATTACGTCGTATAGAAGCTGGAGAGAAAATTGTTGAAATTTGTAAAGCAATAGGACTTGCGAAATCTACCATTTAAACTATTGGCGATAAAAAAGAAGCCATTAAAATACGTTTGCAATCTGCTGCACTTTTAAATGTCTCCAGATTAACACGCCAAAGTTAATTGGATTATGGAAAAAATTAAAAAACGATTGATTATATGACTTGAGGACAATAACAACCCAATGAGAATACCAGTGGGTCAAATGACTACCCAGGAAAATGCTTTAAGTACTTTCGAAAATTTGAAGAATGGAGATATCGATGAATCTGCTAAAAATGTCAACAAAAACAAGTGTTTAACGCAGACAAAACAGGGCTTTATTGGAAACGAATGCCTGATAGCACGTACATTTCAAAAAGCGAAAAATCTGCGCCTGGCTATAAGGTATCTAAAGAATGGTTAACTTTGTTACTTGGTGCAAATACCACGGGTGATTTTAAGCTAAAACCACCTTTAATATGTTTGTCCGAAAATCTAAGGCCTCTTAAAGGACTAAATAAAAATCAATTATCCGTCATATGGAGATCCGACAAGAAAGCTTGGATGACAAAAGCTACTTTTGAAAAATGGTTCAAAAATCACCTTTGTACAGAAGAGAAAAAATATTTGCAAGACAATAACTTAAACAACAAGGCTTTGCTAATTTTGGATAATGCACCAGTGCATCCTACTAATTTATCCGAACTATCTGAAGACGTCATGATAAAGTACCGAGAAATACAACAGCTCTGACCCAACCAATGGATCAAGGTGCAATAGCCACCTTTAAAGTATATTACTTACGCTACCTACTACTTACGACACCTTTACGAAAATCAACATGAATTTAACAAAAACACAGGCGTCACTTTATAACATCAATTAAACATGGAAAATTATTGGATATCACGGAAGCATATGAAATAGACAAATTCATACATCAAACCACCATATTAACTGTTTAAATGACAGATTACAACTCACAGAAAAACCCATATATAAAGAATTACCTTATCCATTCACCTAAATCCTTATTACACATATTATACACGAGGGGCTAATACTGGATGGGGTACTATGTCCGCAATATAATATGTTCCTTCCCCCATCCACTCCTCATTCCCTTATTCCCAACCCAAAAAACTTTTCCTACATCTAAAAATTCTTTCCAAGCTAAAAACTTTTCCTATATAACTTCATAATCATGATCCATACATACACCCAGATCAATTTCAATAAAATTATGTCTATTTCAAAATATAACTATAGATTGTACCAATATAACGCACGTATACTGTATG
The DNA here is from genome assembly GCA_036711955.1 of Digitonthophagus gazella. Lineage (NCBI taxonomy): Eukaryota > Metazoa > Arthropoda > Insecta > Coleoptera > Scarabaeidae > Digitonthophagus > Digitonthophagus gazella. Next base: position 20,846,960 of record JASCIT010000006.1, on the reverse strand, counting down.
TTTTTTTTTTTTTAATTTAGTATCACGCATATTTCACATAACACGCATGCGTACTTTAAATATATACGGCGTGGTTAACGAAAGTTGTTGTGGTGTTTATAATTTTAATATTGTATTTAAATGCTGGACGTGAGTTTTTTATATTTTTATATAGTAGTAAGTAATTTTAATTTGTAAAAAATTTTAAGCCAAAAGTAGATCACCTTAAGTATTTCGAAATTTGTAGTTTTGCAAAAAATGATACACATAATGTAGCGCGAGCTGATAAACTTTTAGATTTAATTCAAATCAACCATTTAAATAAAGAAGAAAGAAATTCGATACGAACATATTTGTGCTAAATACTCAGATATTTTCCATTTAGACGGTAATAAATTAAGTACATCCAGTGTTTGCAAACAAGTAATTCGCGTGCATGAAAACGTATCTCCTTCTTACGTGAAACCCTATCGATTGCCAAATGCGCAAAAAGAAGACATTCATCAGCAAATTACTGATATGTTAATTCAAGGTATTATTGAGGAGGCAGCATTAGATTGGTCCTCACCCTTATTTATTGTTCCAAAGAAAGTCGATCAGAATGGAATTAGTAGATGGAGAGTTGTTATTGATTATAGATTGTTGAATCAGAAAATACAAGATGATAAATTTCCCTTGCCGTCAATTACACACATTTTAGATTCTCTTTCAGGAACAATTTATTTCTCTCATTTGGATCTTGCTCAGGGGTATTATCAGATTGAATTAGACCCTAGAAGTTGACCATACACCGCGTTTACGACAGATCGCGGACAATATCAAATGACGCGTTTCCCCATGGGATTAAAAATAAGCCCAAATGCATTTTCGCGTGCTATGACTGTAGGTTGGTTTAAATTATGAAAATTGTTTTATTTATTTAGACGATTTAATTATTTTTGGAAGTAATTTAAGTAAACACAATCAAAATTTAATTAAGATGTTCGATAGATTACGCAAAGTAAATTTAATATTAAATCGAAACAAGTGTGAGTTCTTAAAGAAAGAAATCCTTTACTTAGGGCATATCATTTCAGCTAATGGTGTGGCACCCGACAATCAGAAGATAAATGTCATTAAAAATTATCCCGTTCCGAAAAATGACAATGATATAAAGAGATATGTAGCTTTTGCAAATTATTGCAGGAAGTTTATAAAGAATTTTGCTCACATTACCTTACCTTTAAATGAGTTAGCCAGGAAAAACGTAACATTTAATTGGTCTTTACAATGTCAACAGTCTTTCGATTTATGAAAAGAAGCCTTAAGCAGGCCACCAATTTTACAATTTCTTAATTTTTCTCCTGAAAATATTTTTTCTTTAAGAACTGACGCCTCTGGATATGCAATTGGTGCAGTGTTGTCAAACGACGATAAGCCCGTTGCATATACCAGCCGATCTTTAAATAAAGCTGAGCGTAACTATTGCACCACAGAAAAAGAACTTCTAGCCATTTCTATTCTCAGCCCATCGAACCCCGAATGAGGACAACCTAAGGAGTGATCTCATTGAACTTCTGAAAGGGAAAGAAAAACATAACTCCAACAATAACCACGACAGGGATGAATTTGAAACATTGCGTAAAATAAAAAATAAAATTAAAACCAATTCGTTAATTGTTACCAACGCAGACAAAAAGACGGGGCTTGTTATTATTGAAAAACCTACTTACATTGCTAAAACTTTACAATTTTTTAATGATAATAACTTTATTGAAATCAAAAAGAATCCCATAACCACCTTTCATACAAAAACTAAGAAAGTAATAAAATCTACAAAAGAATTCTTACAACAACATAACATAGCTATGTTCAATATATTACCAATGAACCCCAAAACACCTTTACTTTACTCTTTAATCAAACTGCACAAACAAAGTCACCCTGTCAGACCCATAATTTCATCAATAGATTCTAGTACTTATATCGAAATTTCTGATACAGTTTTTTAAAAATACAATAAAATTTAAACAGGATTATACTATAAGTAATAGAAATGACTTAATTGATATTATTCAAAATACGAGTTTACCAACTAATTTTACTTTGCTATCATTCGATGTAACCAATTTATACACCAATATATCAATAACAGACACTCTTAACATTACAAAAACCTTAATTAATAGAACACTTAACGATGATGATACAAAACATGTTTACAACTTGCTTAAAATTTATACAGAACAAAACTTTTGTCAATTTAATAACAAATATTACAAATATAATGAAGGTTTACCAATGGGATCACCCTTAAGCGGTCTTCTATCAGATATCGTCCTTAACCACATAGAAAATCAAATTTTTCAACCCAATAATTTAATTAACAAAAACATGACCCTTTGGCGTAGATATGTAGACGATGTTCTTATTATCTGGAATAACAATATTAACGGTTCAATAGAAGATTCTCATGAATATATCAATAATTTACATAACATAAAATTTACACTAGAAATTGAAAATAACAATCAACTAAATTTTTTAGACCTTACTTTAATTAATGATAAAGATAGCATTCAATTTAAAATTTACCGTAAACCAACACAGACTCAGTCATCCCAGCCTTGTCATTTCATCATAAATCTCATAAAGCTGCAACTTTCAGAGCTTACATTCATAGATGTCTGAATACACCACTATCCGAACAAGAAAAGAACAAAGAATTAAACATTATAAGACAAGTTGCTATCAATAATGACTTCACCATATCAGAGATCAATTTCCTCATTAATAAAACACACCTTAAATTTCAACTTAAAAGTTCTACTAAGTTCTAATTTAAACCCCTTAACTTCTAATAACCCTGATGTAATTTATAGATCAATTAAATTCCCTGGAAACATCGCCTACAATATACAAAAGATATTTCATAAACATAATATACAAATTTCATTTAAAAATACAAACACTTTACAAAAAAAACTTTTTAATGCCAAAGATAAAATAAATTTAATGGAAGAGAGCGGGGTCTATAAGCTTGAATGCGGCACTTACAGTGCTACATATATTGGAGAAACAGGCAGATCTATAAAAACACGTCTAAAAGAACATCAGCTTAATAACAATTCCAATTTTAGAAGACACATGTTAATTTATAGTCATGATTTTAATCCAACTGAAAATATTAAGATTTTGCACAAACATAATAAAGGCTTTAAACTCAATTTACTCGAACACTACGAAATCGATAAGTTTGTTAATAATAATACAGATTTGGAATGTTTAAATGACCAGATCCAGAGTCTGAAGGTCCCACTTTACAAATATCTATCCCATCCCTTTCCCCAAAATGCCGAGAGTTAATATATCTGGTCCGCGTATATTAAACGCACTTTTTGGGGTCCCAGCGGCCATCCTCAACTCCTTACCTCAACCCCATCCCTTTTACCCCGTCCCTTTTGCATATTTAGTTCATTACCCATTTTAATTCCAAATATCCTATTATCCCCCCTTTTTATGATAACATGTATTTTTACTGTTAACTTTAATCATTTTACAATTTAACTTTACATTTAAATATTATTTTAATTTTAATATTATTTTATTCTAAACCTGTTCTACTACGTCATCAACATCTGGTACATCTTCCACATGCGCGTCAAGTTATATTATTTCATGTTAAGACACCACATCAGTCCGACATTTTAAAATTTTCTCGTTTTGTAATTTTAACTCGTTAACATCGTAATTTTAAATTGTTTATAATGGTTTTATAATGACTTTACCGCTAAACAACTGTTTCGTCTCAAGTTTGTGAAAGATTTTTACTGTAAGTAACTTTTATATTTTAATTTTTAGTTAACAACTTTTACATTGTAATTATTTCACTTTAAATTCTTGTAGACTCTGAAGATGGTTTCAAAACCGAAACTAGTCAGTAAAATAAACAAATAAAACCAGTAAAAGTACATAACAAATACATTGCATTTTATTTATCATAAAGAAAGCCAAGAATTTTAAAGAGGTCTATGCAGGGTTGTTAGAATATAGATGTACACCTGTATCAGGATTGAAATACAGTCTATGTGAAATTTTGATGAGTCGACTTTTAAGAACAAGATTACCTACTAGTAAAAACGTTTTATTTCCAAAATCAACATATAGAGAAGCTTTTAGAGACCAGATTACAAACCAAAAGAAGCGTAAATCAACATATGACAGACAAAGTAAGAAAAAGGATTCATTTGAATAAGGAAAAAAGTGACGTTTCAAAATGTTCACACAAAGAGATGGAAGCCAGCGCAAGTGGTTCAAAAAAACGAGAATCCAAGATGTTTTAACCTATTAACTGAAAACAAAGTAGTTGCTCGAAATAGTATATATATTCGTAAGTCATTGAATAAACCGATTACTGTAGACCCTATGGATGATGACGTGGTACCAAATAATAAAGATGACTGTAGGAGTCCCGATACTGAAATAATTGATAATAATGTTGAGGGTCCTGTTCTAATTGATAAACCTGTAATTAATGTTAAGTCGCCTAAAGTATCACGTATAATTAGAAAACCTGTAAGGTTTAAGGATCATGTTCTTACGTAAAGGGGAGATGTTTAGTATTGTATTCAACAGCAGTTGAAAATGGCTTATAGAATGTACCTACACGTGGACAGTAAAAGAGCCGTTACATGTTATTTACTTTAATAATAGTGCTTTGTATTAATAAATGTGTCATAAATTACTTTAGCGTTCTTTGTTGAACAAGACTACACAGATTAATCAAGGTGACCGATAAGCCGAAGTCGGATTAACAAACTTCTACTGTATATACAGGGTGTCCGGAAATGTCGTGTACAACAGAATACCTTGGTCAAAAATATGATGATTTAACCCAACTTATCTATATATAAAGTTGCTTAGTTTAGCCGCTAGAGGACTTTAAAAATCATATTTTTCATGAGTTTTTCTTAAATTACTCGAAAAATCTTCAATGAATTTTATTCATTTTTTGACCATGTTTTTATATTAGCAGGATGCAGCTTTCTGTAAAACAAATTCGAATTTCTAATCATACAGGGTGCTTAGAAACACTTTCGTGGCAAGTTATACATCCAGATCTTTTTAACCAGGCTGTATAATTTTCTGCCAATTTTTTTCTGAATAGCTATATTAATTTGGAAACTATTTTCTCTCTTATAAAATTTCAGTTGGACAAACAGTTTAGCCACAAAAAATATTTTCTAAATCCCTACAAGCCCAAATTGATAAACTAAGATATCATTAGCAATGTTTAAAGTAGCAATTTCTTTAAACGGTGTGAAGTTCTTTCAAAAAAAACCGAAATTTTCAGGTTTAGAAATACTTTATTGCTTAAAATATTCAAGTTTTCGGCAAGACTTATGACCATCAGGGCAAAAAATAATACAGAGTGCAAAATTTTTACAATTTGCTTTTTTCGTGGCATTTTTGCTTGATGACACCCCATAAACAAAGTCTTAGGTCTAGTGATCTTGCTGGCCAATCAGGGTTAAATCCTGATGATGCCCACAAATCCTGGCGAAAATTTGAATATTTTAAGCAATAAAGTACTCATAAACCTGTAACATCTGGTTTTATAGTAAGAACTTCATACCGCTTAAAGAAGTTGCTATTCTCAACTTTGTTAATGATACCTTAACTTATCGATTTGGGCTTGCAGATATTTAGAAAATACTTTTTTATGGCTAAACCGTTTGTCCAACTGAAATTTTATAACAGGAGAAATAGTTTCTAAATTAATATAGCTATTCGGAAAAAAATTGGCAGACAATTATACAGGCTGGTTAAAAAGATTTGAATGGATAACTTGTCGTGAGAGTCTTTTTAAACACCCTGTATGATTCGAAATTCGAATTTGTTTTACAGAAAGCTGGATCCTGCTAATATAAAAACATGGTCAAAAAATGAATAAGATCTAATAAAGATTTTTCGAGTAATTTAAGAAAAACTCAAGAAAAATTTTGTTTTTAAAGTCTTCTAGTGGCTAAACGAAGCAACTTTATATATAGATAAGTTGGGTTAAATCATCATATTTTTGACCAAGGTATCTGTGGTACTCCGTTGTACACGACATTTCCGGACACCCTATATAGATGTTTCACAAAAATGGTTCCTATTAAAATTTTGAGGTAAGAAATGTTATAGTTAGAACGATTTTTATATTTAATTTAGAGCCAAAAAATCATCATTTTCTGTTAAATTAATTAAAAATTTCCACAAATTTTATTAATATAATTACTAGATATTAAAAGTTTCTTGCCAACGTTTATTATACACTCATACCTCGCTATACGGCCGCTCTTTATACGGCATTTCGCTATTACGGCCCTCTTCAATTTAGGCATGTTTTCGATTTATGGCCCAAAATGTTTCGCTATAACGGCAAATAAACCTTTTATTCGATGTCGATGTATCTGCATGTTGCCTATCTTGCGCATGCGCAATCGCAGCTGGTTTAGACCTGTTTGTGAGTGTTTTATGTACATCTTTATTACTGACTGTTACACATTAACTGGAAAAATTGGTAACAATTTGGGACATTTTTGGTACGTAAGTACATAATATGTATGTATGTACAAATTAAAAATTTCTAATATACATATTTTTTTATTACACTTATTTTATAATTTGATTGTTTTTTAGACAAAATGTCACTGAAACGATTATCGACTATGGAGACTGATAAAAGGAGATGCCGAAAATCAGTCACGCTAGGAACTAAACTAGAAGTATTACGTCGTATAGAAGCTGGAGAGAAAATTGTTGAAATGTGCAAAGCAATTGCACATTTGACTGGAATTGCCACAGATTTGATAACAATGCCTATTAGAAAAGGCGAATACGTTGCTAGATTTAAATATAAAATTATGTTGATGAAGTGGAAAGATAAGAGGGAGATTTATCTCGCGAGCACCGTGCATAATGGCGCGTTTATATTAAGGTTAGTAAATGAGTTAGTTACTTGTACCAGTAACTAGCCTACTAGTTAACTAACCCAAGCTCAAAGTAAGTAACTGTCTATACATTAAGTGTTTTTTATCTACACCAGCTACTAGAAGCAGTTTTGTAGTGAAGAAGAGATGGCTTTTCGCAGTCGTCATAATATTTCGCGGTTAAAATTGATTTCGCTCAAAAAGTGTATAATAAATATTTCGCTGTGTCTGAGCCAGAAGATTGGTATAAACACGTTAGGAAAGTCCAAAAGGTCATTAACAATATGCACCAACGAAGTATTAATAGCACACCTTTCCAGCTAATGTTTGGTGTACCAATGAAGAAACCTGAAGAGTTACAACTAAAACAAATAATTCAAGAAGAATTCATACAAGAGTTTAGCGAAGAACGCGCAAAGATGAGACAAGAGGCTAAGTAGCAAATAATTAAGGTACAGGAGGAAAACCGACGAAGTTATAATAAGAAACGGAAGAATGCCAGTATCTACCAAGTGGGCGATCTCATAGCCATCAAGCGAACACAATTTCAAAACATTTCTAACAAGGAAAGATCCCCAACCCGAAAATTCAAAAAATTATGAAACTAGGACGATATGTAGAGTACATAGAGTAGATTATTATGGCATTTTCTTTTCCTGCCCAAATTCGGTTTAATGGGATATCAGCCCCTAAAGGTTTCCGCTATTTTTGAATTTTATTATTTATTTCAAAAACGAAAGGAGATACAGAAAAAAGTTTTAGTAATAAATTGTAGGCAAATATTTGTTAGCAATAAAACTTCAGTCTGGATTTTATAATCAAAATTAATGCGGTACGTGAAGACAAGTATGTAGCACTTGGTTTTGTTGTCTCTTTTCAGTTCAAAGGGGCGATATCAGCCCCTAAGGTTTCCCTAAATTTTCAGTTTTATTTTTCTATTTCGTGAATGAGGAAGAGTGCAGAGAAAAGTTATAAAGAAAAGTTGTTTATCTCAAATAGACCTATTAATCAACTGCAAAAGGCACTTATTGTTTATAACATTTAAAATTGTTATAAACAAAAATATTAATAAAGTTGTTGTAGATAGACGAAAAAGTATAGACAAAAAGTGCTTGCGCAGATTTATTAACCTCTTAATAAAATGATGCATAGTTTATAATAAAGGAGTTTGTTTATATAAATAAAAATAAATCTCTTTGTCTTAACAAAGAAGACAAAGTAGTAGCTAAAAACATGTTGTTTTGTCATTGTTCCAACACATTTCATTGTTCTAATGTCAATAAATAGCGAGACTCATTATAATTAAGAGTAGTCGTGAAAAGTGTATAGTGCCTTACGGTATACATATCGCTAAAGCAACGAATACTATTTAAATCCGTAGCTTGCACAGTGTGAACCATGGTTACTATAAATCCTGCGATAGTTGTGCGTTTATTGATGGTAACATTTAACATTATCGATAATTATAACAGTAAACAATCTGCTAACAGTAAGTAAATAGAACTGCACGATATGATAAAAGAAATGCTTATTGATTCGCAACGAGAAGCATCTTTTTCATTGGAAACGGACACAATTTTAGAGTTTTTACAGCCGTTTCGACCGCAATCAGTAGACTTTGTAGATGAAGCCTACTCACATACACGCGAAGAACTTTTAGAAGCAATAGAGGATGAAGATCAACTTTGTGTACCAGAAGAAGGTGGTATCTTGAAAAGGTGTTTCTTTGGGAAAAGAAAGCATCTTTCGTTGGAAAGTGTGCAGCATAAATTTCGCAAAGTTAAATCATTAAACCAATTATATAGGGTAAGTTACTAATATGTTTTCAAACGTTGTGTGCAGTTCAGTTTCTTCTTTTATTATTAAATATATGATTTACATTGAAGATGGGAAGAAACCGTAAATAGAGGTGGTACTAATCGAGAAGAGTTGCTGAAAATTTCCGAACATGTTTATAATGAATTTGTTAGAAGTGCTGACAATTCTGCAATAATTCATGGTTTGGATCTCCGTAGATGGGCTTTAGAGGCTAATAAGGATGTAGGTTTAGACAATTTTAAAGCATGTAGACACTGGATATGGAATTTCAAAAGGGTTTATAAAATAGTATCAAGAAAAATCAATAAATTTATAACACGATCATATGGCACAGATAATGAAACACTAAATGAAATTGCTTTAAATTTTGTTAACACTGCGAAAAATCACATTAGCAAGGTAGGAGTAGACAACTCATACAATGCTGATGAAAGTGGATTCAACCTTGTGTGGCACATGTGGCACATTACCTCCTAAGAGAACTCTATTAATTTCAGAACTGATACACAGGGATTGAGTGATATCTATAGCTATCTAATTGACATCTATAAAAATAACAGTGATACTTCTGCCATGGGTGATCATTCACTGGGCTCCGTGTGGTTTTAGATTGGGTGGTCTGTGTGGGGTTTTGGTTGTGGTTTTAAGAATTTAAGATTATGAATTACTGATTTGCAGTTGCTACTTGACGATTTTGTGTTCAAAAATTCTCCACCGGGCATGTTTCGGCCCCTTGTCGTGCCCTTTCAATTTTGTTTTATAAATATTTCCCCCCCTTACCGTGAGTGTTGTAACCCTTGTGTGGTTCCACTTTTAACCTTTGCGTCGGCCTTAAGCCGTGTGTCAATTTCGGCTTGAGGGTCTTTCTAATGATTTAACCGGTTTGTGGCTCGTAGAATTGCATAAGTTGTAATCCTTTGGATATTTGTAGAAAAGTTAACTCTTGACGTCGGCCTTCAGCCGTTCGTGCTTTTTGATAGTACAATTTTTATTATTTTATTAATTGTTTCGGTTGTGAGTCTCTGCCCCCCCCCCCCCCCCCGTTTCTTTCCTCCTTTCCTCTTTATCCCCATCTCATTTAATTCCTTGGCAGCACAATTTCGAATCCTCTGCGACACCTATCAGAGCTTCCTTTAAAGTTACCTGCGCGGTGCCATATGTTAATTTTTATGCGTCTTAGCTATTGACACTTGTTCCTTGTGACTTTGTTCTGCGTTTTACTTCTGAATCGTTCAATTTTAAAGTGTAAATTTGATGTTTTTTAATCTGTTCTACGTGGCTTGGATGATTCCGGGTTTTAGTTTTTGATGAAATGCGATCTGTATAAGAATTTTCCTCTGTTTGTAAGTTAACCAAACTTTTGAAATAACGTGGTTGTTATAAGATTCTCCGGTTGTAGTAAACCCTGAAGAAGATCAAATAAATGATCGAAAGCTTGGCTTGAAAAAAGGAGGTTTTTTAATTCTTCCCCCTTGTTGGTTGAATTCCCAGGATAAATTAGTTTAGTTATTAATAATAACAACCGTCGCGCATCGAAATTATTGAGGCCGCCGGTGCGGCATAATTTAGGGAAATTGGACAAGGTCGCGTGTCCGTATTGCCGCTCTCTGTTCTTCGTCGCGGAAAACGTGGACTGTTGTAAAAGGGGCGCGATCAATTTATCGCCGGTCCGTTACCCCGATCTATTAAAAAAATTGTTGACCGGAAGGCAAGAGCTTTCTGCATCATTTCGCAGAAACGTCGTGCAGTACAATGAAATGTTCGCGGTCGCGTTGACGGGAGTGCGTTTTTATCGGGCGTCGGGCCGAATATGTACATCGTACAGGGCCTGATTTACCATCAGATGCGCGACGTGTATCCGGGAGCGCCCGCAAAATACGATCAATTGTATTATTTAGACAAGGAATTGACATGCGAAGCTCGATCGGAAAGGAATCCGGGATGTCCGGCCGGTCTATTGGAGAAAATCGATCTGCCTCTCAGATCGATAAATCTGTTCGCAATAGCATATAAAACGTTGCGCGAAGTGATCGCGCAAAAATGCGAACCTTTAGACGAAGGCGCCGGGGTCGCCGTCGAAATTCCGTTCGCGTACGTATCCATCGAATCGAATAGTCTTCGCCGTTATAATCGTCCCGAAGTCGATTATGAATTCGCCACGGTATTCGAGGGGGTGGACGACGGACGTCCGCCGCTGATCGACGATCTACGCGTTTATCATAGGAACGAGCCGGTCCGCCTTCGAACGTTATCGGTAGGCACTCCGTTGGCCGAACCGATGTGCTTCCCGATTATTTTTCCTTACGGCGAAAGCGGGTAGTCCGCGAATTTACCGTACGTCACGAACGATCCGAGGATGTCGCCGACAGCGGGTTCTTCCGCGGCTTCGTCGACCTCTACTTCGCGAATCTCGACATGTCGTCGCAGAAATATTAGCAGTCGAGAATTCGTAGCTTATCGTTTAAGCGTGCGTCGAAACAATGACGACGACAACAACGGAGACCGTTTTAATCCGATATTAAACGCGGGCAAATTAACGCAACAGTACGTCGTGGACGCGTACATAAAAGGACCGTTTACATTATTTAAAGACGCATCAATTACGGTTGCGGGCGCACGAGTACGCCGGCTTATATGATTATTTAGAAACGGTTGCCGATAGGGAAAATATCGCGGTCGGTCGTATCGTTATATTACCGTCAACGTTTACGGTAGCCCGCAGTCGATCAATGGCGCGATGGCCATCGTGGTCAGGTTCGGGCGTCCCGACTACTTCGTAACGTTTACCTGCAATCCGAATTGGCCGGAAATCGCGCAAAGTGAGGCGAATCGTGACGAGAGGCACAACCGGCCCGACCTGACGTGCAGGGTCTTTCACGTGAAATTGCAATCGTTTCTACTCGATTTCAAAACCGCGGATTGCCGCACGTTCACATCCTTCTTAACGTCGCGAAGGAGGATAAGGCGCGGCACGCCGAACAGATCGACGCGATCGTCTCCGCGGAAATACCGGACCCCGTTACGGACGCATAATTTTATAATTTGGTCGCGAAGCATATGATACACGGGCCTTGCGGATCAGGTTATAACGGGGCCTCCGTGTGTATCGGCGAGGACGGCAAATGCACGAAACGCTTCCCGAAACGTTTCGCCGATTATACCGAAACGGGTGGTACCGGTTAACCCGAATATCAGCGACGCGACATCGGGAGAACGGTAGGCGTATCGCGTATACGATAATATCGATAATCGCCTCGTCGTTCCGTATAACAAATATTTATTATTGAAATATAAAGCGCACATAAACGTTGAGGTGTGCCATTTGATTCGGTCGGTGAAGTATATATACGATTATGTATACAAAGGTCACGATTGCGCTGTGTTACGTATCGACGTTTCGTAGACGGGCGTTTACGACGAGACGACACATTTCGTCGATTCGCGCTAAATAGGTTAGAATAGGTTTAGCTTATAACACTAAACTAAATTTTGAATTATTCTATTGCTATAATATTGAGTTATATATTATCTTTAAAAATGGATTGATATAATTACATTAAATAACAAAAGTATTGATGAAACTGAAAAGCAACTTGTAATATTGTTTTCAACGCATGGAATACCTAAACAGATAATTTGTAATAACAATCCATTTAATAGTCATAAATTCAGATGTTTTGCAAACGATTGGGACTTTGAAATTAAACAGTCAAGTCCGTATTATCCGAAGCCCAATGGACTTGCAGAGAAAGCTGTAGGAATTGCAAAAAATATCATAAAGAATGCCAAGAATTTTAAAGAGATCTATGCAGGGTTGTTAGAATAGATGTACACCTGTATCAGGATTGAAATACAGTCTAAATGAAGTCGACTTCTAAGAACAAGATTACCTACTAGTAAAAACGTTTTATTTCCAAAATCAATATATAGAGAAGCTTTTAGAGACCAGATTAAAAACCAAAAGAAGAGTAAATCAACATATGACAGACAAAGTAAGAAAAAGGATTCATTTGAATAAGGAAAAAATGTGACGTTTCAAGATGTTCATGCAAAAAGATGGAAGCCAGCGCAAGTGGTTCAAAAAAACTAGAATCCTAGATCTTATAACTTATTAACTGAAAACAACAAATTATCCTTATCGTCTTCTACAGTGAATTTTTAACAGTAATAACGTTCGCGGGGCAAATAGTCGTGTTGTGACGACGGAGGTTACTACTAGACCACGGTATATGTCTCTTCCCTTTCTTCCGGGTTTAACCAACAAATTGATAACAGTTTTTGATAATTCATTATTTAAATTTGCAAAATTTAATTACTTGTCGCTTAACATATTATTTTCTAAAACTAAGGACAGCATTCCTCTCCAACAACAGACATATGTCGTATACAGGATCCCTTGCGGTGATTGTGATTGTGTATATGTAGGTACGACCTCACAATATTTACAAAATAGAATTAAACAACATAAAAAAGATTTCCAGTTAGGTGACAGTAGGAAAAGTTCTTTACTAGCCCATTGTGTTAACAACAATCACGGTTTTGCATTTAACGATGTAAACATTTTAGACAGGGAAAATGTCTACAGCAAGAGAATGTTTTTGGAGATGGTTCATATTGTTAGAGAACAACATTCCGTTAATTATAGATCTGATACTGAAAATGTAAGTAACATTTACAGTTTCCTTTTATCACACCATCTTAAATTTGAACATAGTCAGAACAATAATAACTCTACGTTACAATATTGATTCTTTCTGGCTTCTTTCTTCGATGGTAGATCCCTCCCTTGAGCAGGTTATTACGTGCGATACGCTGATTGGTGCATTTTTCGGACCTCAGTCTTGTTTTGTCCGTTGCTAGGACATGTTGTAATTTTTATCAATTTTAACGTGTGTTTTCCAATTATCGACTTACAGTATTAACGTAAATTTATTAATTTTATTGTTTAAATGTTCAATTTTAACTTGTTTTAAGGTAATATTTTTAAATATAAATTTAATGGTAACTTATTCATAATTAACGAATTTTTGTAGTATTTTACGCCCCGTTGTGTCAGTTAACTTAATGCGCAGTTCATTTTTGTGGTCAATTTCATCCTTGCTTTCAATTAAAAATTGTAGTTTACCATGATGAAGGAATAAATTATTCCGAAAGCTTGGAGTGAAAAAAGGAAATGCTGTTTTAATTACCCTCGTCGCCTCTATCGGTTGTGTTGCCCAAGATTTTATTCTCATTTAAGGATTACGTTCTTACGTAAAGAGGGGATGTTTAGTATGGTAGATTTTAGATATTAAGAACTATAGTATACGCAACCAAGTCAACAGTAGTTGAAAATGGCCTATAGAATGTACCTACACGTGGACACTAAAAGAGCCGTTACATGTTATTTACTTTAAAAACAGTGTTTTGTGTTAATAAGTGTGTCATAAATTACTTTAGTGTTTCTTGTTGAACAACAAGACATTACACGGATTAATCAAGGTGACGGATAAGCCGAAGTCTGTATATACAGGTGTTTCACAAAAATCGTTTCTATTACAAATTTAACGTAGGAAAAATTATAGTTAGAACGAATTTTTGTCGCCCCCTTCGAGCCGCTACTGCAAAATTCGTATCTCAAGCATTCTATGAACACGTAGCAACCAAATTTGGATGTCCAATAACTGTTATTTCCGACAATGGAACCCAGTTCACTAGTCACTTATTCCAGGAATTATTGAATGATTTGGGAATTCACCACCGAACCACCCCGCCTTATGCCCCACAGGCAAATCCAGTAGAAAGGACCAACCGAACTTTGAAGACCATGATAGCTCAATTTTGCGAAGGTCATCATAAGAATTGGGACCAACTGTTACCGGACCTGACATTTGCTGTCAACACCGCAAAACAAAATACCACAGGATATTCCCCAGCATTCTTGAACTTTGGGCGAGAATTGGATATACCCAGAGCCTTTTATCGATTCAAGATCGACAGCGAACTACCGACCGAAGAGGAATTAAGAGTCGAACGAATAAAGCAGGTTGAACATTTGCACCGGCTACAGGAGATTTTCGAATTCGTACGGATCCAACTAGTTCATCGATTCACCGAGCAAAGTCACCACCATAATTTGAGACGGAGAGCATGGCGACCGAAATTACAAGAAAAGGTCATGAAGAGAGAGCATCATCTCTCTTCCCAACAAAAGGGATTTGCTGCTAAGTTAGTCCCTAAATTCTCCGGACCATATGTAATTAACCGTGTGCTGTCTCCTGTGGTGTTCGACCTCAAACTTCCTAACGGAAATAAAATCCACCGCTTACATTTGAAAGACCTGAAACCCATAATCTGATGTATAGATCTCCATAATGTCGACCGAGAGGAAGGAAGTATCCGCTGTGGTACCACCCCCCAACCGAAGGAGGGCCAGGGAAGAAGAAGCGCTACGTTTTGTGAGGGAATGGGCGAAGGAGCTGGAGCGGGAAGAAACCTTCAAAGCAAAACCAGAGAAGCGAGTGTGCCGCGTCACGCTGACTCGCTTAGATCCCAGCACACTGCTAGTCCCGAAACTGGCAGCCGCGGTAGCTCCAGCTGGCGTTCCCGCTCCAGAAGAAGCGGAACCCTCAGAGCAGGAGATCGCCGATGCCCATCAGAAGTGTCAAGCGTTAACCCCGGCCCAACAAGAAACCCTAACCCCGGCTCAATGGCAAGCCCTACGGAAATACCGTCCGTCAGGGTGGAAAAGAAATTTTAGGGCAAAGTTAACCGCCACCGATGGGAGGACAGTTAGTCACAATCAAGTAAAAATTGATAAGCCTCCCTTTTTCCTTCCCAAATCCATCCGTTAGTGTTCTGATACTTTTTCTCTGCCTTTAAGGTCTCTGCCCACTACACCGTTCCATACTAGGACCGTAATAGGAACGTGTCAGGCACGAAAGAAAACGTTCCGAGCACTACTATGCCCACTACAACGTATCAACAACGTTATGTTCCCGTATGAAACGCGTATCATACTCGTATATTGGAAAGTGTAAGTGAAGGGGTCAATGTAAGAAGTGGACATGGCCACTTTTTGGTGAAAATTACTTTTGGATGTAGATATGTTCTCTGAAGAATTCTGCATCGTTCTGTGCAAGAATCAGACCTTTATTTATACAGCCAACAAGTTTTTTTATTAAATTAAAAATAATATATAAATAATTTTATAAATACTGAAAAAAACCTGTGCAAAAGTGGACATGTCCATTATTATTACCATCATTATTAGACAAGTAAAAATATAAAACCGGAATAATTTATAAAAAAAGTAACCACAAACCAATAACATTTAACTGTCCAAAGTCAAAATTTGATTAATTATATTAATAAATATTAAAAACGTTTTTTTACCACCTCTGTAAAATTTTTAAAAGTGGACAGTCTACTTCTTGCATTGACCCCTTCAAATGCCCATTCAGTGCAGCATCGGATCTGGTAGTTGTAAGTTTTTGCTGTTTCCCGAACGTGCGGTTAGTTTCATAAAAACGGTGGTATGGGTATTAAAAACTTATCTATTAGACAATTGGCAATGATTGCCATTATTATGAATGAGCAAGAGGAAGAACCCCAAAAAAGAAATGACGTTACTGGATTCACGATGCTCTAAAAGAACGAAAAGCCGAGGAAGAATACTGGACATTGTATAGAGACTTACAATTAGTTGATGATGAAGAAAATTTTTTTCACTATTTTCGTATGTCATCATTCAAATTTAATGAAAATTTAATGCATGTGCGGCAAGCACGCGTCTGGGCTGCCTATGCACATCGGTTAGGAACGGTGCATGCCATGCACGGAACGTTTCGATACCTGCAAAATATTCCTACCGGGGAATTGCTGTCGGACCGGGCATGGCACGGTACGGTGTTGGCCGGTACCGGAACGGTCAAGTGGGCATTGCCTCATAGTAATGTATACAAAGACTATTTTTTTGCATGTGTCGATACGGTTACGGTCATGGTATGATACGGTGTAGTGGGCAGAGACCTTTAACGTCCACCAAACCCGATCTAATTACCGTGTTGCTCTTTTAGATGAGTGACTCCGAATTCGAATTGATTACGGCCCCGGGAACTCCGATTCCCACGGACGAGGAGGATGCCCTCCTGCAGAGCCCAAAACACCCACCGGGTCAAGGCTCACCTCCGACACCGACGCCGACCCGGGATTCCCCCAAAGTCATAAGGCTACGACGCGTCCACCGAATCACCCCGTCAATAGACAGAGCCAGATGCCTTCCGAAAGCACCGGAGGAGGTCAAACATCTCAAAATAACCAAAGATATGTGTTGGAGATGTGGTGGAGTGGGGCACCGGAAGAATGCTTGCCAGGGCAAACCTATTTTGTTCTGTTCCTTTTGTGGAAGGTTAGGGGTCAAATCCGTAGAGTGCTGGTGCCGTCCCTGCCCCACCGGCCACCGAGAATTTCTTTAGTATCATTATACTTTCATTGAAATAAAAAAAAATTCATCTTTACAAGATTTCTTTTTTTCCCCAAGAGGGAGGGGGTGTAAGGAAGTTACCTAATTTCTTTTCCGTTTTCAAAATAAAAATCCTACTCCTTAGAGAACCCGTTTTACATCGACTGGCTTATCACAATTTTTCTGATAATTCCCCGAAATATAGGCCACCCTTTCTCCTCAATTTATATTTTCCGTTAATTAAGAAACTAATGTTTGAATACCCACCTTTCCGTCCGTCTCAACCTCAGTTCACGTTAATAAGACGTCTCAGTACCGATTAATCAATAAATAAAGACACAAAGATTTTCTAAAAATAGCCCAATTACACGTGAGTTCCGTTAATTATCAAATTGAAGAAGATAATTTCTATTTTGGAAGCAAGAATGACCCACACCGTTACTAGCCAGGAGACCCTTCAAGAAACCAAGTCATCCGTCAAGCGGAAGGAAGACCATCAGGAGTAATTAGTCCGAACTGCTAATGAGTGCGGAATTAGGCATTCACCAAATATTTAATTTACCGAATTTGAACGCGTTCCTTTGGAATACCATGTTGAGTGATTTTTATTGTCATACTTTCAGTATTATGTTAGTTCTATGTTAGTTTTCCTAAACTATTAGAAGCACGTGTTTTGAGAAGTTTAAGTTGTTGTAACTTTGTAAAGAAGCGTTTTAACATAAAAATTGTAACTCTGAAAACAGTTAGTTAAGAATAGGGCAATCCGTGACTATTGTTGAAACTTAGCTAATTAGAATAATTTATAATTACGTTTTTAATTTTGTTATTAATTAACCAATTTTTCTGTTTCAAACGCCTTTTTAGGGTAATTCGGGGTCGTAGAGAATTATTGTAAGGGCTAGATGACCCATTAAAGAGTGGTTCTGGTCATTAACGCTCGATTAATTGTTATTCCGCTGGGAGAATTCGACTCCCTCCCCCGAAAAATCCAGTTTAGCGCTTCGGCCCCTATATAAGCTCGCGCATTTTTCATTTTGGGATGTTATTAATTCTTATGCAGAATCTCTGCCAGTGAGGGTTTTCTTTTGCGCTTTTAAACGAAAAATTTAACGAGAATAAAAATTAGTTTTCATTTTATTTTCTCGTTATAGAATTATCTCGTTAGTTCCGTTCAGTTTATTTCTTTTGTTTTGTTTGGCAAAAATTTCCTTGCCTAATTTTTCCTAATCCTTTGGAATTCCGACGTGAAATCTCGGAAGTCCTCTTAACCCATTGGAATTCCGACGTCGGAAGTCCTCTTAACCCATTGGAATTTTGACGTGGAATCTCGGAAGACCTCTAAACCCTACCGACGTGGTAATCTCGGACTCCCTTGGACTTTGCCTAACTGTTTTCAGTTTTTGCCAGAATTTTGCTTTCCGATTAATTTAACTTCAATTTAATTTACTTTTCATACAATTTTCCGTGAACGAGATAATTCTCCGATTTCCGATTAAATTGTTTTGTTTTCCGTTATATCAATTTTATTCACCTCTGTATTTTTCTATTTTTCCCTTATTGTCTCAATAAACAACTTTATTGTTTATTACCTAAACTTTGTGTTTTACTTCCATTTGAACCCTCGACATTATTTCTCTACTGTTAAAAGCTACTCAGAGGTACAGAAGAGGTCCTTTTCCCTCGTTTAGAAGGAAAGGTGGCGCCCGAGAATTGTCGTCTCATATTGACAACGAATTAAATTTCGGGAAACGGCGAGGGTCGTCGCAAGTGTGACTGGCACGCAGAACTTAAAGCTCCATCAATTTGACTTAAGGGGTTATACCTAGTTGTGAACTCAAAGTAATGTGTTTTTTTATAATTTTTAAGACTGCATTCTTGTATGGTGAAGTTGAAGAAGAACTTTATATGGCACAACCGGAGGGATTCGAAGATAGGACGACACACGTTTGTCGTCTGAAGAAGTCATTATATGGTCTGAAACAAGCACCACCATGCTGAAGTACACCGATTTCGAAAAAGTCTTGTAACGCATGGATGTAAGAAAAGCTGTGCAGATCCGTGCCTGTTCATCCGTAAAAGAGGAGGAAATAAATTGTTCCTGATTGAACAAAGGAGATAGGATGATGTGATGAAGGAGCTGAAACGTGAATTTAAGTCGACTGAGGGAATTTTGGAATCTTACCTAGGAATAGAAATACAGAAAAGACGGAATTCTTATTTCTCAGTCCCAATACACAAAAAGAATAGTTGAAAGAGTTGCATGGCAAATGCAAAGCCTGCTAGTTTGCCATCAAGCGCCACCGCTATTAATTCCTCTTAAGAACGTTAGAGAATCAACCCGCGAAGAAAAAATTGCCATATTTGGGAATATTGCATCATCGTCCGAATGTTCTAAGGTAAGTAAATTGAAAGCGTTACTTACATTAATACCAGCGATTGGATTTACGTTCTTAATTCAATTAAAGTTGAGGAAGGAGAAATCAAGAGGAAGTGAAGGATCAAAAAGCGATCAAGAATCTAACAAAAAACAAGAGTTTAAAACAGAGGAAGATAATAAATCAAAAGATAAAGAAACAAAAATAAAACAAGCATCATTTGAGAATGTAGAAATAGAACAGGAACCAGCTGAGCAACCGATAGACACTGAAACTTCATCAGAAATTGAGAAATTAAAAACACTTGATAAATCAGAAAGAGTAGCAAGGTGTACAAGACTTGAAAATGCGATACAAGGAATTTCGCAACAAAAAACAATTAAAACAGAAGCAAAGAATACTAAAGGCGGACCAAAGAATGCTTCAACAAATGAGACTCGCACATGGTAGTGGTAAAAAGAATATTGATTACAGTAAACCTTACTCCGTTAAAGAATATGTTGAGAAACTTGAACTTCCCGCTTCATTTAAAACCACTTCGTATAGAATATATGATCGTTCTAAATTAGACGAACCTAAGCGTGTATCTGGTAGAGGAAGAGTGCCAGAAGATATTCTGGGACCGTCAACTTCTAGAAGCACGGGTACTGGTGGATCCAAAAAAGGATGTTAAAAAATATGAAGACATACCAACCGTCACATTTTTCTAAAGGGTTTAAATAGGATAGTGTAGATAGTATATAGTATAGATCTTTAGGATAGTAAATCTGAACCGAACTTACAAAGTTTTGCTAAAAAGTCTACTTCTAAAGAATTAAGTAAATCTAGATCGAAAGGGAAAGATGTTCATAAAGAGTCAAGTTCTAAAAGTTTAAATAAATCTGGATCTAATATAAAAGATTCTCCAAAAAAGTCAAGTTATAAAGAATTGAGTAAATCTGAATCTAATGATGAAAAAGATTCACCGAAAAAGTGAAGTTCTAAAGGATTGAGTAAATCTGGATCCAATGGTGGAACAGATTCCCCTAAAAAGTCAAGTTCTAAAGGATTGAGTAAATCTCAACTGAATTTGCAAGGTTTAGCTAAAAAGTCTACTTCTAAAGAATTAAGTAAATTTAGATCGAACGGGAAAGATTCCCCAAAAAAGTCAAGTCCTAAAGCATTGAGTAAATCTGAATCGAATGGTGAGCCGAAGCCTCTAGAGTTATCAATGCCGAAAGCAGTAGATGTATCTAAATCAGCAGCTTCGAAAATATTGAGGAAATCTGAATTGACGGTGATAGACTTATTTAACCCACCCCCACCAGTTTCAAAAGGATCAAGTACGCCTGCACCGAATGTACAATATTTACCTATACAGTTCACTTAGAAAGTATTCGGTAAATCTAAACCGAGGGCAGAAGATTTAGTCAAACCATCTACTTCGAAAGGATTATCTAAGCATGGACCGAAGGAAGAACATTTTCCTAAAAAGCGAACTCCAGTGATGATTTTAAAATTATGTTTATATCATCACGTTGTTTATTTATTTATTGTTAACGTTCCAAGCCTCCGAAGTATGGAAGAAATAAATAAAAATTACAAATAAATAAATGTGAAAACAGCGCTTTTTAAATATTGATAATAGTCTTATTTGTTGCAGACAAAAATTTTGGCGCTGTTTTTACAAACGTTACTATGGTGCCTACGAAATATTACAAAATTTTTGATATTGATGGTTTCTTGCACATTTTCCTTTTTCGAGAACCGTTCATTTTATCGATACTGAACAAGAGTACCTTTTCCTTACCTAAATATTCAAGGTATCTAAATTTATCTTTTTTAACTCCTTACCACACAGGGTGTTAAAAATGTAAGCATTGAAATGCCCAACCTAGTACGCCCCTGGTAAACTACAGAGACCGATTATGCTTTAAGGTCATTTTTTAAGAGGTTCTTACTACTGTTTATCATATAAAATTTTCATTAAATTAAGTTAAGTACTTTAAAATTTATTCAAGGAAAAATTGTTTTCCAGTGGCTTCCTTTAGAAGGCCGTATCTCCGAGGGAAGAGCCGATAGAGAAAAAATATGGGAACTTGTAATCATATTTTTTAATGTTCTATTAGAATCCAAGAGATTTCCCACATTTTCCAGGACACCATCTACAGTTGTTAATCATTCCTCCAAATTTCACGCTTCCACCTACCTTACTTTCAGAGTTATGGTCTCTGAAGCAGAACGGGCCACAATTCTGACCTTGAACCGTGCCGGAAAGTTCAACCGTAAGATCCGAATTTTCCCGATCGACGACCCAGTACATACTTCGTCGTCACAGGGAGCTTGGTACGGTCCAGAGCCGTCCTAGGAGTGAAAGACCGAAGACTGTAGTGACTCCCACCATGGTGAACAGCGTCCGGGAGAGGATCAGGTCGAACCCCAAGCGGAGTCTCAGAAAAATGGCATCCGACCTGAATATCAGTGTTCGTCTCGTCCGCATGATCACCAAACAGCATATCAAGTTTCGCAGCATCAAACTGCAGAAGACCCACATGCTCACGGACAAGATGAAGACCACTCGCCTTCAGAGGTGTCGTCAACTTCTGAACCGATTTTCTCCAGCAAGCCACAAGGACGTCCTATTCACCGATAAGAAGTTGTTCACCGTGGAACAGTGCTTCAATCGCCAGAATGACCGTATCCTTGCTTAATCGGTCTGGGATGCCAATGAGAAGGGTCGCTACGTCCCCAGAAGCGCACATCCCGTCAGGTCATGGTCTGGGGTGGCATCACCTCCACCGGCAAGTTAAAACACTATTAACTACCTGGACGACATTCTGAAAAAGATAGACATTTAAAGATATCAGAAAAATAGATTTCGCGAATCGCGTAATTTTGGCTCCATGCAACGACGATTGCGAAAAAATGAATTCGAAAATATTGGATAAAATTTCCAGTACGGGACACGAATACGCGAGCGTCGACAAATTGGTAACGGACGATCCGCATCAAATCGCGGATTACCCGGTCGAAATTTTACATTCGCTAACGACGCCGGAAATGCCTCCACACTTGTTAACCTTAAAAGTCGGTGTGTCCGTCATTTTATTGCGAAACGTCTCGATAAGGGAAGACCTGTGTAGCGGTACCAGGCTCATCGTGAAAAATTTATATGTAAAATGCAACACTTTCTAAAAACAGTTGCCTTTACGCACGTGACATTTATATGTGAAAATATTAAACACCCCACCCAATCCGACTCCTATAACCGTGGCGTTTATATTATTCATTATGCCGAGTGCTTGTTCAAACAAATTTCTCTTAGACATCTATTTAATCCAACTTCTTGTAGAGCATATCTTAAATAAACCATTCTAACTTCCTCTGAATTATCAGTTAATGCACGTGTTCACTGTGGAGAATGTGGAAATGAACTTATTTATCAATGTAATAAACGTAATATAAATATAATATAATGTATAAATTTAATATGTTTGGGAGCGATGGGCGGATAACGGTTTGGAGAAAACGCAATGAAGAAATGAAAAAAGAAAATCTAATGCCAACCCTAAAACATGGAGGTGGTGGAGTCATGGTTTGAGGTGTATGTCTGCAGTTGGAGTGGGTGATTATGTTGTAATAGATGGCATAATGGATCAATGTGGCTATTTAAGGATTTTAAGCAATTATTTAAAAACGTCCGCCGAAAAAATGGGCCTACTAAACAGCTTCAAATTCCTAATGTCCGATCATTTATGTCACTGTGGACCACGGGCGCACATGTGCATTCGGATGCATATTGCGTGAAATATTATTCAGTCACCAGCGACAACTATTGCCGACCGCACGCCATTCATGCGAACCGCTTCGGCTCAGAGTACTCAGCAGTTAAAATGCTTAAAAAAAACTAAAAAGACAACAAAACCAAAAGTATATAACTCAATTACAGCAAATTCGAAAAGAAGAAAATACCTACACAGTCCTAACATTTCAAGGAAATATATCGTATGAAATTAAATAAATACTGAATAAATATAACGTAACAACATAAAATAAAATGAAATATTCATAATCTGCTGTTCAGTGCAAAAGACCACACAAATACAATGGAAAAGTTGGAGTTTATAAATTAATTTGTGGAATATGCCATACTACGTATATAGGACGAACTGGAAGATCCCTATATTGAAAACAACATGAATTCAACAAGGTTTCTGGAGTCACTTTGTTAAGTCAATTGAATAAGCAGAAACTACTTGGCATCACAGAAGTTTATAAAACAGAAACATTCATACATAAAAACCACCACGAACTTTGCAAGACTTTGCTGGATGATTCGGCTTTTATGCTGCCATGTTCCCATCTTTTGTGTCCGCAACATGGCAACATGTCTGTTAAAACCGCAAAATGTTTAGTCTGCTAGGCCTCCATTAACGATCTCTTTCGGTTCGTTACTAATCTTTCGGATCAGGAACCTGCTGCACCTTTACCATCGGTTCCGTCGTGCCATAAACCCTTCTGTCCGGACTGCCAGCTGAAGGATAATATCATTAGAAATACTCAGTACCAAAATGAACTTCTGAATCTTGACGTCTATACAAGCCACAAAATAATTGAAGGCTTGGAAAGTGAAGTAACGAGTAAAACAGCGATTAAATGGATTTGGGCGACCGGAAACAAAAAGTTATTAAATTTAGTAAAAGATAGAGTTTATGCATCTTACTGGATTTGCGGGATTCATTTAACCGAATAGGACAAATACAAGTCGCGATTATTAAGAAGAACTTGTGTGCCATCGCTATTCCTGCGAAGTAATTTTATTTATATTACAAATTTAAATTATATTAATCATTTATCAAGGATATTTATAAAATTTAATTGAAATTTAATGTACATCTGCAATCAAACAGAAGCCAGGAATTCTCCGTTAACAATTTTATAATACCCATAAATCAACATAAATTTTAAATATTAATTTATAAAGCATTTTGTGGTACAGTTTTTCTCATAATAGTTTTTGTTAAAGCTACTGAAGCCTATCGACCTAATTGTGAAAGTGACACTCAATTCTCCCTAACCGAATCCCCTCAATTCGGTCAAACCCAGCTTTCCAAAAAGTTTTGCCCTTCAACATATTGTAAGCATTTATTGGTTCCCTTTTCAAAAAAATACATGTGTACATAAAAACTAGCTTTTAGCTAAGTTGCTTGGTTTTTAAGCTACCACTTTCATCAAAATTCCTTAAGAAGTGCCTAATCCTAAGATCCGAATTATTCCTGATCCTGTTTTTTGTTTGTTTTTTTATACAGCACACTTTGGAAATACTATCACCAAAAAGTATCGTCGGTGGACACTTTCGCGTTTATGTTTAAAAAGGTTCAGAAAAAGCGTTACGTCTTTAATATTTCGTTACATTAACCTTAAATCACAATTACGAAATGCTACTGCATCAACTTTTTCGCAATTACGTAAGTTAATAGTGAATGTAAGGTTAATTCAATTAATAACATTAGGTTTTAACTTGTAGTGTGGAAAATACCGGAAAATTGAGGTAATTTGAAGACTTGTAATGAAAACCGGGCTAAGTGCCAAAAAATACAAATTAAATGTTATACCAAAAAAGTGTGTTATGTGCCAAGCCCAACAACCTGGAAATAGAGCTAAGTGCCAAGAACATTAGAAATGGTTCAAATAAAAATTTACAGATGGTGTATGTGTTAACTTTGATGCTTCGTGTAATGAAAACCGTGTTAAGTGCCAAATGCTCTTTGGCACTTTGCTCTTTGTGTTGTTTTAACGTGCGTTCGACGTTTCAACTACTACGTTTCAATTGGTAAATTAATGGCTGACAACGCTGAACTATCTAGTTCCTCCTCAAAGAGGAAACGGAAAAATGGAGAAGGAAGTTATAAAGTTCTCAATAAAGTGAAAAGAAGCCAAGGCAAAGAATATGTGGGAAATAAAAACAAACTAATGCCAGCTAAAGAGCCAGCAGCAACAGTAAGTTCTAGTATTACTATTAGAAAGAAATGTACATTAATTTAACAAAGAGAGTAATTCTAATTATTATATCATTGTTTTAGTTGAATTGTAAATGTAAATATGAATGCAAAAGTTTTACACATGGACAAAAAGTGATACTTTTCCAACAATTTTATGAGATGCAAGATAATGCAAAACAAAATTCTTATTTAATGGGACTTTTACATGTGTGCCCTGTAAAAAGACGACGTCATGGTGGTTATGAAACTCCAGATGCCAGCAGAAGGCAAGCGACAATTTATTTCACCTTACCTAATGGGGCAGGAAACGTCGTGCAAGTTTGCAAACAAACTTTTTTACAAATTTTTGGAATCTCTCGAAGACGTGTTGAAACGCTCGTGAAAACAAAAAAAGCTGGTCACGTTAATTATATTGAAAGAAGAGGCAACAAAACTCTACATAGGAAATACTCAATCGAAGATGAAACGTTAGTAGTGGAACATATTTCCCGGTTTCCCAGAGAGAAAAGTCACTATGGAAGGATGAAAAGTAGTAAAGAGTATTTAAGTCAAGATTTAAACATTAATCGCCTGTATCGTTGTTTCAAAGACACCTATCCAAATTCGAATATATCCTACCGCTACTACTACACTACTTTTAATAACAAATTTCCAGATTTAAAATTCCATCATCCACGCACTGATACGTGCCAAACGTGTGATCTGTTGACCATGCAATCCAAATGTAGCCCTAATGACAAAAGCGCAAAACACAAACTAGAACTACATCATAGAAAAGCTGAGAGGGCAATGAAAGCTATGAAGGAAGATCATGCCCGATCTCAGCTTCCTCTAAGTGACATATGTACCATTTCTATAGACCTTCAGCAGGTACTTTCTCTTCCAGCCCTTACACATAGTCAGATGTATTATTTACGCCAACTTTCATGTTATAATTTTGGCATCCACATTGCTGATACTAATAAAGGACACATGCATTTGTGGCATGAGGGGATATCTGGGAGAGGAGGTAACGAAATTGCGTCATGCATTTGGAAAAATGTTACTGGTGGAATGACAGGAAAAAACAAATTAATAATTTGGAGTGATAATTGCGCAGGGCAAAATAAAAACAAAATGATGCTATTTTTATGTATTCTCATAGTAACTAAGGGATATTTTCAAGAAGTGAATCTAAAGTTCCTGGTCTCTGGTCATTCGTTTTTAAGTTGCGATCGAGATTTTGCGCAAATTGAAAAACGAAAAAGATTAGAAAAATGCGAAGTTCCTATGGATTTAGTTCGCCTAATAATATCTGCAACTCCAAACAATCCATTTATTGTAACTTTAATGCAGCCTGAAGATTTCATTGATTTTAAAGCTGCTGCTGATTCAACGCTGAATACCACCAAGCTTCAAATTTCAAAAGCTGCGTGGATTCAGATTTCTGCTGCCCATCCTGGATCAGTAACAAAGTAAAAATGTTAAGTTGCAAAATATTAAAAATATGAGTTTACCACAGCTTAATTGCGTAAACCGTATCACTGCTGAGAAAAAGACAAACATTCAAGCAATAATTCCCTTCATGAAAGAAGAGAATCGAGAATTTTATCGCAAATTATTAGCTTAAGCTGGTAAATTTGGTATTTGTTATTAGTTATTATGTTATAAAATCCATTATATTTAGTTGTTTTCTATATTTCAATAAAAATTGTATAGTAATATTATACCCAGTGTCGTTGAAACTTTTTGGTACATAGCTCAGTTTTCATGAAATATATTATTGGCACTTAACACGTTTTTCCAATTTTTCAACATTATAATTAGTTTACGTACTTTGACATGCAAAAATAAAAAATGTGATACAATAGATAGTGATAATGTATTTGATACTAAGCGTGCAAAATTTATGAAACGACTTGGTCCACAAATGCAGGTCGCTTGCAAAAAAACTCATTTTACACAAAATAATGATTTTGGCACTTAGCCCCGTTTTCATTACAAGTCTTCATTTATCTATTCACAAGCAAGAAATGTGATTTAAAATGTTATTAAGTTTAACACATAGAAGAGCAGTGAATCATGGTCATATTCATTAGATAAAGCCACGGAACTCGCTGCTGCTGCTATTGGAGTATCAATTGGCCTTATAAAAAACATTCGCAGGAAATGAAAGTTGTGGTCGCTGCACGGCTGGTTAGCCCCAAAAGGAAACATACCACACGTGCCGTCAACAAAATTCACTTGGATGATATGGATAAGGATATTTTACGAAGGAAATAATTATTGATATTATTAACAGATATTATTAGTAACAGTATGACGGGGATAGACTCTTATGCAACTTATGTAGGTGGCTACATTTGCAAAAAAATTAGAACTCTGCATCAATGTGAATTTTGTAAAAAGAATTTAATAGCCAACAGGGTCTCTGAATGACACAGCTTCGTTAAACAGAAAGAATTTAATGATTCAATTCCAAATAAATTAAAATTTGCCACTCCACAGTTGGTTATGGGTTTATTCAAATTGTACAACATTATTAAATAAATTTTACCTAAATTAATAGAAAGGAAAGTAACGTTTCCTGTAATCTTAGATGTATTAAATAAAAATATGACGTTTGATTTTGTAAATATGTGTGTACACGTGGATGATGTAAGAAAGAAAATTATTTACAATTACTTTGTGTTATGCTACCACAATTGGGCAGTAGGGGTGAACAGAATTTTAAGTCGAAAAGATTTCAGATATAAAGGGAAGGACCCCATTTATGAAAACGCAACGAAATGTACACTAAAACATAATAAATAAAATAATGTAACACTGTTAATTAATGTTATTGTTTTCCTTCATCACCTAGCTCAATATTATGTTAGCAATTATTTTTTTCTATTAATGTATGAACATTCACTGAAAAAATAAGAAAAATTAATTTCTAAAAAAAAATTGTATTTAATTTTAAAAGTGCGGTATTTAAATTTTGGCGCCACAACAAATTAGTTGGAGAGAAACTCTATTAATTAAATTAAAATAAAAATTGTTTCAAAAATAATTGTTTAATAGTTTTCTTTAGTTTAGATTTGGATAGGCGGCGGCTATGTTAATATTTTTGCGCGGATTGAGCAAGCTGTAAATTTCAATCATCATGATAACAAAATCCAAACAATTTTAATCGAGCAAAAATCAAAGTCGCAAAAAAAAGACAAAACCAGCTTCATTGTAGGCGTTGGTTTAGTTATTGTTTAACGCCAAAAGAAGACAGACGTGTTTAAAAATCTTTCAAAATGGTTGACTTAGCTGTTGTTCTTTTCGTGTTAATTTTGTTTTCCGTGTTATTTGTTGTGTTTACACTTTTAGTTTTAAAATTTATTTATAAATACGTTTTATGTTATTTTTTGGTTGTGTTGGATTTCATTATAACATAGGTTGTTATGATGAACGAAAGAAAAATTGAACTTTATATGGATAACATGAAATTTAATGCGCCGCCGCCGGATTGTTTCCCAAATGAGCTAACTTTCTGGAAATCATTTGTCAACTAAATTTTACTTATTTTTTTAATATTAGTTTATGCTTTTTATTGGCGACAGAATCCACATCAGACTGTACAAGATATTACACCCAAAAAATATATGGGTTTGGAATAGTCGGGCCATTGGCGGTTTTAGGCCGACAATCGAAAACAATCATAAAAGTTTTTGACTCCCTTGACTTGGCCGTTACCAAGCTGTCTTCCAATTTTATTTCTAGTTTTCCATTTCCGTTGAATTTATTTTTAATTGTTCCATTGTTAATGTTTAGTTTATTTATAATTTATTTATTTTTTGTTTTTTTAACAAATATTAATGTTTTATACATTTTCCAAATTAATTTGGAAAAAAAATAACAATTTAACAGAAAGACAATGTAATAAAATTATGAATATAAAAATCTTATAAATAAGCAACCGCTGCACTTCGCGTTTAAAGTTTGCGTTTATTAATAAAGAAATTAATGAACTGTGTACAGGTAAAGTCCATTCTGTACAACTCTTGTAAATGAATTAATAATCGACATGAAACTAAAAAATGTTACTTTTGTCCCCGGTCTCCCCTATATAATTAAATAAGTAAGCTAAAGTTGAGTTATCGTTTTTATGTGGTTGGCAATACTACCGCGGTTATTATGCTTTAATTTTTTTTTTTTTAATTTTTGTAATCTTCACATTTTTTTGCTATTAAGGAGATGGAAATTTTTTTTTGTAACATTTGTTTGGTTTAGTTAAATACCAGCTTATACAATGTATGTTTTGATTAAAATAATTAAATAGAAAGAATATGCGATTTTTTTGTAGTTGACTATGTAAATTTTTCGATTTTCATATTTTTTGTCAACATGGCGTCGGTAAGTTGTGAATATTCTTTTTTGTAATTATATTAATTTTTTCGCTTGTTTAGACACCAGCTGATATTATTTCCATCATGGAAATGAAAGATAATCAAGAATTGTTAATTGCGCGGCTGCAAGATTGGGGCCTTGTGCCAAAAACCGGTATTTATAAATGCTAGAAATGCGAACATACTTTAACTTTAACAAAGAGGTCGCAGAAGTAAAATTTAATGATTAGTATAGTTTTAGCGTAATTTTATTTCACTTGTTATTTTATAGTGCTGACGGGTACCACTGGACGTGTAATGGAAAAATATTCATTAGAAAACAAAAAACTAAATTTTGCAACAACGCCGTCTCGTTACGACGGGGAACTTTCTTTGAAAGATCGAGTATGGCGTTGTGGGAAGTTTTACTTTTCGTGGTACTTTGTGTGAACGATGTTCAGCTGAACATAATTGCTGTGCAATTACGAATTAGCAGAACGACTGCTATGTGCATTGGGCCTCGTTCTGTCGCGAAGTCGTACTCGACAAATACTTATTGCGGCCTGTAATTTCGTACAGGCCGCATATACAATTGTAATTTCGTGTATAGGACTCCAAGATGTCCACCGACAAAAAAGAAACGCAGCCAACTCCCAACCGAAAGAGGGCTATCAAGGAAGAGGCTCTACGTTTTGTAAAAGAATGGGCGAAGGAGCTGGAGCGGGCGAAACTACCAGGAGAACACCGGAGATGCGAGTGTGCCGCGTTTCATTGACTCCCTTAGATAGCTGCACACTGGTAGCTCCGAAATCGGCAGTCGACATAACTGCACACTGGTAGCTCTGAAACCTGCAGTCGGCATAACTCCAACTGGCATCCCCGCACAAGAAGAACCGAAACCCTCAGAAAAAAAGTAGCCGGCGCCTACCAAAAAGGGTAAGCCCTCTCCCCGGCCCAACGGGAGGCCCTGCGTAAATACCGCCCGTCAGGTTGGAGGACAAATTCCGGGCCAAACTAACCGCCACCGATGGGAGGAAAGTTAGGATAACGATCAAGTAAAGAGAAAAAGGCAATGATAACCCTCCGTTCTCTTCTCAAATCCGTCTCTTATTGTTGTGATATTGTTCTCCGTCTTTAATATCCACAGAATCCGATCTACTTATATGTACCGTGTTGCTCTTTTAGATGAGTGATTCTGAATTTGAGGTGATCATCGCGCCGGGATCTCTAATTCCCACCGAAGAGAAGGATGCCCTCCTGGAGGAGAAACCGAACCGCCCGCACGACCGAGTCTCACCTCCGGCATCGGCACCTGCTGCAACACCAATGCCAGGGCCCCTAAGAACGATAAGGCTGAGACGCGTCCACCCCGTTACCAGACTGTACCGCCTACAAACATCTGAAGATCACTAAGGATATGTGTTGGGAGCAGTGTTGCCAAACGTACGATAATTATCGTACATGTACGATTATTTTAGTTTGTGTACGATAATACATTGGTATTCATTATTGTACAATAATTTGAAGCGTCTTTAATAATTTACATAGAAACTTGAAAATTAATTTCATCACAAGTCTGCAGAAGTTTGGGGTTCCCCCACTTAGGCGTTACTTACGCAGCGATGACGCAGTTCGTTTCTGTTGTAGTTTCTGAGTGTGATAACCTAACCGAAACAATCAAAGTGGATTTTTATTTCTTCTTAAACAATCAAAATTCGTTGTTCGCAACTTTTGTAGTAAATACTGTTCTAAAGAAAATGTCTGATAGTGGTAGTGATAACAAATGTTCCCATATACCGAAGAAACGGAAGAGAAGGGTACAGAACTTTAGAAAAGAGTTGTTAAAAGATACAGATTTTAAACATTGGTTAATGTCCATTGAAGGTAAATACATATTGTAAAATTAATATTCTAATTATACGCTTATTAGTATATAAAGCTAAGGTCAATTTAAGGTAATTTGGAATTGACAGGTTGTAGACTCTGCAAGACACAATTTAAATCGAAATTAACTGTTATAAAGAATCATAAGAAATCTGTAAAACACATAAATAACGAATGTTCAAAAGCATCCACATTCTCTACAATAACAAAGTTCTTTTCTCCTTCACAAGGAGATGAAACCAAAAGTGTGAAACGATGTGAAGTGATTATGGCAGCATTTTTGACTGAAAATAATTTGCCATTTTCATTAGCTGACCGAATGCTGAATACCTTTCGAAATGCGGCTCCAGATTCAAAAATTATAGCAAATGCTTCTTTAAAGCCGACAAAAGCAACAGCTATTGTTACAAACGTTTTAGGAAAATATGAAAAACAAAATTTGATTCAAATATTACAAAAGACAAAATTTAGTATATTAACTGACGAAAGCACGGACATTAGTGCTATTAAAACTAATGCAATTGTTGTGCGATTTTACTGCCATGTAACAAATAGAATTTTCAGTAAATTTTACGAATTAACAAATGTGTTTCTTGATGGTAACACCAAATGCGACGCCGAAACCTTATATGCATTAATTACGAATGCATTTTTTAACAAAAATATACCAAAAGATAATGTAATCGGTTTTGCATCAGATGTACGCAACGTAATGATGGTGGAGAAAAATTCCGTATAAGGGGCGCGCCGTGCCGGGGGTGGAAGGGGCGCATCACACCCCGGCGCGGTCAATCAAGGGACGCATACCACGCGATAAAATTACGAAGATGAACATCTGAAGAAATTGTAATTTCAAAAAATTGCTACACTTCTTATGAAGATCCAGGTACTTGGCCGGAATTGATAACTGATGCAATACGAATGATATTAATAGAAATAGGAGCTGTTCAACTTGAAAACTATAAATGTCCATCAGACAAAAAAGATCGCTTTCAACAAAATATTTTTACCGAATTTTAAATAATGGTGAAAAAATTCGCAGAAGCTGACTAGTGTGCTCTAAAAGAAAAAAATCAACGCTATCAACAATTATAAAAAGTAAAAACCGTATTGGTAGTGCCGTAGCGTCTGGTAAACATACGTCTCGTAAAAAGTTGAGGAGACCTGCATTTCCGGCACTGGAAAAAAATTAATCGAATGGTTTACCGAAATGAGAACAAAAAATGTTACCTTAACAGGGCCATTCATACAAGATAAGGCAAAATCAATCGCTGCTGAATTGAACATAATAGGATGTGATTTTTCATCTATTCATCATTCAGAGTTAATGTGCTTTCTATAGATGAGTGGAGACAGGAGCACAGTATAAAGAGAACCAGTAGGGACATATGCTCTTTAAATGATTGGTAAACATTTTAACGCATGCGCTAGCTGAGAGGTTGAGTTTAAAGTGCCGCCGCAGCATCCAGCAGCGCTGTAATCACTTTGTTTTCAAATTTGTTCAAGTTTGTCAAATCTGTATCCGAAGTGAGTGTAATAGTGATTTCGAGTTTTTAGCAAGTTATTGTTTATTGGTGATTTATTGTTGATTCTTGTTATTTGTTAATTCGTTATTGTTACATATTTGCTTGTTGTTATTGGTAAGTACTAATAACCACCCAGTTATTTAAAACCTCTTTTTAAATTAACATTATTTTTTATCCTATTTTAGCTCCTGAGGGAAAAACTCACAATGAGTTACATATGTGTTGTAAAGGCCTGCAAATCAAACTCTCACTCACAAGGGATTCTATTCCATAAATTTCCGCAAGATATTGATAAGTAAGAACATTACTATGTATCTTTAAATCAAATATTAATAAAAATTGCCTAAAGCGAACATTTTATTATGTTTAATAAAATACCAAAGAAATAATAAAATATTATTTATGCTTTTATAGATGTTTAAAATGGATTGATGCTGCAGAATGTCACCATCTATTAAGATTGTCATCAAATTTATCTTCCTGTGTATATTATCGTATATGCAGTTTGCATTTCGAAGAAACGCAAAGAATGTAAAAGGATACACAACAATGCGTCGGCTAATTAAAAACAGTTATCCAACATTAAATCTTCCTAGAAAAGAAAGCAGAGGAGGTAGGTTTTTTATAGTCTAATTGTAAGTATTAGTTTTTTTACATGTAATATATATAATATAAATCTGATAGAAAATGAAATACATGTGGATGTAAATGTTGACATAGAGACCAACATAAATGTTGCAATGGATAGTAGCCTACAACAACTGAATTATCCAGGATCATCCACCAGTAAATGTCAACCAGGAATTAAAAAAATCGATGCTTCTCCTTTACAACCTTTGTATGTAGAAACAAAAATGCAAACAGATATGGCAATGGAGTCTGGGATTATAAACTCAGATAATTCGGCACCAAGTACCAGAGAATCAGCATCTTGTAATATTGGTATTCAAACGCCAAAATTTTTTGAGAGCAAGTCTCCCTCGACTTTGAAATTAAGAAGACGTATTCACACATTAACAAATAAAGTCTCTATATTAAAAAAACGAAAAATTTGTAAATCGCTCTATTTCCAAAATACCATGGAAGACTTTAAAATAATGTGCAAAAAGTTCTTATCGCCGACATGTGCGAACTTTGTTATATTACAATCACAGCTGAATATAAAGCGACCCAATCAAAGGCGATATACTAAAAAAATCCTAGAAATGTGCTTAAAATTATATTATTTAGGACCAAAGGCATATCGAGGATTAAGCAAGATATTTATTTTGCCAACAAAACGCACGCTTAATAGATTAACCGAAAAAATTCATTTTAAAAGTGGGATCAACGAAAATATATTTAATGCTCTACAAAACAAAGTCAATACATTTTCAGATATTGAAAAAAATTGTATTGTGTGTTTCGATGAAATGGCTTTGAAAGCTAATTTATTTTACAGCATCGGAAATGATGAAGTTGTAGGGTTAGAAGACAATGGAAGTCAAAAGAGTTTGCGTCCAACGTTAAATGCCCTTGTATTTATGGTAAAAGGTATATATAATAAATGGAAATTACCTATAGCCTATGTCCTGTCCTATACAATATGTGGCGTCTGCGCCACACGTTATTAAAAATTTATTAGAAAAAATAATAATACGATTGGGACAAATTGGTTTAAATGTACGGGTTATTGTTAGCGATATGGGCGCGAGTAATATAAAATTAGCATCCCTGCTAAACATAACACCTACTAACCCATATTTTATGATCGAGGATAAAAAAATTATTTATGTATTTGACCCCCCTCATTTGATGAAGGCTGTCAGAAACAATTTAAAAGTGCATACTTTCTTTTATGGAAACAAGAAAACTTCATGGAAGTACATAGAAGATTTTTACTTAAGAGACAAGATGCAGTCTAATAAACTTGCACTTAAATTAAGCGATGCGCATATTTACCCGACAAATTTAGAAAAAATGAAGGTTTATTTGGCAACATAACTTCTTAGCGCAACTGTTGCGGCAGGACTAAATACATACGTAAGTTTTAATTTTCTGCCAAGTACCGCCTATGGTACGATAGAATTTATAGAAAAAATTGATAAGCTTTATGATATATTTAACTCGTCAACAACACTTGCTAAAAAATTTTTTAACAAACCTTTTAAGGGGACAACCACACAAATACAACTTCTAGAAGAAATGTATCTTTTATTTGAAAATTTACAATGCAGATGGTAAATGTGTTACCAATAACATAAAATTTATTAAATGTTGGCAAATCAATATAAAAGGGTTAATAATTTTATGGGATGAACTAAATAAAGATTTTGATTTTGTATATACAAGAAGAATAACGCAAGACGCGTTAGAAAATTTTTTTGGAGCTGTTAGGCAGCAAAGTGGAAACGCTTTCAACCCCACATGCATCCAGTTTCAAAGAGCATTTAAAAAGCTTTTTTCCCAAGAATATTTTAAGTCTGATTATCAAAATTGTTTACCTGATTTTGATAAGGTATTGGACATCACTATTGAAGATGAAAAAAATATTTCGCCAACAGCAACACCAATATCAAATCCTCAAATCTTTTCAACTAGGGATGTTGACTATCACGACCACAACCTAGAGAAGAACTCCTTACGATACATTATTGGATATCTCGCTAGAAAATGCCTGAAAATTCATTCTTGCGATATATGTACAAAGTATTCTACGGAGTATGATACTCTTGATGAAACAACGTACTACTGTCATTTTAAGGCATATAAAACAGAAACCAACAAAACTTTTTGTAACCTTTATATGCCCAACAATAATTTTTATTTATATATAAAGGCATTAGAAGACATTTTTAATAATAAATTTGAAACTTATGTTTTATTGCCCAATTGTTTAAATTGCTTTAAAACTGATTATAAGAATGTATGTAATTGATCCTTATACGGCTTTTCGCTTTGTGGTCAAGTTTCGTGGAACGTATCTAGGCCGTAAAGCGAGGTATGAGTGTATTTGGAACTAAATTTGGAAATTCTATCTTAGCTTCTTCACTGCATGAATAAATAGAAGCCCCGGTTTCATTAATTGTCGTACACTCAACCTTCAACGGTTGGAAAAATTTGTTTGCAATTAAATTTGAAAGCCACGCTTCCGTTGCTCTACAGGCTGTCCTGTTTCCAATTGCAATTAAAATATACCAAAAAACAATTTCATTTACAAAATAAAATATCAATTCAAATAATTCAATTCAAATTAAATATATCTTTAATTACTACAATATGAACAAAATACAAATAAACTTATTACATAGTCGATGTTAATATGTTTTTAAACAACCCACAATCCTATTCATTATTGAGGCGTTGTGTGCAAAAGTGGACTAACCCCTAGCGTATAATATATGTGGGTTAGTCCACTTTTGCTCTCAATGCCTCTATTATTCATAATATATAACGAACTAATTCGTTACAGCGAAATTGCGAACATCTCTTTATAGCGAACGGCTTGCATTCCCCCCTGCGTGTTCGCTATGTCGAGAGTTCACTGTATACATAAAATAAGTTACAGTTACACCAACTATATATTTTTCAAAATATACATGTTTTATGTTTTTTCTGGTTTTATTTGTTTTTTTACCTTTTGTTAGGGACTTTTAGTTTAGTTTAAAATGTAAGTTGGTAATACTGAGAGTCGGTGTAGAAAAATAAAATGGTGGATACACACAATTCGGTGTAGTTTTATTTTTAACAAAGAAAAGTCAAGTAACAAACATAATTTGTGGTCCTTCGAGCACGATTAACATTATTTCGATAGCATCATTCGAGCAAGAATTCCAAGCAGCATTGTGAATTCTATAATAATCAAGAGATCGTTCAACGGAGTGACGTCATAGGGGTCATACACGCCCTGGCGTAGTCGTTGGGACAACGAGGGAAATACATAGGCAAGTCCTTTTATCCTTTGTCTTATCCTTTCCTTACGCAAAATAAGTCGTTAAAATGTCACCGGAAGTAATCGCAACTCTTGTTAGGAAACGTGGAACATTGAAATCGAAGCTTACTTCTTTCTCAAATTTTCTAACCTCACTAAATCAAACGTTGAATAGCGCTCAAACTGAAGATAAAGAAAGATCTTTATGTGAACTTGAAGTAAGAGTGGAGAAGATTGAGTCATTATTACCCGAGTTTGAAACCGTTCAATATGAGATCGAAGACATCCATGAAGATTACGATCAACAGCTTAAGGAAAGGGAGAACTTTGAAAATAGTTTTTATAAGGCATTAGCACAAGCTAAACAAATGCTAGTAAGTTACAGGAGTGAAACAACAGGTACCATTCCGAGCATTAACACAACTGTCAATCAATCGGTGCAATCACCACCCGTTACACATTCTACACCTTTACCGAACAATAACATCAAGCTACCAGAAATTCGTTTACCAAAGTTCGATGGAAAGTATGAAGAATGGTTAGAATTCAAGGACACATTTGAGTCACTAATACATCAAAATAATTCAATTGGTCAAATTCAAAAGTTCCATTATTTGCGAGCTTCTATTGAAGGTAGTGCGTCACAAGTAATTCAAGCCCTTGAATTTTCTGCCGAGAACTACGAACTGGCATGGGAGTTAATTTGTCAGAGATTCAATAATAAACCTCTTTTAGTCAACAATCACGTAAAAGCATTATTCAATCAATCAGCATTAACCAATGAATCTCACATTGAATTGCGTCAGCTAATAGATAATGTCACCAAACACATGAGGTCATTGTCAAATTTGAAGCAACCTGTTACCCACTGGGACACGCTCATAATTTACATTATTGTTAATAAACTTGATCAGGTAACCAGACGTGAATGGGAAGAAATTAAAAAACCAAATACGTTACAAACCTTAGAGGAACTTATGGACTTTTTAAGAAGTAGGGCTGATCTATTGGAAACCTTGTCTGCAAAAAACACATCAAAGGCAAAGGTAAATCAAACGAAATCCAAGGAACATACATTCAACACAACAAACATCACTTGCATCTATTGCAAAGGTCAGCATCACATATACAATTGTAAGGATTTTCTTCAATTAAACCCTAGAGAAAGGAGCGAAAAGGCACGAAGACACAAGTTGTGCATAAACTGTTTGAAAATTGGACACATGGCGAACGATTGCAAAAGTGGTAAGTGCAGGAAATGTAATTCAAAACATAATACTTTATTACATTATGAAACCAATTGTAAATCTAGTGATGTAGTTTGTTCAACATTTGAAACCAAATCGTCACATGTTTTAATTGCAACAGCAGTAATTCAAATTCCTAATAACAAAGGGGTACTTTGTTCATGCAGAGCAATATTAGATTCGGCGTCACAATCTAACTTTATCACAACAAATTTATTCAAAAAATTACAATTAAAGGGATCGAGCATTAATAAAATCATTAGTGGTATTTCACATACACCAATCACAATCAACAAGCAGTGTTCGTTCACAATAAACTCATGTCATAATAATTATCGAACAAATATTTCCGCTTTAATTATTAATGAGATTAGTGACAATTTACCTACGCAAACAATAGATAAAAATTCCTTTACAATTCCATCTCATCTTAGACTGGCTGATCCACGATTCTACGAACCTGACAAAATAGACATTCTTCTTGGAGCATCA
Source organism: Digitonthophagus gazella (assembly GCA_036711955.1). Classification (NCBI taxonomy): domain Eukaryota; kingdom Metazoa; phylum Arthropoda; class Insecta; order Coleoptera; family Scarabaeidae; genus Digitonthophagus; species Digitonthophagus gazella. The sequence goes on along the minus strand of JASCIT010000006.1, from coordinate 20,808,015 downwards.
GTGTTTTGGGAATTATTATCAATAGGACAAGTGAAATTATCTGAAAATCTAATATTACAAAAAACTCGAATTGGATGGGTTGTTACAGGAACAGCAACTTCTTCAGTGATAACTCCACTACAGTGTCATTTCATCAAAACAGATGCATTAGCAAATCAATTAGAACGATTTTGGAAGGTTGAAGAACGAACTGTGGACAGATTAATTTCAGTAGAAGACAAGAAATGTGAAGAGTTGTTTCAAAGGTCGGTGAGAAGAGTCAGTGATGGAAAATTTATGGTACTAATACCGTTAAAGGAATCGCCAGAAAAGTTGGGTGATTCTAGATCAACAGCATTAAGCCGATTGCAAGCCTTGGAGAAGAGATTCAAAGGTAATCAACAATTTAAACAAAATTATCAACAATTCATGACAGAATATAAGAAGATGAATCACATGACAGAGTGTGAAGAGGATGACAATGGATGTTCTTTTTATCTGCCACATCATGGTGTATTTAATCCAAACAGTCGAACAACTAAGTTAAGAGTAGTGTTCGATGGCTCAGCTAAATCTGAATCTGGTTGGTCTTTAAATGAATTACAATACGTTGGTCCAACAATCCAGGACGAGTTATTTTCAATAATTATACGTTTTAGATTTTACAGGTATGCTGTATGTGCAGACATATAAAAGATGTACCGACAAATTTGGATCGAACCGTCACAAAGAAGTCTGCAAAAGATCCTTTGGAGAAACAACTCAGATGAACCAATTAAAACCTACAAACTCAACACCATTACTTATGGCACAGCAAGCGCACCATTTTTGGCTGTTAGATGTTTACAACAATTGTCCATTGATTGCCAGCAACAATATCCAGAGGCATCAAAGATCATTAAATCTGATTTTTACGTGGATGACTTGATCACAGGCGGAGATTCAATTAAGGAAACATCAAAGGTAATTAAAGAAATCATTTCAATCTTGAGTTCTGCAAATTTCGAATTGCACAAGTGGTTTTCTAATTGTGAGCATCTCTTAAAAGAGATTCTTGTTGAGCCAAACAGATGTGACAACATTAAAATAAGTGAGACTGAATCATCAAAAACATTAGGACTATATTGGTCATGTAAATCAGATTATTTATATTTTAAAATTGGAGAATCACGACAACAAATAATAACAAAGCGATCTATACTATCAGATATTGCCCAGATTTTTGATCCATTAGGACTATTAAGTCCATGTATAATCATTTCAAAAATAATCTTGCAAAAATTATGGCAAGAAAAGCTATCATGGGATGAATCACTTCCACTCGAAATACATTCAAAATGGGATACATTCAGAAGTCAATTGTCAACATTAAATACAGCAACTATACCAAGATATATTTCACATGGAAAAATAAAAACTCTGGAACTACATGGTTTTGCGGACGCCTCTCAAGAAGCTTATGGAGCATGCATATATGTTCGAAGTGTCAATACACATGATCAAATTTATGTCCATCTACTTTGTTCTAAAACAAGGGTGGCACCAATAAAACCAATGACAACACCACGATTAGAGTTATGCGGATGTCTTATTTTAGCTCAATTAATGAATAAAACAATGGCATCACTAAGAACTGATATAAGTAGCTGTTACATGTGGTCAGATTCATCAGTTGCATTACATTGGATAAAAACTCCAGCTAACCTGTTACAAACGTTTGTGGGAAATAGAGTGACACAAATACAAGAACTTACACAACCTAGTGACTGGTACCATGTAAATACAAAGGAAAATCCAGCAGACTTGTTGTCAAGAGGAGTTAATCCTAAAGATTTAATCAATAATTCACTATGGTGGCACGGACCCGAATGGTTAATGAATAATAAAGAAAAGTGGCCACAATCAAAAATTAAATTTGAAGGCAAAATTCCAGAATTAAAATCAAATACTGTAACATTGGTAAGTCAGTCAAAAACTAATGTGATTGCATTTCAAAGATTTTCTAATTATAATCGTTTACAACGTTCAGTTGCTTATTGTCTAAGATTTATTGCAAACTGTAGGGTAAAACGTCAAGATAGAGAATATGGTCCTTTAACACCAGTGGAAATATCTAAGGCTACGGAAATAATCTTAAAATTAAGTCAACGCGATTGCTTTTCTGAAGAACTTAGGCAACTCCATGAAGGAAATAGTATTCGAAAGTCATCTTTACAACAGTTAAACCCATTTATAGACGCAAATGGATTAATACGTGTTGGAGGAAGGTTAAGTAATTCAAGGTTCGATTATGAGAAAAAACATCCCATTGTTCTATCAAGTGCACACCCAGTTGTAATTTTGATGTTTAGATACTACCATATCAAATTCATGCATGTTGGTCCACAACAATTGTTAGCATTAATCAGAGAACAATATTGGCCAGTGGCTGGTAGAAATTTGGCACGCAAAATAACACAAAAATGTGTGACATGTTTCAAAGCAAAACCTACAGGTATATTTCCGATGATGGGCTCTTTACCACAGCAAAGAGTAACACCTAGTCTTCCATTTAATTCTGTAGGAGTAGACTATACAGGCGCATTCATCATAAAGGATAGAAAAGGAAGAGGTTGTAAAACATCAAAGTGTTATATCTGTCTTTTTGTTTGTTTGTCTACCAAAGCGATTCATTTGGAACTAGTCACAGATTTGAGCACTGATTCATTTTTACTTTCATTAAAAAGATTTGTGGCAAGAAGAGGAAAACCTAACCATATTTTTTCCGACAATGGCAAAAATTTTGTTGGCGCTAATAAGGAATTAGAACAGTTAGCATCAATGCTTAATGATAATAATCAAACAATTAGTGAAAAGTTACACAATGATGGGATAGTTTGGCATTTTATTCCTACCTATGCACCACATTTTGGAGGACTGTGGGAAGCGGGCGTTAAATCAACAAAACATCATTTAAAAAGAGTGCTAAATGAGACTTTATTAACATTTGAAGAGCTTTACACTGTCATTGTACAGATTGAAGCAATTTTAAATTCGCGTCCTCTAACACCAATGTCTTGTGATCCTAATGATTTCACAGCTTTGACTCCATCCCATTTCCTAATTGGGCGTCCTCTAGTTTCACTGCCTGACCAAAACGTAATTCATATTCCAAAAAATCGCCTCAGTGGTTTCCAACATCTGCAACAACTCCAACAACACTTTTGGACCAGATGGGCCAAGGAATACATCTCAGAACTGCAACAAAGACAAAAATGGAAAATTAACAAGTATGGATCTCTAAAGCTAGGAGATTTGGTCATATTAAAGGAAGATAACTTACCACCCTTATTATGGAAGCTCGGTCGTGTAGTTCAGCTATTTCCTGGAAAGGACGGAGTTCCGCGAGTTGCATTGGTTCGTACCTCCACTGATGAAAGAAAACGTGACTTCACCAAGATATGTCCATTACCAGTTGAAGCTGAAAAGTGAAGTTAAGAAACAAGAACTAATTTAATATACTTACCATTAGGAACTTTGTATTTTTTGTAAGATTGTTTATATTTTGTATATTTTTTGAGTTCTTTGAAAGAGAGCCTTTCAACGTGGGGGGCATGTTAGGGACTTTTAGTTTAGTTTAAAATGTAAGTTGGTAATACTGAGAGTCGGTGTAGAAAAATAAAATGGTGGATACACACAATTCGGTGTAGTTTTATTTTTAACAAAGAAAAGTCAAGTAACAAACACCTTTGTTGCGTCGAAAACCATGAATTATTGTTTCTGTTTTGAAAAAAAGTCAGGTGTTTATTTTACGGACTGAGAATTTCTATCTATCATCTGTGTTAGGACGGTTAAAATGTCTATCTGGTATAAATAATTGCATTTTCGAAAGTATGAAAATGTGTACTGAAAAACTTACCGATAAAACCGTCTATGCGTGTTGATGTTTGATGAAATTAAATTAACACCTCATTTGGATTATAACACAAAAGTGGTTTATATATATATATATACAGGGTGTCCCACATTTTAATACACAAACTTTACCAGCACATAGTACTCATAAAAATAATACAAATGTTTTATATAAACATGAGGTCGCAACTCTTTTGTTTTCGAGATATGGCCGTTCAAAGTTGGAAGAAAAATTTACATTTTCATTTTTATTTCAGCTATTTATAAACGCAGGAATGTGAATTTTTACAGTTATGAACTACAGCCAAGCATGTTATTTTCAAGCCTTAATTTAGCCACCGCGGCGTGCCCTAAAGGGTTGAAATTCACGATCTCCACTACATTTTCCAATAGAACTTTTTAACTCGGTAAAATTTTAACATGAAAAAATATCCTTTAGAAAGCTCATTCCTTAGCAAGATTTTTTTGTCTCTTACATTTTTCGCATAAAACTGATAGATTTTGAGAAAAAAATTAAATCTTAGGGCTTGTCGTACCGGACCGCTTCAACCCTAACCAAATGTTCTTTAAAAGTTTGCTATGGTTTTAGAATAATAAGTGATAACAATAATAATAATCTAAAAAGATTAACAATTACACTTTAAATTAAATGCATTCTCTCTTAGTCAACGTACAGTTCATCAGTACAAAGAAATTAGACCAAAACCATGGCCAACTTTTAAAGAACTTTTGGTTAGGGATGAAGCGGTACGGTACGACACGCGCTAGGATTTTATTTTATTTCTCGAAAACTATTAGTTTTATGCGAAAAATGTAAGAGACAAAAAAATCTCGCTAAAGAATGAGCTTTTCTAAGGGATAATTTTTCATGTTAAAAGTTTACCGAGTTAAAAAGTTCTATTTGAAAATGTAGTGATGATCGTGAATTTCAACCCTTTAGGGCACGCCGGGGTGGCTAAATTAAGGCTTGAAAATAACATGCTTGGCTGTAGTACATAACTGTAAAAATTCACATTCCTGCGTTTATAAATAGCTGACAAAAATGAAAATGTAAATTTTTCTTCCAACTTTGAACGGCCATATCTCGAAAACAAAAGAGTTGCGACCCCATGTTTATATAAAACTTTTGTGTTATTTTTATGAGTACTATGTCCTGGTGAAGTTTGCGTATTAAAATGTGGGACACCCTGTATATATGGGTTTGAGGATTATGAAGAAGTTAAAACAACAAATTTTGCTGAATACGGGCTTGTTTTTCAATTATAAGGTATTGCGAAAAAGTGGAAACTACCTGTAGCATACATTTTCTCATCAGGGCCAGCGAAAAGTTTTCAAATAGCGAAACTCGTGAAAGACATAATTGGGAAAGCAAAGAATAGTGGTTTAAAAGTAGTCGCAACAGTGTGTGACCAAGGCACAAACAACCAAGCGGCTATTGATTACTTGATCCCTCAAAGAACACATTCAGATAACGTAATAACTTTAAACGGGGATGTTATTATTCCTTTGTACGATCCACCACATCTTATTACGAGAATAGGGAACAATTTAATTACAAAAAACTTGGTTTGGGAAAAGAATAATTTGAAATACACCGCAAAGTGAGAACATGCAGTCAACGCATACAAGATTGATGCTGATAGCGGACATATGCGGGCATTAAGATAAATAATCGATCAGCATGTTTTACCAGACAAAATTAAAAACATGAAGGTATCGTGTTGTACTCAGGTATTAAGAAATATTATGACTGCTACAATCACCTTCTGGCTCGCCATGGTGAAAAAAGTACTGATGGCCAAACGACCATGAGTCGAAGCGGTTTAGAAACTGCCGAAGTCATTAAGTTTTTTGATGATTTATTCGATTCTCTTAATGGTTCTAGTATTTTCACCAGAGAGAGTAAACTATTGAAAGCAGCAATTTCAGCAAGCAGTGATCATATAGAATTTTGGAGAAAATCAATTTCAACTCTTAAAAATATGTATTTTTTAGACGGGGAGAAGAAGATTGTGTCGTCAACTTTTAAAAATTTCGTTTTTACTTTAAGGAATTTTATCAAGTTGTCAGCACTGTTACAAAAGATGGGACCACGCTTCTTTTTTGCAAAGCGATTCAATCAAGATCCGTTAAAGAATTTTCTTGGACAAGTTAGGCAATACAAAGGTACAAATGTTATAATACCAGGCAATTTTCCGAATCTTTTAAGGTGTTACTTGCCAGAACGATTGAAAGTAGTAGTCCATTGGCGCTAATTACGAGGACACCTCTAAAGATGTCAATTTATTAACTTTAAAAAGTTTTGTAACGGAGTGCGAAATGGAGCACCATGAGGACGGCAATACTACTGAAAATATACCAGACATTAATGATAAGAATCAGCGAGATATTGACTATTCCACATTTGGGTATGTAGCTGGATATGTTACCAAGAATTAGAAGTATTGAGAGCAAGTAATTTTAACGGCAGAGTACCTAAAGAAAAAAAAACATTTGTTTTAAAACAAAATCAGCCAAAACGTTTAACTTTTGTCAGAAAACATGTAAATAAGGTTAATTCATTTTGGGAAAAGTTAATATTCTCAGACGAAAGCAGATTTAATATTTTTAGATCGGATGGCAGGAATTTTGTATGGAGAAGACCTAACATCGCTTTAGAAATGAAGCATTTGAAGCTTACTGTTAAGCATGGTGGAGGTAGTAGAATGGTTTGCGGCTGCATGAGTTTTAATGGTACTGGAAACCTGATGTTCATTGACGAAATAATGGACAGATTCAAATATCTAAATATTCTTCAACAAAATTGAGAAGGTAGTGCAGATAAATTGGGTCTAAATGGGGACTACCACTTTCAACAAGACAACAACCCCAAGCACACGGCTTTTGATGTAAAAAATCATATTCAAATGCCCCCATATTCTTGTAACACCGCATCAGAATCCAGATATGAACCCAATCGAAAATTTACGGACAAAGATCGACAAAAGATTAAGGAAATATGAAATAAATGGTAAACAACTGCAGAAAGAAAAGATTTTGGAATAACAATGAGGCAGATGTGACAAAAAATTTGGTAAATAACATGCAAAAGATACCACGTGCGATTTTACATGCAAAAGGAGGACGAACTGAATATTTAGCAACTTCATTTAAATCCTGTATGTTTTTTTTTATTAAACTAAATGATTTAGTTATAAGTACGAATAATTGTGTGGCGTGAATTATACGAATAGAATATCTTTTTATGTTATTATTTAATTATTATTTTTTGTTCTCATTTAATTTATACCTTATTTAGTACATTAACATTTGTAAAATGCAAATGTATAAAAATAAATTAGAGAAAGGAACCTATGGCTGTTTTCATGTTTAACATTCAATTTTTACAAGGGTACGAATAGTTTTGTGAGCCACTGTACACGATTCGGCGAAAGACGTCTCATGCGTCGTTAATTAATTGTGGTATCCCAGACGACTATTTTCGATTTTCATCCCTCTCTGTCATGTAGAACTAAATAAAAAAAATATTTGACGTACAGTGTGCAGCAAAAGTCTTGATACCCTCATATTATTTAACTTCCTTCCATGAAAATTTGCAGAATCAATCAAATTATATTGTTTTTTATTTATAATAAAATAAATAAACCTATTTGTGTTCTTGCAAAAACATGAACAAACAAGCATATTAGGCTTTTCCGTTAATAATTACAAACGAAAACATTTAAATTCAAAAAGTTACGCAACAAAAGTATTGACACCCCTCGTACAGTAACGAAAATAATAACGGTGTGCGCGAGTTGAATAGTTTTATTTTGTTTTTAGTGATTTATCTGTCATCTGACATTTATCACGCATCTGTGTAATTTCTAGTAATTTTATGTTCATAGAGCAGAAGAGAGTTGACAATTGAAGAAAGAAAAATTGTTATAAAATCTCATAAAGATGGAAAATCATACACAGAAATTGGAAAAATTGTTAGAAGTAAAGCTACGATACAAAAAGTCGTAAAACAAAAAAAAATCATCGATGAAGAAAGAATACAAAGCAACCTCCAGCTGGGCGTCCCCGAAAATTAAGTGACGGAGACGACCGTGTTATTAAACGACTAATCGAAAAGGGCCCTTCTCAAAGTGTTCCCAAGATAGCTGCTGCTCTCGACGCGACTACAAACATCACTGTTTCTGTTGATATAGTGCGTAGATCCATCAAAAGAGGTGGTTATAAATCATGTGTTGTTAGAAGGAAGCCTTTCGTAAGTGAGATTAATAAAAATAAAGGACTTCAATTTGCAAAAACATATGAAAACCGAGGATTAAATTTTTGGGATACGATCATTTTTTTTCGACGAATCCAAATTTAATATATTTGGAAGTGATAGCCGCCTAAGAGCATGGGGAAAACCAAACCAGGGTTTAAATCCAAAAAACACGATTAAAACAGTGAAACATGGGGGTTGAGTTGGGTAAACAAAATTTATTGCAGTGCGGAAAAAATGGGTCTTTGCAAATTTTCACTTCCAAGATAACCACCCGAAGCATACAGCTCATATAGTTAAGATGTGGTTAATATATAGAGTACCCCACCCTCTAAAAACACCTCCGCAAAATCCAGATATTTATCCCATTAAACATTTATGGGAACATCTGGAAAAACGTTTAAGGAAACACCATATAACTTCAAAAAGTCAGTTAAAAACATACTCCAAATAGAATGGCAACAAATTAGTGCATATTACACAAAGAAGCTCACCCACTAAAGCCCAACCGACTAAAGGAAGTAATGCGACTGAAAGGATACTGTACAAAATATTAAAATTAACAAAATTGTGCTAAATTTCTAACATTTTTGCACTCTTTTGTCAGGAGTATCGTCAGTTTTGGAAAGCCGGTTCATGCAGCCTGTTATTTCACGACCTTTATCGTGAAATAAAGGTTTTGAGCATTCCGTCATCCCTTTTTGAAAATTACTTTGAGCGTTTTCCATGATTTTATATAGATCGGTCATTTCCTGTTTATCGTTTATATCAGATGTTATAGATTCCGCGGGTGAAACGCGCGAACATCTCGAAACTTCAGAAACGCAATCCTCCCAACTTAATGATGTTGCAAATTTCGAACTAGGTTTGCAATCTGGATCACCTATAGTTTTTCTTTTTTTTTTTTTTTGGTGTTTGACGTTTCGAATCTTTAATGTTTTCCGATTGCTCAATTGTCGAAAATTTCTTTCTTGAATCTTGACTAATTTTTTTTGTTGTGATTGATTTATTTCATGAAAATTGAAAGAATGTCTTTTATTCGGTTTTCTTCCACTTTCCTTAAGTAGCGATGGATTATTATTATTTGATATAATATTTTTAACCATAATCATTTTTTTATAATGCAAATATTAAATCAAAACAGGTATATTCCATTTAAAAAATCACAACTTTGGTGTATTTCTGCTATTGGGACACCTGTATATAAATTGCAATATTTTAAAAATGTGCAGCAGTATCGGATTTATAACCTAAGAACAGAAAAAATGCAATATCCCCAATAGTAAAGAAGTTATGGAGTTTTTTCGGACCATTGCGACACCCGGTATGTTACGATCAGATTGACAGTTATGACCACGTTTGATTTCATCGTATTCTGTTGAGCTTGTATTTTTGTTTTGCGTTAAGATAGCGTCACGTATGCACTTATAATGTACTCGAGGTAAAAAACAGAGGTTCTTAAGCTCAGTTGAAAGCAAACATCGTTCCTTAACTCTTATAAAGACTTATAAGAGTCTCTGCAACCCAACAACAGCAAAATTATAATAAAATTTTTTGTCGAGAACGTGTCGTTATTGAACGTTGTTTCGGACAATTAAAAGCAAGATTTCCTGTGCTTCAATATAAAATTAGGGGTGCATTAGAAAGGATACCATCGACGATTATATCCTACGTTGTGCTTCACAACATCGCAATTGCTGTAGAGATGTAGAAGACGCAGCATTCACTTAAAAATATTATTCCTGTGCAGATCTAGCTATTGCTTTTACTAATAGCTTTTGCTTGTGAAGCAATTGCTTTTCGTAAAAAGTAATTGCTTAAAGCAAATACTAAAATTTTATTCATTAGGGCCAATATGTCAACACAGCCAGTCTATTGCTTTCAAAATAAATAATTCAAGATAAACTTTTTTGCATGCAAAGGTTAGGAGAGTAATCGTATAAGGTTGTCCAACTCGAGTGGCGCCGTATTTGACGGTAGAGAGACGGGCGTGACGTCTCGGCAGTCGGGCGAGATCAAATTTTTACCAATAATTCTTACAACAAAATGTAATAAAAAGAAAATTTTACACATTTTAAAAAATAATAAAAAGTTAACGATAAAAAATGATTTTTATTGAGAACATTTTTTAAGTTGTTTCTTTATACTTAAACTTTTTCTTTTAAAATGCTGACTGACTTCTATCTAAATTTTCATATTTTTGGTTTAAGAATTTGGTATTAAAATTTAAATAACCTTTGTTTAATATAAATTCTAGCGTGGAATGATTTTCTTATACAATTTCTTTTTCTGTGATCAATATGTGCCCATAATTATGAAAGTGGTCTAATTGTAAGTCCAAGTTTTTAAAACATGAGTTTATCACTTATTTCACACCACATTATTTTAAACAAAATTAATTGAATGTAATTGTTGCGATATCTACAAAAATGAACCCTTTAGGTAGTGGTTGTAATTTCAATGTTATACGGAATTCATTTAGCGTCAATATGAACGTGGTCTAAGTCAAAAATCATCAAATTTATATCAGTCATCAAAGAATAATGTTGAAAACGTAACCATAAAATTTTGGTATTGGGTCATTCTTTTCTACCGAACGATCGTGATTTTGGTTTGATTGAAATGAAAATAAAAAATGTAAATTACCTATACAACCCTAAGCATTATTACTTGCTTGAATTGATAGACAAGTGTAGAAGAAGAAATACATTTTCGATAAAACGAATGCCACAGTCGGATTTTATTTCAAAGAAATTACTAGAGGAACCAACAACAAGAAGAGTAAAAAATAATGCAAGCGAATCTGTCTCTTGCCTGCAAATTCAATGGATGAGATTCTTAAAAAATGAACTTTATAAAGTGTTCTATAAAACTTCTTTAGATGCTACTGAATTCCACGTTTTGGATCTTTAATCTAAAAGACCAAAAATATTCAGAACTATTACATTACTTTCATTATAGACCTCAATTAGACCAGTAATTGAAGAAAAACATAAAGGTATTATATTTACTACCATACACCCCTCCAGTTTTACAAGAACAGTTAAAAAATCTTAAAACCTCAAAATGATAAAAATGGATTACTTTTTAATTAATAAATGTACATAAATTATTTTATTAAAGTTATTGTTTCAAATGAAACTTATAGTTCTTGACTGCTTTAAGTCATTTATTGGACATTCAGTTAATTTTGAAAATGGTTTAAAAGTCAATTCAAGCTTTAAAAATTTTAATATGAAATTCACACAAAATTTCGTATTCATAATAAATTTCCATTAATCAAGTCAAATAAAATTATAAATTAATATGTCATGTAATGTAAAAATATTTTTTGATTCTTTCAAATACAATTCATTAAATATCTCTAAACAAGAAATATATGACTTACAATTAGACCACTTTCATAATTGTGGGCACATATAATAAAGTTGTAACTTTTAATCGATAAATTTTAATGAAACGTAGCCACATTTTTAGATTGTTTAATTTCAATTAAGGACATTACATTTTCTCTTCTGAGAGAAAAACTAAAAGTCGTAGCAAATTCATTTTTGGTAAAAATAAAGATTAAATTTCATTAATTATTAGTTTTACATTAATAGTTAGTTTTTGAGAAATGAATTTTAAAAGTTGGTCGTTGTTTAAAAGTAACGTTACAACTTACAAAAAATTTTAGCAACTTTGAAATTTTTTAAATTTTTTTAACAACACTTAGAATAAAATGGTCTTTTTTATATAAAACTAGAATGTTTTATGTTTCATTTAGAGAAAAACCCTAAACAAAAATTTTAAAAATGAATTTTTGATGAATTTTTAAAGTTGATCGATTTTCTTAAGTTGGGTTAAGAAGTGTAAAAATTTTTTTGTTAACTTTAATTTTTTTTTAATTTCTATGACAATACTTAGAATCAAACGGTTTTTTTACGGTTTGTGGGGAACGTTTCGTGGCCAATAGGCGCCGTACCGAAGTGGTTAATTACTCTACTGATCTTGGTCGCATGCATAAAACACATGTTTCCAAACCAACACTGTGGGAATGTTGCTTGCTACACTGTCTTATTCTCAGTAAGCTGTAGTAGACATCAGTAAGCTGGATGCATTACCGCATCACTGGAGTAAAGTTGTTTCTTATTATACATTATGTTTCCTTTCCATACCTGAATCATTCCTGTTATGTAAAATGTTTTAGTTTGTCAAGCAAATTAACGTATACAGTGAAATTCCCCTTCGCGAATATCCCTTTTCAAAGGACACCCCCCTTGGACGGAGAGTTTCTCAGAGAACTGTCCGACTCTAATACAATTACTTCGCATTTCTCTTAAGAGAACACCCCTCTTGAACGGACACTTTTGATAGATCCTGTTGGTGTCTGCACAAGGGAGATTTCACTGTACACAATTTCCATTTTATTTACATACCATTTCCATACCTGTCGTTTCCAATCAGCTGCATACCATATTGATATGCTACATTTTTAAAGGAGTTTTAACCCTTAACTACGGAAGTGCCGTCTAAGAAACGACATATAAACGTAATTTTATATTATTTATGTTATTTTATATTCTTTGTCACCATTATGTACAGCAAGTATTTTAAGCAATTGTTTAGTAATTTAATTACTAATACTTCAAAAATTATCTAAATGGACTGATTACAGAAAATATGTGATTGTTTTAAGACTTTATGCCATAATATCAGTGGTAGTCTACCAGACAGCACCTCAGGGTTTATGTTTTAATTATTGTACCTCCGTAGTTAAGGGTTAACAATAATATTTAACCCCTTAAGCATGTCGATGGATTGAGATTACATGAGATCATGACAAATATATGTCATACCTGCTTAAGAGGTTAATATTCGACTGACCAGGAGTTGAATATTCGACTTTTATTCCACAGCGCTTACCGACCCCTCGTCAATTATTCGACTTTTATTCCACAGTGCTTAGCAACCAGGGGTCGATTATTTGATGATGATATGATGTCGTGCAGTGTCTCGTACAATCTGCGGCTGAGCGTCGGGTAGAAAGGCATAGGATTCTCGAACTGCTACCGGTCGGTAAAATGTTAATATTTTCTGATACTAATTAAACTAAAAGTTGTTGGAAAGTCAACCAATTATCCAGATGTAGAAATTAGACCAATCTACATCATAGGTACGCTAGAATGAAAAAACAAGGTGAAGATGAACTAAAAATTAAATAAAACAAAAGAACTACGTGTCTAGGTAACAATCGATACTTACAATTGAAGGTTAGGAACACCGGTAAAAAACTATACGTTGAGATATTGGAAAAAATAATTATAAAGACGCATAAACCTACAAATTACACAAGGTTAAGAATTTAAACTCTACATAATAGCTAATTTATTACCAAACAGAAGATGAAAACCGAGGAGAAGTTTAAAATCAACATGTTAACATAACAAGTATTACCCGCTCAGTATGACATTGACAAATGCACTAAATACCTCTGGTGAAAGGAGGAGAAATTAACAAGTTAGTTTGGAGCGCCGACAGATGGCATGGACGGAAAAGTCATTGATTTGAAAGAGCAAATTTAACTTATTTAGTGGTTTTATTAAATTAGTGTAAGTTTATTTATTTATTCTTCAGTATTCAGACTAAAGATATGTAGTTTAATAATAGAATTACTTCTCGGATATACGCGTGAAAACTAATGATATTAATAATAGTCCTGTAAGCCGGGATTATTCAAAAAAAACTAATATTTTATTACAGTGGGTCAAAAAAGTGTATGGACACCTAACATTTTTCAAGAAAATACCAGAAGATGTAAACATTTTTTATATCCAATAATAAGTGTTGTAGAAGAGCGGTCCGTAAGGTCGCTAGTGTGTCATTATTTGGCTTAGACTTTGGTGGTTGAGGGTTGGGTTGTGTTGAAGGGGACTGGATAGTTGTTAAAACTAGGTAACTGGGGGTTGGGATCTCTTTTGAAACTAGAACTTTGTAAGGAATATTATTTTTCTTTTTCTTTGTATTGTAAACATATTTTATACTCACACCTTTTACGATAATACCCCTCTGGATTTATACTTTTCGTTGCTAGGTAACGAAGTAGTTTTACTGACCACTAATTAAAAATGTCAAAACTCGCACTGATGCAGCGCGGAAAATGTGCCGTATTTTCATAATTATTAACGTTTTCGTACCATTTTGGGTTTAAAACTGTATGAAAAACGTAAAATACGATTAATATATTGCATGTATTGAACAAAACTGGGTGGAAATACGAAAAAAATCATGTAAGTACATTTGCAATTTTAGTCAAAAAAAGCATTTACATATACAGGGTTTCTCACGCAACTGGTTCGTTAGAACTTTATTAGGTTCCACTATTAGTAGATTTTTGAGATTTTGCCAGTACTGGTTGTTCATCCTAATCTTTCAATTTAAAATATTTTCAAGATGGCTGCCACTTCCGGTCGACCGGAAGTAGGACACAACTTCACTATTTTAAATGAAATGGTATAATTTTTATTGCGTGTTTTAATTCTACGTACAAGAATAAGTAGACTTTGATAAGGGTTGTTGGTACGTATCGTTTTTCGTTCTCGAGTTATTTTTATTTTAAGCTTTTTTTGACAATTTTCAACCTATTGTTTAAAACCACATTTCTCAGCCACTGTTCAAGCAAGAAAGTTAATAACTGGTACGATTACTCTCCAGACATTGCCAACTAGAACGCCACTGCCTTCATTGCTCTTTCATGTATGTACAGGTTGGTCACAAAGAGAATTACCGTTCTTCCATATTCAACTGCAAAAAAGTCGAAAATTTTAAATGGAACACCCCATATTTTATTAACCTATCCGATAGAAAATTTAATTCTCTACAAATTTGCAATACATGTCCCTATACCTATCGGTTAAGGTTTCCAAGATATAAAGGAATTTGTCAAAATCGCGTGTAAAATGTCAGAAGAAGTCTTGTTTTTATTAATAGGTTATATTTATTTATTTATTTATATTTGTTTTACAAGGTATTGGATTTGGAGTTTGAGTGTTTAGCTCTTCTTCTCCAGTCTCAATGTTTATGCTTCACTTTTTTCCATTAAAATCTGCGATCTGAGTATGATGAGCACATTTTGATTATTTTATCCGTACTATATTTTAATTTGCCTAATCATTTATAATTTTTGATATATTTTTGGAAATTACCGATTTCTTCGCCAAATAACGAATTTTACATCAAATTTTATAAAATAACTTTCATTTTGAATGTCAGGTTACATTGCACTTTTGAGGAAGGTTATACTGTCAGGTTATATTCCTGTATTCATTTTGAAATTTTAACACTTTGATTAATAGTTTATGAAGCTTGAACAGTTTTTTCGCTGGATAGGTATGGTAGTAAATTTAATTCTTTACCGATCTTCAATACATTTCCCTATAACTCTTGGTAAAAGTTTTGAACATATAATCGAATTTATAAAACTTGCGCGTAGTACGACAGAAAAAGTTTTATTTGTTAGTGGGATATGAAATTTGAAAATTCTTTTCACGTACTGTGCTTATTTCGCCGTTTTAGTTAGTTAGTGCCGCTAAGAATCTCAAAAAACATAAACGTGTAACTACTTAAATGGCAACATAAGCGTATTAAGAGAAAAAACTGCAAGTTTCATAGCTTGTTAATAAAATACAAACAATTTTGGCATATCAGGCACAATTTTGATAAATTCCCTTATATCTTCAAAACTTTAATCGATAGGTGTAGGGAAGTGTATTGAAGGTTGGTAGAGAATTAAATTCCCTATCGTATCAAGCAAAAAAAATCGATCATAATGAGTGAAAATCGACGCGAACTTACAATAGCGTGGATTTGAAAGACTGTACAAAAAAAGCCATTTATAAGTGAAACCAATAGACTTCAACACGTTGAATATGCAAGACAGTATATTAATCATCCAATAGATTTTTGGAAAAACGCAATTTTTTCCGATGAAAGTAAATTTAATGTATTAGGTTCGGATGGACGAAAAACCGTATGGCGTAAACCTAACACTGAAGGAATACTTGACACCTACAGTCAAACTTGGAGGTGGACATGTAATGGTTTGGAGGTGCTTGGGGTACAATGGGGTAGGAAATCTTCATTTTATTGATGGTATTTTGGACGCAAAAGGTTACCTGAAGATACTGCAAGGTAACTTACATGACAGTGCTATCAAAGTAGACATAGAAAATAGCTATATATTCAATCAAGACAACGATCCTAATCATATCGCGAGGATTATAAAGGAATGGATGCTTTACAGAGTTAGAAAAACCCTTCCCCACCCTCCCTGATCCCCGGACTTAAATCCGTTGGAAAAACTATGGCATAAGTTGGATTTAAATATAAGAAAAACACCATATAAGAAATAAAGATGAGCTAAAAATGTACCTGCCAGGAGAATGGAATAAAATTATTAGGGAAACTACAAGCAAGCTTGTGTCATCCATGTCCAGAAGATTGCAAGCAGTATTAGAGTCTTCTGGAATGGCTACAAAGTACTAAGGCTTCATAGAAATAGGATAAACTAAATGTTCTTTTTATTAAATTTTAGTGTTCAAACACTTTATTGGAATTAAAATATAAGCTTTGTTGAATAAACTATACATTTTTTTTATTTTGACCTGCCTTTTTTGTTTTACTCTGTTTACATATTATATAGAATCATATTTTATTATTAGAAATAAAATATTTCTGTATCATTAAGTGTTTTCTTGGAAAATAATAGGTGTCCAAACACTTTTTTGACCCACTTGCGACGCCAACCTAAAGCCAAAAAGCTCCCTACCACCTCTCTGTTGCTCCGTTGACCACCCTGCACTAGCTCAGGAAGAGGGGGTTAGTTGAAATATACTTTAAGAAAAGGGGCGCCACACAGTTACCAAAGGACAAGGAGCAACACCAACTGTGAGATTGAGAAGTAGCAGGAATAACTCGTACATAAACAAAACGACAATCACACACAACAAAAAAAAAAGATAATAATAAAAAAAACTATGCATATAAATCGCAAATAAGATATAAATTTATTGATTGCTTCGAAAAACCAAAATAAAATTGTAATGTCAGCCAATAGCATCAAAATAAGCAATATATATATATATATATAAATACAGGGTGTTTAAAAAATACGTTCGAATATTTGGCCCACTTATAGATCTCATCAGTACAAACAAAAAAGTCAAAATAAACATAAGTCCAAAAATCAGCCGTTTCCTAATTACAGCCTGTTTTTCAAATTAAAATAATTTACACTCACAAGGAGACCTCACGACTTGCCCGTCACCGATTTTAATGAAAGTAGTACCAATCGATAGATATTGGTACATAGTACAAATGTATAAAATATTAGGGCACACTATTCAGCAGTTCGCAAGAAAATTGGTGTTAAAGTATGCAATCGGCTTATATGTCAATGATTTGTCATTTCCCCTACAACCCCCCAACAGCTAAACTGAAAATATACCGGCTTCCAAATCCGTAGTACGGTGGTTCGAATCCCGAATAATACATTTTAATTTTCTTTTTTAATACAATGTTCTAAGTTATTTTTATAACATGTTGATGTAATATTAAAATATTTTTAAAATAACATGAAATATTGTATTCAAAATAAAAATAAAAAAGTTATTGTTCGAGATGCGAACCACCGTACTATGGATCTGGAAACCGATATATTTTCACTATGGCTATTAGGGGGTTGTAGGGGAAATGACAAATCATTGACATATAAGCCCATTGCATACTTTAACACCAACTTTCTTGCGGACCGCTGAATAGTGCGCCCTAATATTTTACACATTTGTACTATGTACCAATATCTATCGATTGGTACCACTTTCGTTAAAATCGGCGACGGGCAAGTCGTGAGGTCTCCTTGTCAGTAGGAGTGATTCGCGTATTTATGAAGTCATCCATGGAAATAACAAAACAAATTTTGTTCGTTTCTGTTAGTGTAG
The DNA here is from genome assembly GCA_036711955.1 of Digitonthophagus gazella. Taxonomy (NCBI): domain Eukaryota; kingdom Metazoa; phylum Arthropoda; class Insecta; order Coleoptera; family Scarabaeidae; genus Digitonthophagus; species Digitonthophagus gazella. The sequence goes on along the minus strand of JASCIT010000006.1, from coordinate 20,789,910 downwards.
TTGTCACATTTGTTGTAATTATTGTGTGTCCGTTATTGTCAGTGTTTATTGAAGTAGTTGTTGCTGTAACCCATTGTTGAAATTTTCGAATATGCCTTATACCAACGCAGAAATGGCAGACATGCATTTTATGTATGGCAAAGCCGATGGAAATGCTTGTGAGGCACGTCGCCTTTATGCCGAAGCATTCCCAAACCGGGTACTTCCGTGTGACAAACTTTTTACAAATTTACATCAACGTTTATCCGAAGTTGGATCGTTTAAATCAAGGAACGGTGATGGTGGTCGGCCTAGATCAGTTTGTACTCCCGACGCAGAACTTAACATTTTAAGACGAATTGAAGAAAATCCTGGTACTAGTACTAGAAGACTCTCTACTGAAACAAATATTAATTTTTCCCTAATTTGGAGAATTTTACGGGAGCAGCAATTGCACCCATACCATATTCAAAGGGTACAGGCTCTAGCTGTGCCTGATTATGCCGCACGACTGGTGTTTTGTCGAAGCATGTTGACAAAAGTCGCGGAAAACCCAAATTTTGTTACGAAAATTTTATTTACAGACGAAGCTGGTTTCACGAGAAATGGCATTTTTAATTTTCATAATAGCCATGTTTGGGCCGACGAAAATCCGCATGCCGTTGTTGAATCGAATCATCAACACCGATTTGCAATCAACGTTTGGCTTGGTGTGTTAGGAGACCATCTGATAGGACCTTGTTTCCTGCCTAACCGTTTGACTAGTCAATTGTACCTTGACTTTTTGCGGAATACATTACCACTGCCGTTAGAAGATGTGCCCCTCAACCACAGAATTAATATGTGGTTGATGCACGATGGAGCTCCTGCGCATTACGAAGTCTTGGTCAGAAATTATCTAAACGAAAATTACAATGGCAGGTGGATAGGGCGAGGAGGTCCAATTGCATGGCCCCCTAGATCTCCCGACCTCACTCCACTCGATTTTTGCATTTGGGGGTATTTAAAGACATTAGTTTATTCAAGTCCTGTGAATAATTTAGATGAGTTGCGAGAACGAATTCAACATGCCTGCCAGACTGTTCGTATAAATACGGGACTCTTTGAGAGAGTGCGGCGTTCACTTTTACGGAGATGTGAAATGTGTATACACATGGAAGGAGGACATTTTGAACATCTTCTTTAAGAATCATTAATTTGTAATAATTAAAAAGGTATTTATACTGATATTTGAGTGTAAATTATTTTAATTTGAAAAACAGGCTGTAATTAGGAAACGGCTGATTTTTGGACTTATGTTTATTTTGACTTTTTTGTTTGTACTGATGAGATCTATAAGTGGGCCAAATATTCGAACGTATTTTTTAAACACCCTGTATATAAGCTGAAGGCAAAAATATAATAAAAAAAACAAAATATCCGAAAATGATCGGAAAATAGAAAAACTGGTATCAAATAAAACAACATACAAAAAAAACTATACGTAATATCAAATCCCTAAGACCTCAAAAATGTTTCCATCACGTATTGAAATAAAGCGTAAAAAAAATCAAATGAACTTTAAAATAAAAGATACTGAGTGTTTTATTTACAAAAAAATTGAATTATATAGTTTAAATGGTTTCTTGTTTATTTATTTTTTTAATTTAATTAACAAAGAATACTGATAATTGAACTTGATACTCAAAACGTTGCAAAAAAAGTAAAAAAAAGGTCGTAACCTGGATGATGATTTGACTCTAACTAAGTCGCTGTTCCGGAGTCGCTCAGCCTCGGCAGATGTTCCTCCAGGTGGTTTCTGGGATGGTGTTATGAGTCCCAGAAGATGGTAGAACGGCGTGGATGACTTGGTCGAAATTAAGATGGCACCCACGATCCTCTAATTTAAATAAACTTCTACGATATTACGATGAAAAATTAATACGTAATAAAAGGCCTAAATGAAAGAAGGAAAACGAAAACTTAGAAAGGAATAAATATGTAAAAAATGGGAACATTACCTATAGCGTGCTAAAGGCTCCGAAAAACAACGTGCTTTCCAAAAATTCTCGCCTCGAATACCGCCTAAATTTAATCAGGAACAGCCACAGATTCAAGTCCCGTATAAACGGATCGGGTAAACTCAAAATTCTTCACAAAGAACGCAAAATATCCCGAAGAATCGTAATGGCGTTGAGAAAAAGGATTTAGCTTACGCGGTTCACTTGACGAAAATTCGGCACAGAAAGAGACCGATTTCCTGTGAGGATCGCTTATATATAGGATGCAGAAAAACTAGAATGTGACGTTACGCCATGAACCAACAAGGTCAAAATAAGATTAAAAATGTAAGAAGATATCAATAAATGGAAATAAAATGTAAGTGAAGAACTGTAATTAAAAGAAAAAAGAATTAAAATGAAAGATAATTAACGGGAAATCTCTTAAAGAAGAAAATAACAATAAAAAGGAAACAAAAATGGGAAACTCAAAACACCAAAGTCATCTGACCACCAAAAAGGAATGAATATCCGCCGAGCGCTGTAACAAAACTAAACAAAACAATAAATGCTATTAGCTGATACGCAGTAATCAAAGAAAAGAAAATGAAAAATTGGGTTTTCCTCGCAAACATATTTTTTAAAAAATAAACCGTAACAAATTCTCCCCTTACTTACCAAAAAAAACTATTTTTTTAACCCAAAAAGAAAATAAAGACAAGAAAAGGACGTCACAAATAGGCAATACAAAATATAATTCACGAGGATGGAATGGGAATTGAGAAAGCCGATGCGTTTCGGGGATTCTTACCCCTCGCCGTTTATCCGGTGACCCTATTCTTAAGCCCAGGTCACAGGGCTAACGAACACTAAACATTCATAGAAGCCAACTTTAAATGTGCCACGTACCAATGACCAACCAAAGCCTCACCATCCATACTTTCAAGTTCATAAATCTCATCTGAAATACGGTTCTTAACTCGAAAAGGTCCGACATATTTATTCAACAGTTTCGCATTCACTCCCTTAAAACCATCAGACAACGCAAAATTTCTCCTCCACACAACCTCGCCTGGCTGAAATAGAACCTGACGATGACGCTAATTATACATTTCATTTTGAACTCTGCTTCCCTGCTGCAATCTTTCCTGAACATCTCTGAACAACCTCTGGAACATACCACGCCTTTCTTTCATACCTTTTTCCTTTCGCACATCTAACAAATGATCCTCACCGCGAACAACCATTTCCCTACCAAAATTTATACAATAAGGAGAATAGTCAGTTCTCTCATGTTTCGCAGAACGCAAAACACAAGTAACCTTCGGAAGAAACTCATCCCAATGACGTTGGTTATTGTTGGTTATGAAATTGGGCGCCAAATTTGGCGCCCAACGTGGAGCCCTTTTCTTTTGATTGGTTGTGTTATTGTATCTTCCTATTTTCAGCATTCCTCCTTTTGTTTTGGCACTTTCCTCGCTAGTATATACAGGGTGAGTCTGGATAAGCGCCCCCCCTCTGTAACTTCTAAATCGTTAGAGATTTTACAGAAATTGTTACAGGAGTTTAATAGGGCGTTCAATGTTCTACATTGTCAAACAAAAAACATTTATACAGGGTGTTCCATAACAGAGCAGCAACAGAAACGAATGCTTTTTATGCTAAAACGCTATGCTTATTGTGAGCGTTTTAGATAGTACCTTGAAAAAGAAACATTTTGGTATAAGATAATGCTTATCAAAAATTAATAGTTTTAGAAAAAATCGCATTCGTAGATTACAAACATGGACAGATTTAGTGTCAATTTTAGTAATCCAGGTAGGCTGGGTCTTGTTAAATTTCAACAATTACTTGACACCTATCATCTGGGCATTGTTGACTGTACCAGATTACAACTTTACTTTCATTTTGTAATTCCAAATTGGACTTCCTTGAGAATAAACAGGACGTTTACTTCTGAATTCATTTTTTGAATAACAAAAATCGGCTCTGATCGAAACTCATCGATACCGTGAAACAATTAATAAAAATTTAAGTAAGCACAGCCTGCGTAGATTCAAAGCAGCGTTCAATTTACTCATGTTCAGGGAAAATACCATTTGCAATTTCGATCAGAGCGAAATGTTTTTTATTTGACAATGTAGAACAATGAACGCCCTATTAAACTCCTGTAACAATTTCTGTAAAATCTCTAACGGTTTAGAAGTTACCGAGGGGGGGGGCGCTTATCCAGACTCACCCTGTATATAGACATTGTTTTTTTTATATCACGGCAGGCCCTTCAGAACCTAAGATGGAAATTAACAGGCTTTCCACTGAGGAGTTACGTTACGAGCTTCGTGTTAGAGGTGTTACAGATCAGTTAAACTGTGATGAGTCTCGTCATACCTTACGGAAATTGCAGCGTCTGGAGAAGACGTCTAGTTATGTTCTTCCACCCTATCCCTTTTCTTTTGCAGATGATTCCGAAGCGCTGACTGCGGGATTGGACCACATTACTCCCCTGGTTGTCAATTTCAGCGGGGATTCTCGGTCCTCAGAATTTAAAAAGTTAACTTCAAAATTGGCTCATTTGTTGGGTAGGGCCAACCATTCTGTTCCTGCGGGAGATGCTCAACATAAAACTATATCCGAGTTTGTGGGTAAGATTGTCACTTTAATGTCGAAATTGGAAATCAAGGCCAAGGGACGCGCTTCATCTACTCTGGTTCCATCTACTAGTTCAGTACCGGAACTTAGTGTTGTAGAGGTTGATGAAATTATTTCAGAGGAATCAGATCCATCCGAGGATGATGATGCAGAAGTCGTTAGATCTTCGATAAGGGTTGTACCAGTGGTGAAATGGGGTGTCTCCTTTTCTGGAGAGGGTTCGTTAAGTTCTTTCTTAGAGCGAGTGAATAAGTTGAGAGTGGCGCGTGGTGTGTCCAAGCGAACCCTGCTCACTTTTGCAATTGATTTATTTCAGGGAAAAGCCCTTATTTGGTATAGAGCGTATTGAGATTCCTACGATACTTGGGATGAGTTAGTCGAAGGGTTGCGTAGGGAATTTCTTCCTCCGGATTATGACGATAAGTTATTGGACGAAATCTGTCATCGTACTCAAGGGTCTACTGAGTCGATGGGTATATACGTATCCATTATGAAAAATATGTTTGCTAGATTGAGTAGAAGGATCCCGGAGGCGGCATAATTAAAAAAATTGTTAAGGAATTTGTCACCTTTCTTCCAGAGACAGCTTTCCCTGGTCGATGTTGATTCGGTAGAGCACTTATTGATCTTGTGTAGAAGGTTAGAGGCTACTAAAAGGCAGTGGATAGTTTTGTTCCTCCTCCTAGACGTGCTACTGCATTGGAGCCTGATTTGGCCTATGTAGAGGGAGGGTTGTCGGCTGTTTCGGTTTCTGGACACACGCTCTAGAATTTCCAAATGTTTATCCAAAGTTTGGGTCACAATTATAATATCACCCAAGTACACGAACACATAAGGATCCAAATCTGCACCTATAACCCCACCGATAAATCTTTGCCACGTTGCACACTGTACAAATATATTTCAATGAACTAAAACGATATGAAAATAATGGCCAAGAACAAAAAGTTTGCATAAATAAAATATTTACTGCTGTCCAAGAGAACCCACTTAGTAAGTAAAACAACCAAAGTAGACAAATGCTCAGAATATGATATCACAAAAGTATTTACGTTAAAATATTTGAGTTTGGGAGCTTATACATATTTAACCGTTTAACTAAACAATTGCTAAACAATTTTTGTAAGAACATTCAAAAACTGCGGGACAAATTTTGACTTGATGTTGACTTTAGCAAAGTATGCGTGAGGTCGGAATACGTTTACTTCAATGGTGCAATAAAGGCACACTGAAACTTTCGACACAAATGAACGAGGCACGATCGCTCCTCGTAGCAGTCTAATGGTTAAGGAAGAAATTATTGTGCAAAATCAAATATTGCACACTAATATTGACCGTTTGGTGATCACATTGAATGCTTGTGCAATATATTGAGTAAATCAAAATGGTTTTGATTCTTATTGTACAATGTGGAATAAACTGCATAATACTTGGATGTTGGAGTGAGTAGATTAAAACTAGGGTGACAAACATGGCTGCAGCGGCAAAGGACACTGAAAGAAAATTTACTTTAGAATGTCCCGATCTGTATAAGTAGTTACCGGTTTTTTTGAATATAAAAAACAAAGATTACAACAACGGAGCATGAATGAACAATATGAACAACTTATTTTTAAATATAGAAAGAAATAACCAGATACTGATAAACTACTATTAATTAAAAAATTCAATTCCCTACGCACTAACTTCAGGAAAGATCAGATTAAGTTTAGTAAAGGGAGTAGATCAGGTGGCTAAATAGCCGTACACAGATGTAAATGCGTTTATAAAAGCTAATGTTGATGTATTCGAAGGATTGGGAGATTTAGGAATTTGTAAGAATAAGTTAAAGGGAAATGCAAAACCAGTAATTAAATCTTTACGTAGGGTTCCTGAATCAAATAAACCTGAATTACAGAAAACTTTAGATACACTTGAAAATTCTAAAATCATTAAAAGTGTCGTCAGACTGGTTGTTATGAAGGCATTTTTCCATAAATACTATTCATATGGAAGAACTGACAATGAGTACTAATTTTTACATCTTTTTTTAAACCAATCTTTCATCCATCTGCGCTTTTTCTTCTTTTTTAGACAAGCAGCTAGTGCAATTTTCACGCAAATAGCTCCTTACTGATTATTATGTTGACTACTGGAGTATTGAACGTCAACTAAATATTGAGTAACTGTTTACGTATAAAGTAAAAGTCTTCTTTAAAGTAATAAAATGAAAATTTTCTTTCACAAAAACAGTATTTAAGTGATTATGCTTTGTATACAATTAATATGCATATAATCCAAAAACGGAACAAACGTGAATTGAACCAATTATTGGTATTGTTTGAAACAATGTACTTGCGAAAGCTATGCTTATAATAAATTTTTAGAAATCGTAATTTTTGATAATTTTTAATTTCTTTTTAGGATTTGGTAAATTAATAAGGTTTTGTTAAGGATTTTAAACGTTGAAGTAATTTTTTAGGGACTTTATTGACAACTTAATTAAAACTTAATTTTCTTTTTAAAATTTAACTTTTATAATAGAAGAATTAAGAAACGAAATAATTTTTACGATTTATGCATGCTTATAAATTTATTATTAAGTCAATTTTAAATTAATTTTTAAATATTTATAATTATCTTACTCAAGGACACAGTTACCCATTTTTTTACAGCTACCTATTTATTTTTATAAATTTAAAAGGAAAGTATTACAATAATTAGATCGATTTCGCATACAATGACAACAACTTAATTATTCTAAACTCTTCTTGTTACAACTTCGTAAAAAAATAATTTCGATTTCCCTAAGAATAAATGTACTTTTTCATCGCTTCTTAAGGTTAATTCCACAATAGTGTTTATCACAGCCCTGTCGCCAAAATAGGAAAACTTTTCATGTTTAAAAAAACGTTTTATAGTAGGTGAAGCGAGGAATATACATATATACACATATACATATACATCTTGAATATACAACAGCGGATTTGTTTTTATATCACATAGAATTTCTCTTTTTTTTAACTAACAATAAATAACTTACTAGTAACCGTTTTTTCACCTTAAGTTTTATAACGAAAGCAAACCTAGAGCAACAAATAGAAGTGTTGAATCACTTGAATATTTTGTCTTCCTGCCTGAATTTCCATCGTCAATTGGACTGAGTCTATCTGTACAAATAAAATAACTAATCATTATATTTTTGACTTAATAATTACATACACTGCTGTCAAAACTTAAAATTTTGAGGATATGGTTTTTGACGAGCACTTTATGTCCTTAGTGACAATGTACAGGGTCTAACTTAAGTGATAACTTTAATTTCAAGGGGTAATTCCTTGTTACATTTTAAGCACAAAAGTTCAGATAAACATGGGTCCGCAAATGCTTCGTTTCCGAGATATAGGGTGTCGAAGTTGAGAAAATAAATCGTATTCAAATCGCAAGTGTCAAGATTACTGTCAGTTAAATATCTGTTATTTTGCAGTCAACTATGAATAACGTTAATTTATAAGTTTATTTATCTTACTTTAGTTAAATGAAATGCTCAAAATGAGAGCCGCGACTTTCAATACAAGTATGTAATCTTCTGCTCATCGACTTTCGCATACGTTTCAAAACTCCTAGAGTGTTGCGTATGACATTATAAGAATTTACAACTCTGTTTCTTAAATCTTCAGATGTCCCCAAACGAAATAGTCCAGCGAATTAAGGTTTGGAGATCGTGGTGGCCTCGGCTGAGATCCTCCTCAACCTATCTATCGTTGAGTGAAAGTGTCATTAAGATGTTGACGAACAGCAAGACTGAAATGAGTAGGTGCCCCGTCGTGCATAAACTATATGTCATTTCTGGTTGCTAGTGGTACATCATCTAACAGACCAGGCAATGTGTCATCTAGAAATTATCTGTAAGTCTCACCATTCAGTCGAGGAGGAAGAAAATGCGGTCCGATGACATGGTCACCAAGAACTCTGGCCCACATATTGACCGAAACCTGCTGCTGAAATCCACGTTCTTCAATGGCATGGGGATTTTCACGGTCCCAAAAATGATTATTGTGGAAGTTTCTGATGGCATCACGTGAAAAATTTACCTCATCTGTGAGTAGAAATTTAGACGTGAAGTTGGGATTCTGCGTAGTTTTTTGAAGAAATCATCGACAATAATCTAACCGTGCAGGAAAATCTCGTGGCAACAGTGGTTGTAAGCGTTGAATGTGGTGTGGATAAAGTAAATTTATGTGCAAAACCTTCCAAACACTTTGATCTCTGATGTTAAACTGTGCAGATAATTTTCGCGTACTAATTGACGGATTAGCTTGACCAATACCTTCAGTGTGAGCATTTACAGATCCATTTTTGCACGTCTAGCATGTAGCGTTATGAAAGTTCTTGCTGTTGGAAGTGGTCTATTGGGATATCATTTCTGATAAAGTCTACAGGCTTCTGCAGCATTTCCATCTGCTAGCCCATAAGTGAAATGCATTTCAGCTAATTCAACGTTATTCATAGTTAACTGCAAAATAACAGATATTTAACTGAAAGTATTCTTGACACTTACGATTTAAATACATTTTATTTTCTCAACTTTGACATCCTATATCTCGGAAACGAAGCATTCGCGGGCCCATGTTTATCTGAACATTTGTGCTTAACCCATTTGCATCATAAGCACATATGTGCGCGCATTTTTCCTGGTCACTATCACCAGAGCGCGCATATATGCGCTCATCCCATATAAAATTGCATATAAAAAAAATGTTCGGTGATAAGAGCAAATTTTTCATTTTTCTGGATGATGCAAATGGGTTAAAATATAACAAGGAATCGCCCCTTAAAATTAAAGTCATCACTTAAGTTACACCCTGTATATATTTTACTTACATGTATTATGCGAAGAAAATCCCAAAGTGCCCGGTGTAGTCATGATGAAAGAATATCTTGGTTTCGGTACATCTAGTTCAATGCTCATTTCGAAACTTCGGTGATACACATCATAAATAATAGCAGAGCATTTTATTTTCAACCTTCCTTTAGCGAAAAGATCCGCCGTTATTAATTGTTGAATTTGTGAAACAGCACTGTAATTATAAAAGTATTTTTAATCATAAAAATGAATAATTAGGTTGAACTTTTTGATAAAATTAAACTTGAAATTTATTTTTGCTAAAAATTAATTTTCTTCATCTTTTAGTTTCCCTCAGAAGAAAAAATTTAATTTAATGCCTTGAATTGAGATTTTTAAACATTAAGAAATAGGCAACGTTCCCAAACTTAAATAAATATTAAATTGAAACTTAACCTTTATTTTGAATAAAAATGATTTTTACACCTTTCAATTTTTACCACAGAAAAGAAATTCTACTAAACTAAACATATTTATCATGATATCTTCTATTTATCTATAAAGCAACATCTATATCACATTTTATCAAATGTGCCCATTCCTTTTGGGTGTTGCAAATTCATTGTCAATTTCATTGCATTTCATATTTCAACCATTTTTCAGCAAAAAGAAATACACAATGGAAATTTCTATCTTTCTTAAAACGGACGAAAATTGGTGAAATTTTGTATTTATACCTTTCTAATCCGTATTCATCCATTTTGTGTTTTTGATGTCTTATATGCGTAGGTTTGGCCGGTTTTCCGTTAATATACCATGTTAAATTAGCAGCTGGTTTTGAATCTCTCGAAACGCATTTTCCACGAAGTGTTTCTCCTAAGCTGTATTTAGTTTTGATTTCTGAAATTTTCGGATCTCTTTTCGGCGAAATAACAACCTAAAAATTAATTTAGTCAATACTCATTCCACTTTTTAAAACTGTTTAACACGCGTTATAATGACCACCTAGAAAATCGATTTGTTATCACGCTTGATGAAAGAACGTATTTATGCTATTTGTACCACTGTAATGGAAAATCTAAAGACATAACTACTTTTTTTATGTTCAGTTCAAAATTTATTTACAAAATTTACATTTTATCTCATCTTATTGTTAGGGTAACAACAATATTTTTTAAATGAATTTGATTCAAAGAACGTAAATTTGTGTAGATGATGTTAAAATCATATATTTCTTGAACTGAATTTTATTCCTCATCGAATAGATTGGAATTAGATAAAACTTGTCAGATTTGGATTTTATCTTACTTTTAAGTCTCCGTAGACCATTCTGGTATAAAAGCCTGGACAATCAGCAGTAATTTCGCACCAATAACTGCCACTATTCTCCAATTGGACATCATCGAGAACAACTTGCGTAGAGTTGGATTCGTATTCGATTACCCTCAAGCCAGGGATGGGAAACTGCCTCGTAGAAGGTATTTCCTTAGGAGTGTAACGAAAAAATTCCCTTTCAGCTTTATACCATTTGACGGAGTAAAGAGCATCGCCTTCCAAATCGTGCAGACATTTCATTATCGCCTTGTCTCCTTTTTCAACTGCCATTGGAATGATTACCTTGACGTCTTTTAAACTTAAAGCACCTGCAGAAGAATAAAATAAATAATCTAGAGACAAGGAATTAGATTTATTAGCAAACTTGGAATTATTTTATTTATTTATTCTGCTGAGAGTAATAGAATTAGATAGGGTGAAGGCAATACAACAGGTACTTTTCTATACGCTTGGGACTTTTTAAGGTCCATAAAATGACTTATAAAGCACGATAAGGGTAAACACCACCGAGTAAATTGGAAGCAAAAGGGAGGACGCCCAAACGACGTCCCATTAAAATATATTGTCTAATCCCTTCATGGACCATCGTTTCTCATCTAAATGACCGATTTACATTCAAAGCTTTTATCAAGATTGCGGCCCTTTATGTATTCTCCATAAAATCAAGTTTTGTTAATTACTACAATGGTCTGTCTGTGAAATGTAATATCGATTTAAGTTCAGTAATCTACTAAGAATGTTACGAGAGAGAATTTAATAAGACGAACTTTTTAAAAACTTCCTCTTTTCCAGGAGCTGCTTCGAAAAATAGGTTAATAATAAACGGGTCCATAAAACCGTCGCATTGGAGGTTTCGGTTGTCCTTAACTGAATTCCGATCTCGGTCGGAATTAATATCGGTTATCTAAATACAGGTAGTCGCGTTAAAGTATACAGCAAACAACAATAAAAAGCTAATTGTTGATGAGACTTTTGAACTAGAAGACTACAGAAAACAAATTCTAACCTATATTAAGATGTTGAATATAATAATTTAGTTATTTTAACTACCAAGCTCCGGATGTTAAGTTATTTTCAGCGTCTTCTTCAACGATTAACCTGAAGACGCCTGAGAGCCAAAAGTTAATAGTGGAATTACTTAAATTACTTCTATTTTAAGATACTCGACGGAAAATATATTTTCTTAAATCATAGGAATCAGCTAACTTAAAAACTACAATTTTATTTCATTATCTTTACTGGACACTAATTAAAAGCCATCAAAAAGCTAAAAAAGTACCTATTATGATGACTAATATTAAAACTATTAACGTTTTATTTTAAAATTAAATCAACCTATTATAACCTACTGTTTTAATTATCCAAAAAGACCTACCACATATCGTTATTTTCCTCTCGTATTTGTATAATAATAAACTATTGACTCGATTTTGCACAGCGTAACTACCGGTTATATTAAATTTACTGCCCAATAAAAGTACGTATACGTTCTATGGAAATATTGCTTTTCACTCCAGCTATCTGTTAATATTACAACTTTAGAGGTACTCATCATTTATTTTTAAAACATGACAATTTTATTTGTAATTCATTTGAAATATAATATGCGTTTTGTTATTAAAATCAACGTTTTTCTCGTTAGACACACCCTAACGTGTACTGTACACGCTATACATAAAAGAAAAAATACCGCGTAAGTGCGGTTTATAAATATACACGTTGTTTTTACCTGGAAATACACGTGCTTATGATATTACATGCATATTATTCTGATTATAATAACAAGAAAGCATTGTTATAATCTCGCATGAGATATTAATTAGAAAGTCTTTTAAAAAACATTATATATACTTTTCATCCCATCAGTGAGAATACAGTGTTAATTGTTAAATTAAAACGCTTCCAATTAGTTGACTTGAATGGAAATGGGTAGAACGTTACGGGTGTGGTGCGGTGATGCGTCCTCTTTGGCAGCCACTACTCAACTCCTCACACGTTTTGTTACAGAACTCAAATTTGCCACTAGAGGCGTTCAACTAAAATTGTCGTAACAACAGTTTATTATATCTAATAAAGTAGTATCGAAAGTCAAATTTTTGGTTAGGTTATTCTTCTGGTTAGGTTTTGGAGTTTGAACACTCAGTTCATATCACACTTCAGCTACAAGATTTCTGCAGACTTGATAGAACTCTTGGATTCTTGTGACTTCTTATTGTCTTCTTCTTTGAAGCGTTCTTATTATTTTCTCTCTACTGTTACCCTTTTTAGTTTCCAAATTTATCAGAATTTCCTTTTCAGTGATCTTCTCTGTACGGCTTCTTTATTTAGTTTCCTAGTCCGCGGTTAATAAATACTCGCCAAATTTTAACTTATTAATAAACACTCTTAAAAAATAAACGATAACACACGTAATGGGCGACAGAATTCTTCTCTGAGTCAGGGGACCGATGACTCGACTTGAGGTATTAGAAAAGCCCTCGGATTTCTATGTCTGGAGAAGGAATTTGTTAATTCATGATTTAACAAGGAACGCTATGCAGTCAGTTCATTAATACTATTGCGAAGCTATCTAATTGTATCACAGTTCGGTAAATATCGTAGCTGGACTCCCGGGGAGTTAACGAAATTATATAGTAGTAGAAATATCTTAAAAGATCCAATTACTAATAGCTATGTAAGATTTATTGGTAGGTGGCAATGATTTTTCAAGAGACCTGACATAAACGTCTTCTGTTGTGCTATAAATATTGTGTATCCAAGAAAAAATACGATTTAGATCACCCTCCTCTCCACAAATGCACAATGGATTATCATTTGCATCAATTTTATAAAGATATGATGGCGTAAGGACATGACCCAGTCTCATTGTCAGTCTGATAATTATTGTATAAAACTGTCTTGATACAAACGGAACATTCTTGAACCAAGGCGTTTTTTTGCACGAAGGGTTAGCAACTGACGAAGTGAACACCCTTTATTAAGCTTGATGTCTCTCATCCCTATGCCCATTCTTCGCTAATTTCCCTCTTCATTTGGTTAGATATGTCATCTACAGAAATTTCAACATTTAGAATATCCTCTTCATGCTTCTTGTTATTATTATGCATGTATTATTGTATTATGTTACCGTAATAATTTTAAAATTTTTACACGTCAAATGGCCATTAATTGACAAATCCAATGTGCGACACTAAAAAATCTGCGGTGTTTCAACACTTTATGTTCATCGATGGTTACATTAAAATTAATTACGAATCCCTCCAGTAAAATTAAAATGATCAGCCGGGAAGAAAAAAACATATTCCTTTCCGTACACTATTACAGGAATTGTTTACAAGCACTCTAGTCGCCATAAAAATGCAAGAATAAGGGACTAAATTTCCTCCTTTTGATCCAGATGAAGTCCTCTATTCTTTGCGAATTCCCTATTCCAACCTCTAGTCTGATCAAAAAACTCCTTTACAGTCGAAATGGTATTTACCGTGCAGATCCTTGTTTAATTAATGTACACCTCGTGCGTTCGGGCAAGTTTAATTTAGTTAACAGGTTCTCTTTTAGGGAGACCCGTTCTGTTGAGTAATACAGTAGGATTACAGGATTTACAGCCGTCAGGTATTTATTTTCTGCGAATTAGCGTTCGCGCTAGGAAAGAAGATTAACGCTCATGAACTTAGTTCTTTCCGTATAATTTTCTGCTATGAAATTTCATTTCTTATATCGGTAGGCAAATAAAGGTGTTTCAACGTGATAGGGGTGGACTCTTCAAGTGTTTAAAATAGTGATGTTTACGTCAGCGAGGTTCAGAAAAATTACGTGTGTGTTGATTTCCAGGGCAAACAATTCAAGTTCGTATAAACAAGGAAAGTGCTGGAATGGGATAGGATTCTCGGCATCATCGGTGAAATACGGCTGATACTGCAGACTTCTCCCCACAAAAGTTTTAACGGGGGTCAATAAACGGTTCCCCCCATTTCCACTACAAAAATAAGAACGACTGGGAAACGACGTGGTTTGAAACGTGATTCGTCGTCGGGTCGATTGCTACCGACCAACTATTTAATTCAATATATATAATTCAATAATGTTTAATTCAAAGTCAACTTTAATTGCTGTTATTTTTGTTATAAGATACAATTCCTAGATTCTCAATATAACTCTTCTCACGCCATATTTTCCTTACACAAGAACAATGCGTTATTTAGACATTTTGGCAAACATGTTTTCGACGGTAGCCAAATTACTGGAGTCTCGCCAGACAGAAAATCCATAACCGTTTCAGCCGTCCCGTAGCTCAACTCGTCCAACTTCAATTCGACGCCCAATTTCGAAGCAAATTAATCCATTCGACAACACTTTTTCTCACAACGGATTTATTCCGCATATCGCTGCTCCAGTAAAACATGGACGCAACTGCAATTTTTTTAGAAAATGAGTTACTCGTGTAAACTAGCGCAGAATATTGCTATTTATCCGCTAAAAAAATGCCGTATATGTACTTGCATAATTGGCTGCAAGAGGGCTGTTACGTCCTTGTCACATTGCGCGAGTTGTGATTCATTCTTGCTTACTTTCAGAAGAACAAGGAGCTAAGTGCACTTTACGTCTATGTTTTACTAATAAGTATAGGTCCTATGAAAAGTCATAACTAATAATTATTGGAAAAGTAGTACAAAATTGATGTTAAGGAAAATAAACCAGTGTTACAAGAAATACTGCGATTCTGAACAGGAACCTTCTTCTGCAGGATCAAGTGATGACTACAACCCTAATGATGGTAATACTGGTGATTCATCTTCTTCAAGTGAAAGATCAATAAATCTCGAAATTATTGGTACGAATTCCCCAGTCAAAAAAGGAAAAAAATGGGTTAAAAATATGAACAATTGGAAACAGGTGAAAGCAAAACGTTTGAGAAACTCAGGTCAACAAAATACTTCTTTAAGAACTGGAAAAATTGTCAAAGCTAAGTCCATGAAACCTGCTTGCTCCGATAAATGCATTCGCTCTTGTTTACAAAACAGCTCTGAGGATTTTAGAAGCCAACTGTTTAAAAAATATTTGGATTTGCAAACTTGCAACGCCAGCGAGATTTTCTTGGCTCATGTATCGAAAAACTGATGCTTAAATATAGGCGAGTTTCACCTGCATTTTTATTTTCAAATTTATGCAGTACAGTACGGTGTTTAGATTCTATTGTTTTGGTGGTCGTTATTGCTAATATCGGCGTTTTATCTTAATTTAGAGCACCCTATTCAGTTTGTATTTTCCAAAGTTTAATAAAAAAGACTGAAATGTATCAAATTCAAAATATTTATCAGGTAAAACAAAGACGTAACTTCAAACTTCACTCTTAATTTCAATTGTAGAAAAACTATAATTACGCCATGCTATACTACGCATCATATATATTGATATATGATGCATTAGATATATTGATACCATTTATTGATGACAATTAGCATATTAAACTGTTAGAAACACTCAAATTAAAAAAAAGACGATTTCGATTTTAACGTCTCCTGTAAAATTTGCCGATTTCCAGTTACGTCCATATTCTCCTGGGGCAGCGATATGTACTTGGAGTTAAAGCTACGTACCCAGGTTATACGGGCCAATAAACTTCGAGTTGTAAAAGTGCATCGCAATTCGGGCGATCACCAGTCGAACGTAAAAACTTGCGCACATAGTTACACGAGATGGAATACATTGGATTCTGCTCGTTCAAGGTTTTGTTTGATGCAATGGTGAATAGCGCATGGTATTATTCTACGTTTTTAAATGTGATTATTGGTGGTAAACTTTAATCTTCTTGGTCACTAAATGAAGAGATTACTTTTATTCTATAATATTTTTCTTGTTTTTATAAATATTTTAATATAACCTTATTATTTTGTGATTTCGACAGAAATATCAAGTTATACGTCACTTTTGTAATTTTTATTTTCTTTTTGATGTTTCAACTGGTACTTTTAACGTTTCGAAGTCATTTTGAAGTTTCTATCATATTGATGCTTCGAACTGTGATATTGACGGTTTGAAGCTGTATTTAGACGTTTTGAATTCCGAGCTGAAATCGCGATTTATACGCGAATCGCTGAATAGTACGTTTTAATATTTCACACATTTGTACTATTTAATAATACCTATCGATTGGTACCACTTTAATCAAAATCGGTGAATACAGGCTGTGTGGTCTCTTTGTTAGTACGAACAAGCACTAAAGACACTACATTAACATTACTTTAACGTTAAATTTGTAGCATCATAATTCATAAGCAAGAGTCTATGACGCTTTAATTTTTGGAATGATATAATTGGAGATCGTTAATGCTATAAAACCAAGTAACATTTAGGTCTCTTATCTGTGACAGCTTCAGCTTTAACAGTCAAAGCGACTTTGGTGTAAAGTTCTGATCTCGTCGCATAAATAATCAAGTTTCGAATTAACCAAACTTAATAAAACTTGGCGTCATAGAATTCGGTTTTCGGATGCCCGGAATTCGCGTTTATGTTGTTATAAATCATCCGCATATACTGTTATCCGAAGAGGATTGTAATGATAAGCGGAATTTGCATTCGCGTCGAAAATATCTCTATCGATAAATCGATATCTACAGATTACGTCCTCTATATGAGGGCATTCTCTATATTATTCCATTGTCCCGTATGAAATAATGTATACGTTAAATCCTACTTCTATATTGAGAGGGGGGTAACTAACTCATGGTACACGTTTTCAATTTGGACATTCGGCCGTAACGTTTTGGACTATTAAGCCGGTTCTTGTTAATGTTTGGTCGAGGGTTTAACGCTTCATTTGACAATGTTTGAATCAATATGCGTATAGTATTTATTGTGCAAACGGGAAAAGTTGCGCGTAGTTGTATGCAAGTGCGCTTAGTTGGTTGTAACACATGATGCGAATGTAACAGTTGGCAACGCGACAAGGTCCAATGCAGCGTCCGGCATAATCCGCTTTAACAATAGACCATAACTTCAATGATATTCTGGATTCAAGTGTAGGCGAGCCGGTATAACCATGCCAAATAACTGGGTTTAACAGGACAAATATTTTAGTTTATAAAACCTAGGATAGGCCCGTGCAATTTGAACTTTACTTTGGAAATTTCCGGACTTCAAGCCATAAATATGCACTTCTGAATCTCTGGATTAGCCTCGCTTGGTGGGTTATATGTGAGGAAGGCCATAATGTCGTCATTTAGTATTTATGAGGTACACGGGCCTTACTAAAGTACCGGGTGGCCAACTAAGAATGATCACCGGCCATATCTCAATTACGGATCATCCTATTTTAATAAAACAAAAAAATTTATAAGGAAAGTGGCCATAAAAAATCGCTGGAAAATATTTTCAAGTTTCTTAAATGGCCGCTAGGGGGCGTAACCGAAATGACTGAACAAAAAATCACGATTTTTTCATTTTCTTCAAAATTAAGGGGTATTGAAAATAAATTAATTTGAAAGATAAATGAATTTCGACTAACATGTATGAAACCCTTTTTGTCGTATTTCCAAAAATAAAGTGGTGGGGATGAGTTGAAAATGTTCATTTTCGATGGCCGATTACTTCAGTCATACTGAACAGAATTTAACAAAGTATATCTCGCTGGAAAGGGTTTTTCGTAGTCTACTAACGACTCCTTACGCTCTTTTGATATGAATATTCGTTTCGCCGCCAGAGGGCGATATCTAGAATGTTAACAAATATTATAGCTTTTCTCAAAAAATTTAAATGGAACGGTATGTTCATTTTTACACGATAAAATAAAGAATTAAAAGCTTAACTTGACGCTGAAAACCCGAGCTCGCTATCTTGCTTCTAACGGTAGATATTAGCCAAAAAGCAAAAACTATAGCATTATAAGATCTAGTTGACCGATGTTACATTGTTAACGTATGTTTGACATACGTATTTTTAGCGTCTGATTTCCACAACTTGCTTGATATTTGATACCAAATTATGCTAGCCGACCCGACCGACAGTTCGACTTCGCCTGCGCTCCCGCCTTGCTCATCACACCCACGAAAACTATTTCGCATTTGTCTTTTTTATACGAGGTTTATAACGCATACTAAGTTTTGATTCAATTTAATATGACTGTTAGAATGGTGCCAGTTTCAAACTTCTACGATAACGACTTATCGAGATATCGCTACTTCACATAATATGTTGTTATTTAAACACGTGAGAGAAAAATTAACAATAAAAATTACCAACATGTTTAGGACACTTAAGGCAAGGTTTTGTTGAAATTTCAAGTTTTTTCGACAAACTATTCCCGTGTAAAAAAATCGCAAAATTGAGGTACTGCGCCGAGAGCCCAAAACCGGATACTTTTTTTTATTAAACCTGTCATAATTATTATACGAGTGGGAGGCAAAACTTGAAGTTTCTACTGATAATACAGAGTTAAATCACGCTACCAACGACACCGGTTTCGTTTTTTTCCGTGGGGTGGTTTTGTTATGCCTTTAAAATGAGGGGTAAAAACTATAGCTTTTGCTTCTTGGCTGATATCTACCGTTAAAAGCAAGATAGCGAGCTCGGGTTTTCAGCGTCATGTTAAGCTTTTAATTCTTTATTTTATCGTGTAAGAATGAACATACCGTTCCATTTAAATTTTTTGAGAAAAGCTATAATATTTGTTAACATTCTAGATATCGCCCTCTGGCGGCGAAACGAATATTCATATCAAAAAAGCGTAAGGAGTCATTAGTAGACTACGAAAAACCCTTTCCAGCGAGATATAGTTTGTTAAATTCTGTTCAGTATGACTAGAGTAATCGGCCATCGAAAATGAACATTTTCAACTCATCCCCACCACTTTATTTTTGGAGATACGACAAAAAGGGTTTCATACATGTTAGTCGAAATTCATTTATCTTTCAAATTAATTTATTTTCGATACCCCTTAATTTTGAAGAAAATGAAAGAAATCGTGATTTTCTGTTCAGTCATTTAGGTTACGCCCCCTAGCGGCCATTTAAGAAACTTGAAAATATTTTCCAGCGATTTTTTATGGCCACTTTCCTTATAAAATTTTTTGTTTCATTAAAATAGGATGATCCGTCATTGAGATATGGCCGGTGATCATTCTTAGTTGGCCACCCGGTACACTTTAATGTTAAAAACTGGTCAATTTTTTAAAATTCATTTCTAAGAAATGAATTGGTGTTAACATTTGAAGTTTTGTGACAAGTTAGATTGGACACACATTTTTAGATGAACATATTATTTTTCCCAAAGATAAATTTTCTACGATTTTTAGTTTCTCTATAAGGAGAAAAAATGTATGTAAATGTAACTTAGTATGGTTAATTGAACATTTTTAACAATCTAAAAATTAGGCCACGTTCTAGAAGTGGAAGTTCCTTTGCGTTACATTAAAATTTGACGTTTAGAAGTTACAATTTTATTTTGTATTGGGTTGGCAACTAAGTAATTCCGGATTACACTCATAGATTGCTTCAGTTGCATTTATAAGTTTGCAGACGTAGTACAAATGTAAAACACATTTTGTTATTTGATAGTTGACAATTCATCAGTTAATCGGTAAAAAATGTTTTTTGATCGGTTGCGTAGTTTTCGTTTGGGCTAAATTGAAAAATGGGAAATCAAAAGGAATATTTTCGTCATATTTTGCTTTTTTATTTCCGCAAAGGGAAAAATGCATCGTAAGCTCATAAAAAGTTATGTGCTGTATATGGCGACGAAGCCTTAAAGGAACGGCAGTCTTAAAATTGCTTAGCTAAATTTCGCTCTGGTGATTTTTCACTCCAAGAAGAAAAACGCTATGGTTGTCCAGTTGAAGTTGATGAAGTCCTAATCAAAGCAATAATTAATTCGGATCGTTACAGTAAAATACGTGAGATTGCAGAGAAGCTTCATGTATCACACATGCATTCTCTCATACATTCATTGAACAACTAACGTAATTAAACAATGCAGTTGAAGAAAAACGGACCGAATTGACAAATCTAAAAGGTGTTGTATTCTATCATGACAATGCAAGGCCACACACATCTTTGGTCATTTGCCAAAAATGATTGGAGCTTGGTTGGGATATTTTGCCACATCCACCATATAGTCCTGACCTTGCACCATTTGATTACTTTTTGTTTCGATCTTTACAAAACTCCTTCAATGGTAAAGATTTCAATAATGATGAGGATGTCAAATCGTACCTGATTCAGTTTTTTTGCTAATAAAAACCAAAAGTTTATGAACGTGGGATTATGATGCTGCTTGAAAGATAGCAAAAGATTTTTGATCAAAATGGACAATACATTACAGAATAAGTTGTTTAGTTCGATGAAAAAAATCCACAATTATTTAGTTGCCAACCCAATATAATTAACACAAAGAGAATTAGGAATATTTTAAGATCAAATTAAAACCATAGAAGTGTTTCATCCATATGTTTTACCAATTTCCATTTTGTAATAAATAGAATAAATTTACTATTTATCATAGATGTAGTTTTTAATCTTCAATCAGGGGTTTCTAATGTTAGAAAACTGTGGTGTTAGGTTGGATCAAAATTCTTCGGTATTTCCAAAAAAATATATATATTTTTGTGCACAATTAAAATAAATATGTCTCTTTTCAAGTCGAAACAGAATTTCATAGGTTCAGTTAATTGTAAAATCTTTCTTAATTCTTATGAATAAAGTAGTTACCTTTTTTAAAGTTAGTAAGTAGTTGAAAAAATGTTGGTGAACCCATTTCATTCTTGTATCCTTTATCTGCTTAAGATACGAGGTAGAAATATCTTGAAATGAATATTAAACATTTTTATTTTTAGAATTGGTTAGCGAGTATGGATAGATATTGGGAAATTAAGGACTATACATACAAAAGAACTCGGAGGGGTTGGTAGGGATTTGGGGTATTTTTGGTGTGTTTAATGGGGATGGGTTTTAAAATGTACCTTTACCTTCAATATCCACCATTCTTTCATACATGTAAAAGTAGAAGTTTACCCGTGTCTTGAACAAATGTATAAAAAATTGTACATTGTAAACGATAGCACCACTCGTCAAATATACTTTTATAATTTGAATTCAATTCCATACGGACGAAATAAACACTTATAATACCTGGTTTACTCTTTCTCTTACAATGAGTGTAAACTTCAATAATGCTTCTTCACAAACTTAATAGCAAATATAAAAAGATTTATTTAAGATTTATTAAAATCAAATAAAGTTGACTAATCATAATAGAATTGAAATAAATGTTAAACCTACATCGTTTCATTTTTAGAAGTTCTTTCTTTTGAAAATGGTTTGATTAAATTAAATTAGTTTCTTTAAAAAATTAATTCGCTTCTTTCTCTTTTAACTAACAGATGATTCAATAAATTCAATGCCGTTACTAAATATGAGGGGTCTTTCAAAAGACGCCGTATTTTTAAATGCAAATGAAATAAGTTCTGTGTAAGGTATCCACTCATTTCCTTTTTTTGTTTGAAAATACGTTGTATAGCAATAAGTATGGTGTTTAAAATTGTTCAAATGTCTCCCGCGGTTTTTTTTTTGTAGCTAAACCGTTTGCTTAACTGAAATTTTGTAAGAGAGGAAATAGTTTTTAAATTAATGTAGCTATTCAGAAAAAAAATATAGAAAATTATACCGGGTGGTTAAAAAGATTTGAATGGGTAACCTGTGATGAGTGTTTCTAAACACCCTATATGTTTCGAAATTCGAATTTGTTCCACAGAAAGCTGTAGCCTGCTAATATAAACACATGGTCAAAAATAAACAAAATCTAATGAAGATTTTTCAAGTAATTTAACCGTTTGGCTATTAAACACTTCTTGCAAGAATGCTCGAAAACGGAGCCGCAACTCATAATTTGCAAAAATGAAATTTTAGAAACAATTTGTGCAATGTGCTGGTAATACAATTTATTTTAAAATTTAAGTTTAACAAAACAATTCCACACCGATTCAATAGATTAATATGCACAAAGGTTGTCTAAAACTAAATCAATTATATGTGAGTTTCGTTAATTATCAAATCAAAGAAAATAATTACGATTTTAGAATCAAGACTGTTCCACGTCTTTACATGTTTAGAGATTATCCGACAAGCAGAGCCATCCAACCAGCAAGGAGAAAACCGGTGGAAGTAACACTTTCTGCTAATGACTGCGGAATTAGACACTTGCCGAACTTTTAGTTTGTTTTATTTGATTGCTTTTTCTAGGAATATTATGTTGAATAACTCTCATTTCTATACATTCATTACTTTGTTTGTTATAAAGCTCTGAATGATAATTAGTACCTTTTGTTGAGGATAACCATTCAGTTAGACCATAATAATTTGATTAGACTTTGTAAAGTTAGGGACATTTTAATTGTGTCTATTGATGCAAAGTTTTGAATAATGAATCCTGGAATTATTGTTTTTTTTTTTCTAATTTACCAGAAACACGTGTTTTAGAGACTTTAAACTTTTGTAACTTTGAAGCGAAAGGTTTTAGCAGAAAAGTAGTAACTTTGAAAATAGTTAGTAACCCGTGAGATTTGCAAAAAATAGTTAATTGAAGTTATTCGTAATTGCGTTATCAATTGCCCAAGTTTCTTTCTTCAAACGATATTTAGGATAAATTATAGGTCGTAGAAAACTTTTGTAAGGACTAGATGACCCACTAAAAATTTTTTCGGTGTCCCAAGATTTTTTGTCCACTGACGGTATATCGAGAAAACGATAACAAGTAATGACGCATTAAACATTTCTCGGCGAAAGGACATTATATTAAGCTATTGCCCATCTCTTTGTTTGAGGGTTAATAAGAGAATCCAGAGAACATAATCACGGAAAGTTTTAATGGTAGATAATTTTAGGAAAGTTTAATATATCGTGCAAAACTCGCCCTTTGTCGATATAAATTATCTTGTTTCTACATGCAAAAGTAAGAGCTAGTAGACGTCACAACGTAGTTAGGGAAGCACAAAGCGTGTGACAGCGCACGTTAATTTTATCTGTGTATAAATTACTGGACAAAGGAACTGTCCCAGGGTCCTCCTATGCGACCCGAAAGTTTTAAATTACGGACCTGCTTGATTCATCCGCCTGCAAAATTAGCAATGCGAATGCTGACTGCTTTCGGGCTGCCTTTCACTAACGCGGTTATAAACATCTCTTTTTCGACTGAAGTACGATCTCTTTTGTCCCTTGCACTATATTTCGCAGTTCTTATCCAATTTCACGATATTTCTGGACTGTAACGATATCATTACTGTTTTCTTAATATTTTACGAGCACAATTGTGTTTCCGTAAAAAAAAGTTGTCAAGACGAAATCGTTCTCTGTTGGTAGATTACAAGAAGTCATGATCATTTATTACTGTTAGTGGCGTGAGTTCTCGTACTCCACAATAACGAGGGCGTAACACGCGGTAAATTCGACGGCAAATTGTAGTTGAGGCGTAGGAATTGAAATGGTAGAAGCCGTGAAAATTAAGAAAACTTGTACTAACTATGTCAATTTTCTCGTAAACGGCCAGTTTGGCCATTATATTCGTCATTAAATTACGCAAACTGCGTCCTTTTCCACCAGTTCTAATTACGAAGGTTCTGCTGTTTCGAACGTACAACATCGAATGAGCAAAACCCAAAAGAAAAACACGACAGTTATTTGAAATCGTAAACATTATTGATCGTGTCAAAAACCGTGTGTATTCGACCAAAGCCAATTTTTATTAATTAATTAAAATCGTTTGGTATTTAGGACTTATCGTATTTACTAATAATTCACTTTTACAGTAAAAACATTTCGAATCCGCTTTTCAGTTCAATTAAAATGCTTTTATTTACTTTAATTAAAATGGCCGGAAACGGGAATTGTTAGTTCTACCCGAATTACCCGACGATTTGATAGGCCTATAAAATGTTTTTATTTGAGCAAAACGTTCCTATAGGGTAAGGTTGCTCAAGTCGTACCCCCTAAGAAAAAATACTGCATATAAGCGAAAATTTAGCCACAACATAAAAGCTTTATTTGTTATACTAATCTTGGATTAATAACAGTTTTATTTATTATAATAAAATATAATATAATAAATGTTAATGGATAAAAAACTAAATAAAAGAAAAACTCTCATCGGTACGACTAAGGAAACTAGTTGCCTAAGTGGTACCACCCAAGGCTTAAGTCGTACTCCTAAAAAATATTCGGTAACAATGTTCATTACAAGGTATTTTTAGAATATGTGCTTTACATGTCTCATACTACTATTTTGTAAGTACACGCTTCACACATTTCTTGGTTCTTTTGTTAACTCTAGCACATAGATCGTGCACCTATCATTTACATTGCAAGCACTGAATCATCTTTTCCTCCCGTTCTTCTCCACACATATAGCAAAACCAATCGCTTGCAGCATTGCCTCTCTTCTTTTTAACTTTTAATGCTGATTCCTTTTTATTAAGTGTTCCTTTTCTTTTATTTGCAGCGTTTTTTATTTTATCCTTTTTATTAATTTTTTCTTCCCTCTTACTTGCAGCATTTTTTATTTTGTCTTTATTCGCAGCTGACGTTATTTCGATTGATAAGCTTAGGCGTCTTTGTTCCTCTTTGCTGTCATTGATGATATTTGGAGTAGGTGATAAAATATTTAACTGTTGTTTCAGTTTATCTGAATCAAATGATGTTAAAAGTTTTGCAATAAAATCCATGGAAGCCTCTTCTTCCTTTTGGATTTGTCCATCTTTGTCCGTCGGCAGACTTTTATTGCTCACTGATTCATTTGAATTATTGCACGTTTTAAACGGCAAAAACGAACAAATTTCCTAAGTCGTACTTGGTACGACTTACGCAGCTCGTTTAGGTACGATTTAAGGTACCAAACATTGTAAACGAAAAACGGTGATAACCTCACATTGAATACGCGTATACGTTTTACCTTCGGTGGAAAGATTCCGTAATTGCTACAGAACTTATGTTAAAAAGAGAGACTATTCTGTGTATAATTTCCTTCCGAAAAAATGCTCCAAACACATGCAGAAAATTATATGAAATAGCAATAATTTACTTGTTGAGAATATTCTCTCAAATGGCACTTGCATTCAAACGACTCAATAGTGTAAAATGAAGTGCCTACCTTACTAGACAATCCTATAGTGTTACTTTTGCTGTCAACGCTGTGGTGGCATTTAAAATAGCTAAGGTACGACTTAGGCGTAGGTACGACTTGAGCAACCTTACCCTATATTTATCCGGTAAATATGCTTTGTTAATTGATGTAGTGTTTGAAGTGTAGTTAAAAAAAAATGGATATTTGTACCTTTGTAAATCGTATGGAATTTATTTGTGGAAATTAACAAATGTTCTTAAGTTAAAGATTCTATAATTTATTATTCAAAATGAATAACTAAAGTTCTGACCAACTTTAAAAAATCATACAGTGTATTTAAAGAAATTAAAAAATGAGATTTACCTTAAATTAAAATTAAAAGATTCCACGATTTGTCGTAATAGCAACATTTATCGCAAACCCATTCTAATTATCACTAGTTTCTTTTTTTTTAGTTTTAAAACCTTGATTGATGTTATCGTGTGCGAAACTGTGCGAAAAATTAAAGAAGAATTACAATGAGAGAAGGAAAAGGAGAAATTCATGAGCTTTGCAGCATGCGCTAGCATCTCAACGAGGAAAGAAGACAGAGCATAGAACTAACAGAAGAATATAGACCGAGATTCACGCTTTACGAATTGACTTCGCCCTGGAAAACAGCTTGGAATATAAAGTGGTCTATTTCCTAGATGTTGCCGTGCACTTCAATATTTCTCCCGTTTTGTTTTCGTCTTTGTCTACTAACAACGTCAATGAATTTCAAATAAGCTGACCACGAGATAGTTATAACACAAAGCGTTAACAAATTGTCATTGAGGAGGAAATTCGTTCGAAACAATCGTATTTGTGCGGTTTGTTAACGTTTTTCATCCATAAATGACAAGAACCAGTTTCCTAAACACGCTCTGATGCTTCTACAAACGATGACCAGGTTGCTAAATGTGTACAGAGGCAATTTTGTGCTTTAACCGTAAAGTTGCCAACTAAAACTTAATAACCAGCCTAGTTGAGAAAGGGCACGAGTATTTTATAATGGAAATGTCTTTAGTTTGAGCATAATTTGTTTTTAAATGTGTTATTGAAACATATCCTCATAAAACATTGTTACAAAATTATACACAGAAATCTCATATAAACTGATAACAAAATTAGAGGACCACTTCTTTGTATTCTTGT
Source organism: Digitonthophagus gazella (assembly GCA_036711955.1). Classification (NCBI taxonomy): domain Eukaryota; kingdom Metazoa; phylum Arthropoda; class Insecta; order Coleoptera; family Scarabaeidae; genus Digitonthophagus; species Digitonthophagus gazella. The sequence continues at coordinate 20,762,865 of JASCIT010000006.1, read as the reverse complement.
ATGTTTGATTGTGAAAATATCATGAAAAAAAACTTTTACTATTAAGAGGTAACACCTATGTAAAATATTCAAAAGATCTAAAAAACAAAATGTGCTTAAACAATGGCTTGAAGTGTTAAAAATGGAATACAGAGACTTTTATCCTCGAAGTTTTCTATAATTTCTGTGTGGAAACCGGCGGTGCGTTACGCAACACGGTCAGTTTTCCGAGTGGTCTCTTACAAAAGCTGTTAAGGATGCACATAAGAAGTCAACTTCTTCCAAGAAGAACAAAATAAAAATAGAGGGGAAGTATTATATCGAAATATATCGAAATAGGAAATAATATACATACATAACAAGCTTTAAAGATGATTTTCTCAAAACTGTATTTTTCAAATTAGCTTGTAGAATAACTTCTGAAAATATGATCCAATCAACTTGAAATTTTTATGGTACGGTTGGAAACATTCATGGTTACAAATTTTATGTTGTTGAGTTTGTCGAGTAAAATAAACACTTCTTATTATAGTGTTCGCAATTTCTGGAGAAATCAATACTACAAAATACGCGTATGTTCTTCTTTAGTAAATGTAATGTATATTATAGCAAAAAATTGATTTTTGTGCTTAGTTGAAACGTACGGCACTCCCGCTGCAAGCCTTTGGGGTTTGTCAAGAAAACGTATGTTTACTTACAATTAGAAAGATCCAACGTCAGCATTTGGAAACAAAACCATTGCTTATTTTCTTTTAACATGGGTTAAGTAACATACATTAAGTATATTAAAACCAGACCGCTGTATATTTTCTGTTTGAAAAAGAAAATCTTGAATTTACTTTATGATAAGTGGCGAATAGATGAATTATCACTAACTTTTTTCTTATAGAATTTTATAATATTTACAAAACAATAATAGTAGAATGTATATTGCAATTTGACATGTCATTCGAATCTATAATACTACATTATCGTTCAATGTTTATTTAACAGTAACAACAAAAACAAGAATATTTACAAAAGTATAAAACTTACGTTCGGGTAAAATTAAAAATAAAAAATGATTCTGAAATACTGAAAATATTTATTTCACCTGCCGCGCTCGGTATATAAATGCCTCTGGTGCGCAATACAATCCATAAAGTAAAAATAGTCTACTTGAACGCAATTCGTTTGATAGATTTGATCTGAATTAAAACCGTTTTTATTTCGGCTCGTTAGTTAATCAAATAAATCACGAATTTAAAACATTTTCGCTGGTTCTCCCATACCCGTAATTAATAATTTTGACATAAAAGCTTTCAAAAATAAATAGGAAACAATACAACGGAATGAAGTCTATTTGGTTTATTAACGAATAATTGATTCAATAGAAAATATTTAAACCATTCTCTGTAAATAATGCATTAACATAGCAAATTCATTTTATATCTCTTTCTATTTTGATTTATTAATTTCGGAAAACTATGGTATAGAAATAAGACATCAGTTAGAACATGAAGTCTTCGAGATTAAATCTTGTCGTTGACCCAAAGCGAAACTTTAAACACCGAATAGTAATTTAGATCGTAATTCAGTTTTGCGATTTGTACACCGTTTATTGCGATTTTGAAATTGAAAGTTACTTCTCAGCGACTATAGTGGGGTTTGACATGTTAGTTTTCTACAGCTTTTCCTTGACTTTACTGGAATATAACTTATCAGAATAAGTTTAGTTGCTACTGACAATGTTAGAAATGTCTATGGAATAACAAGGGTTCGGTTATACTCGAATAAACCTTCCGGGACAGGTGATATTTCGAAATAGCCTTTAATTTTAGCCAGTAGTAAAATTAACTATGCATGAGTAGTCCTAATGGGGATGGTAATTGTTTTTTTTTTAACACGCAATTTAAAACCTGCAAGATTTACGTTATCACCATTAAAACGTACTATTAAGGAAACTATTTTGAGAACTCTTTTGGTGAATAACGATTTTCACGAGTTTTTATTTTAAGTAAAATTTTTATATCTGTGTTTAATTACTTGGAAAGCTCGGCCTTAATAGTAATAGTTAATATAATTAATCGGCCTCTCGAGGTGAGCTTTTTTCGTTCTTCCACCTGTTAAATATCAATTTTTCCGCAGATGCCCTCCTCGTTGACTCTTTTAAGGCAGAAATCTAACTTGTAAGTTGCTTTTCAAATCATCGATGCCAAATGCAATTTCATTTTTAAAATCGTTTTATAACACCCTTCACTTTATAGACACTCTTTCGATAACAAATGGAAATGGAATGAATGAAAAGAATCATATTTTCTATAACCCGGATTACACTTTCTATCTCACAATGGGACCACCAGACGTGTGACCTCCAGATTTTGATGTCGATTTGTTTTAGAGAGATGTATGTGAAACTTCTTGGTAAAATGTTTCAGGGAGATGGCCAAGCAGTTTTGAGTCATGAGTTTTTGAAATCGTTTACATAATTTTGTAAGCAGTCATCCGCTGGTTGTCGGTTGTTAACTACAACCTTTTATGGAAATGCGTTTTAAATATTTTGGACTTTAGTGCACAGCTTCATTTTTCTACTAACACGAATATGTTGAATATTTGAAAGACAGTTTTTTAATTTCTTTGATAACAATTAGAACAAATTTATCAATTTCAGTTCACAATAAAATCATTTAAGTTCATTCTTGTGTAAAGATCAGTGATTAATCTTAAAAAATAAATTTTGTACGATTTCTTACAGTTGATAAATTTATCTTTAATTTTCACCTATTAAAACTATTGAACCTATTTCTTTATACCTGGCGGCTCTACCTCAAATTAAAACAGAAATTCCCGTTTTAAATGATGTTCTATGTTAGGTTTTCAACGCTATAATATACTGAAGGAATCATCGCGATGGCATAAGTAATAAGGGAGCTGTGAACGATGGAGGAACGGTTGATGAACCCCTGTTATTCCTGTACCCTTTGGATAATTAAAAGTAGTGCCAATTTCAATATAAAAAATGATTAATGAATAACTAATTTATCATTCAAATAAAACTAACTTTGTTCATTAACATTACTTTAAGCGTTAACTTTTGGACATTGTCTAAAGACAGGTTCGGCATTTTAAAAGAAGCTCGACGAAAACTTTTGGTAATCTTGTCATTAGTTTCACTGTCTTCTAATTTTCCAAATGTCACTCTCTTTTCGTCTACAATGTAAATTTTCTTGTAATGTTTTTTACAAGAGACTACTACCGAATTCTCCCTACAATCGAATCCTGAAAAAGCTGACAAATTCTTACCCTACTACAGAACATTAGTATTTTTATACAACCGGTATAGCTCTGACAAAAACCTAATTTTACGCCCTTTATCTCGTCGTTAAAAGAGCAGGGATAATAAAGATGGGCTGAAAGGATCCGCCCCTTTCAAACTTCTCTGAAATATACATTTGTTTCAGAAGAACCCTTTATTTTAATCCGTGAATAATAAAAAAGAGATTACGCTGCCGTTATAATTTTAATTTAAAATCCTGCTGGTTGTGATTATTTGGTTGTTAATTAATTAAGCGCTGGATGAATTTTCATGGAAAATGATTAATTTTCAGTCAAAGCGAAGTGTGTTCAGTATACAAAGCGAAATTTTATTACCACTAAAACGTGAAAGTTTGCAGTTATTTACTAATTCAAAATCAATTTGGTTAATTTTTTATATACTTTGCACATCAATTATTAGTTTAATTATTTTATTTTATTACTGGAACTTTTATGAGGATTTAGATTAATACTTTACTTTACTTTAACCAAAGATTAATTTTGTACGGTTTTTAGTTTTTTTTACAGAAAAGGAACTCTAACGTAACTTAATTTATATGTTTATTAAAACTTGACAACAATTAAGAATTCATATCTAAGAAACTACTTGTAGTGAGATTTTAAATTTTATGAGGATTTAGATTAATGCTTAGTATTTATTTTTGCCAAAAATTAATATTGTACGACTTTTAGTTTTTCTCTCAGAAGAGAAAATCTACCTTAATGTTTTTAATTGTCGTTTTTGAATCTTAAATATTAGACTACGTTTCCAAATTGACTTTATTTTGATTATATTAAAATTTGACGTTTGAGCGATTTTTTTTGCGCTCATCTTGTACTAAACTAATGTATGAAATTAGACGAAATTCAATAATTTCAGACAAGTTCATGTGATATTGGACGGACTTTTAGACGAAATTCGACGATTTTTTTCTTAAAGAAGTTCTAAAATTTTATATGAAATTAAATGAAATTCAATAATTTTAGATGATTTTATACGAAATTTGACGGTTTTAGAATATTTTAGCCGAAATATGTCAGTTTTAGAAAAAATTAGATGAAATTTCACAATTCTTGGGCTGCGAGTTTCAGTGTGCCTTTGTTGCACGATTGGAGTAAACGTAGTCTGACCTCACGCGTACTTTGCTAAAGTCAACATCAAGTCAAAATATTTCCCGCAGTTTTCGAGCGTTCTTACAACAATTGCTTAGCAGTCAAACGGTCAATTAAGATGTCAGTAAAAGTACAACAAATGGTAGACTGAATCACATATTCAACATATTTTGATATTTAACAAGTGCAAACTAAATATATTTCTCTTTGTTTAAGATCCAGGCGACATGTGCTGCGGTTGATACATTGATCCCCTTTTCCAATTTTAACCTAAGCTTTCTAAAAAATTCACAGCAAACCGAACGAAACAGAACGCACCCTGAATATTTAATAATTTCCCAGCTGCTTTTAGGCCTCTTTCAGTTATTTCTTTGCTTTTCTTTTTTAACTGATTTTCTACCGTTCGATTGTTCACTTCTTTTTATCTTTTTATCGAAGCGAATAATGTCCAATTACTTCTTGATTTATATAGATTTAATATCGCGAATTTAATTTTACTTTCATTCTATGACAAATGAATCTCTTTTAACTTAACAACAATTTCTCTTATAAACTGATTAAGTAATACAAAGTTGAAGTTGTAGGAAAATTTTTTGTCTCTTCAAACAAAGCAAGAAATTTATAACCCGGTTTATTAATTACTTTTTGCCCCACGGAAAGTTCAAAGCTCGGTAAGTTTTACTCTCACATTTATCACCGGCTTTAATACGGAAATTAATATCGCCCTATTTTGGGGGTTAATTCGTAGGTCGGTGCTAATAGAGTTTATTTCAACACTTAATCGTCGAAATTTATTCGGAATATTTATTTAGTTTGAAAAGTTTGTTACAGTTTCTAAAACAAACGGTCAATATTACGTATAGGGTAAGGTTGCTCAAGTCGTACCTACGCCTAAGTCGTACCTTAGCTATATTAAATGCCACCACATCGTTGTTAGCAAAAATAACACTACAGGATTGTCTAGTACTATGGTATAAAATGGAGTGTCTTCCTTAGTAGAGAATCCTGTAGTGTTGTTTTTCCTGTCAACGCTGTGGTGGCATTTAATATACCTAAGGTACAACTTAGGCGTAGGTACGACTTGAGCAACCTTACCCTACTGGACTATAGTATGTGGTGTTAGACTAATAAATATTTTAAAAATCATATCTAAAAAGCTAATTGTTGTTGACACAATTTTATGGTGGTTTAGATTGAAACTTATGGCGTATTCGATTGGTTGCACTCAGTTGCACTGGTGCGCACCAGTGCATAGCAGCGTGTTCTATTGGTTGTTTCGTTGTGTTCTATTACATTTTATTATTGTAGTTTATAAAACATTTTAAACATCATCAAGCCTTAAACACACTTACAAGTGATGTTATGATTATGTTTGATTTCATCGCGTTCTGTTGAATTTGCCCTTTTTTGCACTTAGCTAGTGTGACATATGTCACATTTTGCACTCAACGAGTGCGCACCAGTGCACACTAGTTTTCCCAATCGAATTCGCCATTAGTCTTTATTTTTACCAAAGATAAATTTTCTATGACTTTTAGTTTTTGCCTCAGAATAGAAAATATAATTTCACGAGGATTAAACTTTGTGAATTTTAACCCTTAACTAGTGAGGTGGGGTCAGAGCGACCCCCACTATATGGACATATAGTGGGTGTCGCCTGAACATGATGTTAGTGTCTCAACCATATTTCAATTAAAATTATATATGTGTTAAGAGTTTTTAATTTTGATTTAAAAACAAATAAAACAAATTATTTTCCATCAAAAAAACACTCAATTAGTTTTATTATCACTACTAATACAGAAAACGAGATGGGGTCTGTATGACCCCACCTACCATTTATGTTAAAAACGTTGCACCTCACCAGTTAAGGGTTAAAAAATTCTAAACAGTGGATTATTGTTGAGATTTGAAATTTTATGATAACTTAGGACAATTTTATTAGAAACTTAGTTTTTATTTCTACTGAAAATGGTTCTTCTGCTGACTTTAGGTTTCCCTTAGAAGAGAAAATTTAAGGCGTTTAATTGAAATATTTAAACATTACAAGTTATGTTACGTTCCAAACGCGATTTTTTTTGGTTTACATTAAAGTTTGACGCTTAGAAGTTAAAACTTTATTATATGTAGAATGTCCGGAAATAATGTTCATATACTTGAGGGCGTGATTCTACAATAAAAAATATGAAAAGAAGTTCATGTGAACATGAGTCTGAAAATACTTCCTAAAGGAGTTACGGCTTCTTGAAGATGATACTCATTTGTGGTCTTTTTCTAATTATTTCATTTGTCATACATAGCTAGGTGATGAATTTTGCAACACCTCGTTTCGAACATAATTTTGGATTTTCATATACGTAAGAAATATGGTATTGGTAATCAAACCATCTGCGATAAACAGTATGGCGCGCACTTATTACGACGTTTGGAAATTTTATGAATATAAAATTTTAGGTTCTCTACTGCTTTACCGTCGAATTTCTCAAAGAGGATGCATGAAAGAACACCATAACTTTTTTGTATATTTTTTGAACTTTTCTTCATATTTTTGCTGTAGACCTACCACCTTGGATATACGAATGTTATTGCCGACAGCATGTATAATTACTTTCAGCTTAATTCACAAACAACGCGAATGGAGGTGTTTAGTGACATATCGAGACTTAAGTGCTGTTTGATTTAAAACAGTGTAAAATACGCCACATACGTAGCTTGGGAGTTGAAAAATCATTTTGACGGAGACGTGTGAATGAAGGGGGATTATTTGAACGAAGTATAGGCAATATAAAAGGAGAAACTTTTCTATCCGACGGCTTTGTTCGATAATTACGGTAAGGATATCAGACATACAATTCGGACCTTTCATTTTCCTTAACGATTTATAGTTTTGAAATATCACTGCCGGGCGAATTGGAGTCTGGCTTTTATTTTCCCTTTCTACACATTTTTGTCCGAGAGAACCAACGAATGAATAAGAAAGACAGGGCGAACGGCGATAGCCAAAGATTCGTCTAAATAATTTCGTCCATTCTTTCAGCAGCTTTTCTTAAGGAACGAAGCTATTCATTATTTTTCCACCGTGAATTTTATTTGGTTTGCTTGAAAAAAAAATTTACCAAGACGAAACAACTAGCTCATTTTCTTTATTTTCCCTCATTTTCTTTCTAAATAAAAAACAATAAAGACATGATAAATAGCTGATACGTAGTAATCTTCTTCAACATTATCGTTATTTGACGAATAGTTACTAGTCGAATAGTACACGCTACGATAACTAACCACTGGAATATATAACTAGGGGAAATATATAGTAGTCCGAAACAGTAAAGGTTTAGTAGATCTAACAATAAAGTAGATCCAGATGGAACAGCGAATATCTAAAACTTTCAATTTCCAAACGTCGGAGAAAGAAACTGTAAACCGGCCGGTGGTTGATTGAAATATAACTTCACATCTTGGATTGATTGGAGATATAGAAGTGAAGAGAGGAAAAAGTAATCGACTTTTGATAACCGCGTTAGATTATAACCATTAGTTATAATAAGTACGTAGGCAGTAGTAGTTTTACACATAAATCCGGTGCCATTAATAATAATTACAAATCAACTGCTAAAGCAACCATTACGATAATAGAAAATAATCGCAGTTATTAATTGCATTGCGACTGGCGATCTCTATAGGGATTTAGTAGGCGTCCATTAACGTCCCGCAGCGTTTGTGGTAAAATTAGTAATGCTAGTAATATTTTTTACTCTATATCTAAAATACTGATTGTTGTTGAACCTTTGAATTTTATGAGGATTTAGATGGAAACTTAATCTTTATTTTTGCCAAAGATAAATTTCCTACGACTTTTAGTTTTTCCTCCAAAAGAGAAAATATAACTTAATATCGATTAATATTAGTTAATTTTAAAAAATTCGTATCTAAAATACTGATTGTTATTGAGGCACTACAACAGGCAAATAATTGAAAAATGCAAACGTGTAAGAAACTAATAAATATTCCTACCGGAGAACATTCGCATGGTGGACATTTACACAGTGGTACCTGGTGGTATGCCAGGAGGATACAGTGGGCAGGGATAAGGAATTCACGCACAAGGATTCAAAGTACAAGCCGGTTACCCAGTTTGTATAGTTACTTTTTCCATCTGTAGCGGTACAATGGAACAAAGTAAAGGCGCCACGTGCACCGGTGTTGCCACAGGTGGGAAACGGAGGCAGGTGCGCATATCGGCGAACAATAAGTTAGAGGAGTCGTACATTTTACCGGTCACATTGGTATGGTATTTGAAGTATTACCGACGATGAACAGGTCTCTGGACACGGCGTGCAAGATTTGGGTGGATATTTCAGGGGGCAAGATGGGTTGTAACAAGGTGAGAAAATCCAGGCAGAACGAATAACGGAATTTAATTTTTTACGGAGTTGTTTAGGATTACATCCAATTTTTATTTAAACCCATCGAAATTGGATAGGGGAGAGGTGGAATAAAATGGACACCTATTACCCCTTTTGTCACTATTGTTATTATATGACAACCCCAACACATATCTAGTCGCACCTAACCTAACACTTCTGCTATTTCAAAGACAATCAAGTTTTTCAAGTGATTACGATAGTGTTTAAAAGTAAATTTTTCGTTGTTTTTTTTTAACGTGTTATCAGAAGTTGTAAATCAATAGCTAACCTATTTATTTACTTGAATCCGTTAAAGAAAAATTTCCCTTTCATGCCATCTCTCCCGTACATGACGGATTTGGAATTTGACAATATCAGAATGTTTATTGCGCAACCGTGAATTGGTACTTATCATAAAAATCCTTCTCTTTTTTATTTATGCATTGGTGTTTAATTCAATGCATGAAATTTTTATCAGCGATAAGTGGATATTTAAGGCCGATTTTTCCAAAAGACGTGTGCCTAAAGTTTATACAAGCGTTGTACATACACCAATGGTTTAATTCGTACCCTCTCTCCTAAAATAAATGTCTGACCCCTATTTATACAGAAAATCAACCCAAATCTTTTCTGATTCTCTTCAAATAAACGATCGATTGCTACACCCGTTTCAAACTTGGGGATGAATTTATTTTTTATAGTGACGGATGAATTTATCTTTTTAACCTCCATGTTTTTAATGATAATTTTAGATTAGTTCTGATTTGAATCTGATGGTTAGATACTTGTGGACCATAGGTTAGACAGAGGTATTTGGAAATATCCAAGTACACCCCAAATTCCCTGTCAGCTGGAAGAAACCGTAATCGCAGGAAGAACACATATACCCCAAAAACATTTTCTGCTGAGTAAAAGAAGTTATTTATGCTGGTTGAGCTCATACCATTTATTCGTCACTTTGCTTTTTGTATTATTAACTTAATCTTTATTCTATACTAAAACTGATTACGAGTGTAATAGAGTGCAAAGAAAGTTTTGTTATTTCTACAAATTACATAATAATGGAATTGCTAGGTTTTACTTTAAATACAATACATCCATTCAGTTATTCAGAGTGTATGCTCATATATGCATCTAGGGAGTTTTATAAAATAGTTGGCGTATACATCTAGCTAGGATATAGTTTCTCTCATAATCCTGTGGAACAGACACAGATTACTGTGTTCCACATAGTATTCGGATTATTTCAACGACCTGAGGTGCTCGAGAAAATTAACAATTTTCTGAAGTGGCTATTCAGTTAACTCTAGACGTATAATAATTATAATAAGTAATTGCTATGGGTATTCATCTAACATTCCATTATTTGATTCAATATTTTTAATTATGTCAAGATTGTGTACCAAACTAGCTTAAATTATTTTATAGGGGCTGAAGAAAGAATTTAAACATTGGATAAACACTTAATTAAATGTACTGCGTTTGCATTTCAAGTTACTACCTCTGTCCCATAATAAGTGACCGATTTGGTGAAAATTTAAGTCCCAAAATAAGTGTCCGTTTTAAAATAAAAAATCTAATAATTTTTTTCAAGATTTTTTTAATATCAAACGTCCAAAATTGTTAAGAAATATATTTATAACTTTACAAAACTGTGGAAGAATAATAATAATACTACTTAATTACTAATCACTGCTACTAATCTTTGCCTGAGTAGCTTCGACGAGCTCTATACCGCATTTAAGATAAAGTGGTAACTCTCCTCGTCTAAGTAACTTATTTTTGCCTAAGTGAGGCAACTTATAATTATTGCCGCCATTTGCTTTCATTGTCTCTATCATACACTGTTGATGTGTTAAGAAGACCTTGTTTAATGTTTCATGACTTAGCTCGTTAAAAGCCTTGGTGACTGAATCGATGAGCTCATCGATGTTTGAAGCAGCAGTATGATACTGCAGCGTCTGTATAGCATTAAAAAAACCGTGATCCAGAACATTGGTATCCGGACTATTCGGGGGTTGACACATTAGAGTTATTGAAGCATTAGTTAGTTTTGAGGCGCTAACAGTTTCATTGAAGTCTTTGTCATTTTTTTCAAGATGTGGTTTGGTATTGTCTTGTTGGATGTAAATGGGCATATGAGTATTGGATCTAGGCCATTTAGCTTTAATCGTCTGTAGAATTTTTTTCACCATCATATTTCTATACTCCTGTTTGGTTACAGATTCGATAACTTTTGTTTCCATCGTCCCGGCTGGACGATTTTTACTTGTACGTTTGGCAGGTTGTTGAGTTACAAATGGCCAAATACCTAGTTTTCCATTAAACCATTGGTAGTTATTCCATCTTGGACGGGCAACAGCGGCTAAAAACGTGACCTTCGTAATAAACCTCTTACTTTTACATGTTTCATCGGGCTCCCTCTCATCATAAGCGAGGTAGTATTTATTAGAGGTCTTTTTTAAATAAAACCATATCTCGTCAACATGAATGTAGTTTTTCATATCCTTAAAAATAGGTGCACCAGCAGCGATACTTTCAAAATCAAGCATTGCCAAGCGGTATTCCAAACGTTGGATTTTGTTACGGTCAGTAAGAAATGGTTTTACTGCGCTTGAATGAGATTTGATCAGTCCAGATTTAATTCTTCTGTGAATTGTGCTTTTTGAAATTCCAATGGCATATGCAAGTGATCGGATATTTCTGCGGCGATGAACCGGTATCTATTTTATTTTTTCTATATCTACGATTTTTCGTTTTCTGCCGACTCTTCCAGATTTTCGAGAATTTACATTCGCGCTTACCGCTTCTTCACGTAAAGTTTCTTGTCCTCGATGCCAAATTCGACTTATAGTCTTCTCCGATACAGAATACCGAGCAGCTGCATCCTTTATCGATCCGTGCTTAAGTTTACCCTTTACACTTACTTCTAGCAAATAATGGTACACACTTTGACACGCTTCCTGGTTTAGGTTAGGCCTTTTTCGTTGAGGCACAACTTCAAAAACTCCTCGACGGTCCATTATGTGACCACTCCGGTACTTTTAGAAATAACAAGACGACGTATGATTTATAAATCACTACTCAAAAGTTATGGTGGGTTTAGGATGTCAAACTTAGCCGTAACCTTAGCTGTAACAACCATCAAATTTGCCGTAATTCCTAGACATTGCCTAAACGTTTCTATTGAAACAAAATAGTTGAACTTTTTTTAAATACTACAGTTATTGCTACGGTTACGATTATAGCCTTAGATTTGACATCCTAAATCCACCATTAAGTAGACGCGTTTAAATTTTTTAACAACATTAATGTGTCAGTTTTAACTTAAGTCTCTTGATGGAATACAAAATTGCCACTGACATTTCGAAATAACGTTAAGTTTCGGGAAATGCCAAAATCGGATACTTATTATGGGATAGAGGGAGTATAAAATAGTCATAAAAACGCCGGATGTAACTGCAAGCATTTGAAACTTATCCATGTTTCGTGAAAAAGTAAATGTCCGCGCGAATGGGCGGTAACAAAGTCAATTATAGAGCCCGAGTGGGATGGTGTTGGTATTAACTTGTCTTCGGTAAGGGCCAACGGCGCGAAAAATGTTTTTGATGGAGGGCCATAATGATGTGATCGACCCTTGCACTTGTGGAATTTATTACCTTCCTCGGCCTCCGGGGACTGAAAAAACACTGCAACAAGCGAGGTGAAAAATTGCTTCCTGTTATATTTAATTTTCTTTTGCTTCCACGAGGGTGGAAATGTATGTGTAAATGGATTAATTTAATGGCGTGACGAACACGAAAAATAAATGTCTTCACGCTTCGCATTTTTCCTAACTGAGCTACAAAGTTTACCCTCTTCAAGAGTTTTACTTATTTCCTTGCCAATCGGTGGTGATGAGTTAACTCGTCACCGGTCAGCAACGTGTGGGCATGAAAAGACGAGTTAACTCGTCAACGGTCAACAAAGTGTTAAATCAATACAAAGTATTGAAGCCAACTATGGGCGCAGATTTTATGAAAAAGAAAAATAAAAATCCAGATATTACAAGAGGAAAGTAACGACTTTTAAAATTTAAGTAAAAGTATTTATATTGAATCTTGTAACTCGTAGAAGAAAAGATGGAGCGCAACCTTAAGTTATGGTTATAGTGGAGTGACGAAGTAGTGATAAAGCGACAAAGCATGGTTTCTGGTTGTGATTACTATCGAGAAGAAACAAATCTCCACGGTAATCACTGTCAGCATCCATGCCTCATGTTATGAAAATTCCTTTCGTCTTTAGAGGAACTAGAATCCTGCTATGTCGCTACCTTATCGCTCCATTGTATTCTTATCCTTAGATTCACAAAGCTTAAATGAAGAATAATACATTTTGTAATTAACAAGAAATCGCTCTGCGTCTGCTATATCGAATTGTTCAAATGTGAGAGACATGATTTCATTTTATGGGAAATGTCACTAACAAGGAGATCTCACGACTTGCCCGTCACAGATTTCAACGAAAGTGGTACCAATTAATAGATATTGGTACATAGTACAAATGTAGTAAATAGTGGTACATAGTACAAATGTAGTAAATATTAGGGCGCACTATTCAGCGGTTCGCAAGAAAATTGTTGCTATTGTTACTATTTTGTGGATAATTTTTCTTTATGAGTTTCGCTGTGGCTGGCTCTTCTACAGAAGCCCTTTGGTGCCTATGCAACCGACATCTCGTAAGCGAAGTGGCGCGAAATCCTCACAATATCTATTAAAGAGCTTTAAAGTAATTTATAAGTGCACTCGAAATTTCTAAAGATTCGTGGTAAACAAAATATGAAAAGATATAAAATATAAATATCAAAGGATATTAAACATTTTTGGTTTTACTCAAGGCAAATATTTCCTTTTAACGAGTTCCATTATGTTTTAATAGATACACGTAATATAATAATAATAATAAACGACGTAAAACATCCGACTTAATTAAGGAGATTTCGGAATTATACCTGCTATTGAAAACAACCACAAATAGCCAAAATAATATTTTTCATTTGCGACACGGATCGAGGCTGAGAGCACTGATGCAACCGAACATTGGGTTTTGATTAAAATAGTCTCCTGTGGAGCTTTCGATATCTGTCTGTGAACAGATTCTAAACCTTGATTACTGACTTCATTTTGCTGCTTTGTAATTAGGATATTAGCTTACAAATTTCCCCAGGACCACGCTTTATCCTAGCTAGCTATGAGTAGTTGAGTTGGAGATGGAATGGTCAATCCTACAATAGAGAATCTATGATTAAAAGACAATGACTGAAATTTGTGCATCAATCGATACATTGTCAGTCTTTCTTAATACGTTTGTTCGTCTAAATGAACCTTAATTTGTCTGAAATTCGTCCAAATTCATTTTAATTTTTCCAAAATTTCTCGTGATTCATTTAATTTCTTTTGAACTAAACTTATTCTTCCAAAGTTTGCCTTAATTTGTTTAAAATTCGTCTAAATTGGTATTGATTTTTCCAAAACTTTATTGATTGTGAGATTGTGTAAGGATAAAAATTCTTTTTTTTTCATTTTCTTTAAATTGGTTGTGTAAGGGTGTGTAAAGTTCAACTTTCAAGAAAGCTATAAAATTTATACCGTGTACACGCCGGTGACTGCGGGTATGTTTAACGTAAGTGGAAAAAGGACGACAATAAGGCTTCCATTAGTTAACACAGGACAAATATGCCTCTGTCCTATCCGCAGCTCGAATGCGTGCAGACTATATAAGTACCATTCAATTTTTCTTCTGAAGATAACTTCTATTGAATGCGAATGGGAAAAAAAATCGGAGAAAAATAAAGCGATAAAAACTGGAATGGGACAAACGTATCGTTGAGTTTATTGGCTACAGAATTGCTTTCCCGTAACAAACACGTTATCGCCACGGTCCTTTCGCATCGAAAAGAAAAATATGGCGTTAATTTCTGAATGCCGTTATTTTTGCAGTTCACTCTCAATCTAATGGACGCTCTGCTAATAAAATTTTATCTGCATGATTTACAGCGTAGATGGATCCATTTATTTTTTCAGTCCAACTTCGCTGAAAAATTAACATACGTGTCCATGAATATGTAAAAGGCTACCGACCGGGATGTTTATTAATACCTCCAGCGCTCGTTGAGCATCCAACCCAGTCTTGCGAACGTCGACCAAGCAATACCAAGTCATCTCTTGCAGTTCCATTGTTGGAAACTGTGGGAACTTTTGCCACATGAAATCATTTACAGAACAATTTTATTTAAGAATAACTTTATTGCTCCCTTTTACCGTTGGCTCACATTTGTAAAAGAAATTTTGGTGTCGAGATGAAATTGTTATCATTAAAAAATGCTTCTGTATGATTAAATAGGACCATGTCTTTGGCTGCTTCAAATACAAATCCCGATTCGTATGAATAATACTTGTGAATATATCATGACGTTAGAAAAAACGATTTGCCCGGATCCAGTTAGAAATATTAATATTGTACAAAAAGTTTTGAAATCGTAATAGTCGGATTTAGCAATCTAATAAGAGCGCTCCAATTTGGATTCGCGAAAACTATTCGTTTAAAACGCAACGCGTTACATACGACAAAATCTCTTGTATGGAGCACTTGGCGGCTAGCTCGGAAAAAGGTTTCAGAATCCAGTTTCAATTGCACCTAGGGTAAACTTTCTAGTTTAGATCATTTTTGCCAGCGAATTGACCCTAAGCCAAATTAATATACGTTCATGAACGCTGGTAACGGGAATATTGCCTAGTATCAAGCAAATGCCGCACATCCGATATTTAGTCGGCCGCGTATACTCGAGCTTTATGTGGATATAATAAAAGGCGCCGTGTACACGCTCCAAGAGAGACGTTAATGAACTCCCATGTTGAAATACCCGAAATAATGTTTCTCAGTAGACAGAACTAATAAGCTTGGTTTATCGATAATCCTGAGGAAACGCCAGTTTCCGGATTTGTGACCGTAGATTAAGTTTCGACGTATCAAAACTAACTTCAAAGTTGCGGTTGTGCTTACTAACCTACCTTTTATTATTAATGTAAAAATTATTTCTTGATTTCTCCAAATAAAGTCTGTTAAACTCCGCTTTTAGAACGTAGCCTAATTTTTAGAGTTTAAAAATTTCAATTAAGGACATTATGTTACATATTATATTCTAAGAAAAAACTAAAAGTCGTAGAAAATTTATCTTTGGTAAAAATTAAGGTTGAGTATTAATCTAAATCGTCATAAAGCTTCAAGATTCAACAATTAGTATCTTAGGCATGAATGATTAAAAATTTATTGGTACGAAACCAAAATCGCATTGCAGATTTTATAAATAAAATCGTTAGAATTTTTTAAACTAATCAAAAAATCATTCTTGTCATAAGTAAATTTAGTATGATTTTCCAAAATTAGTAAGAACTCCAAAGAATAATGAAGTCCTTTTATTGTTGCACCTTCCATATTATATTAATTTCCGTTGAATCGATTCCGTTTCCGGCTCTGGTCGGGGTGAAGTGTTTGTGTTCGTCTAAATTTCGGATATATCTTTAATTATCTGGTTTAATTCAAGTCACCAATGAATTGCTTAAATCTCTCTTGTACATCTGTCTCAACGTGCATCCTTTTGTGAGATTATTTTCATGATATAATTCAAGTTTTCTTTTAAATCACGTGTTATATATTGTGCCTGGTGTCAGATCAGGTCCTGTTATGGTTCAAACACCAAATTCCCCTTAATTAAGCTAACTAAATTAACTAATTTCGATTGAATAACAATGTTATTTATAGAACAAGTATACAGACGTCTTCAGATTCAGAAATTAAATCCAATTTGCATCCGTGTCATTTCGGATGGACATAGAATTGTCGGCAAATGGCTGTTCCACAGAAATACTATACCCGCAAATACCAAATACGTGCCTTTGATCAATTTATCCGGACTCAGGTTGTATATTTGGCTGTATCGGGTGATATAGGTTTTGACATTTCAAACATTCATAATGTTTCGGTGAATTCTAAACCATCTTTTTATCAGGCGTTGATTTAAATTCGTGCTCAAGTGTGCTTTGAAGTTTTGTTAGATGACGATGGAGAGATGCACTGAACGGCTTGCAATAACTTTGTTCGTTGGTTTAAAGCTTGCACTGCACTAAGTTACACTGTGCTGCAAAGGTGCAGTTTCGTGCAGCATTTAAAGAGGAATGACTGTAATTCAGTGTAATTTGCTGCACTTTCAAGTGTGAAATCGATCCAACGAACACATATATAACCAAAATTTAATAATGCACTAAACTGCTTATTGCAAGCACTGCAGCCCTAACGAATAAAGCTTACAATAAAAAAAATTGATGACAAACCTTACTTTCAAACAGGTTTGGAAGTCAATAAAGTTTGGGAATATTTAGTGCATAATTTTATTCACCACTTGAACAAAAGTTTAACGTTTAGGTTGGTTTTATTCGAAAATATGTTATTGGGAAGAACTCGGCTATAGACTTGATGTGTGCCGTGTGACAAATGGTTGTCATATTGAACATTTATAAGGTTCTTGGTAAAACTGTTTGAGTTGCTTTTCATTTTTTTACGACTGTGTCTTGGAAAATTGGTCAGCTCATTAGAAATACAAAGTACAAAATGGAATTGTAAAGATGATTATCACCACGTGTGTGACACCTCTATTAAGACAAATTGCGAGGATTGTATGTATATGGGTGCATAAATCAACATGTAGAAAGTGTAGCCAAGAAAAGTGCCGTATATTATGTTGGAAAAAAATGGGTCGTTATTTCCAGGTGAATCGATATACCTGGAGAGAACATCGACATAAAACCGGGATTAGCTTTATCCGGGTACAGTTTTAACTGGCGTTCGGTTTCAGTTTTGTGACGAGTTTAATTAAAAGTTGCACGTAGGTACATTCAAAACGGCAATTTTCAACCCTCTTTTTAAATAGAAAAGTGATTAATTATTTCTATCGTTTTATTTTATGTGGCAGATATCAAACATTTTGTTTTGTACAAGCGTTCAATTTCAATAAATAAAATCTATGAAGCAGGAAAATTTTATTATGAACGAAAAACTTTTTTTCTGTTTCGATCGTTATTAGATTCCACTTCTTGGCATTAAATCATCTCTTCAAACTTAAGAGTTGGAAACAAGTTTTCTTTGTAAATATTTTAAACGTTCTACATACAGATATCTTGCAAAGTGTGAGTATTATCGTGGGATCAATATAATATCTATGTTAGTTATCGAGAATATTTTGTGTGAAGAAATACAAGATTTAAACACATTTACTTCTTAACTTGTTAGGTCATAATAAATTCATGAAAAACTTGCAAAGAAAAAGAGGTCAAAGCCGGTATTTAATAATAAGTCTTAGTTAGTAAGAGTCATTTCTATCTCACAAATGGGAAATTAAAGAAACTGATCAATATTAATTTTTTACTAAATATATTTATAATTATATTTTTATATATTTTTGTGATATATCAAAAAAACTAACATTACTTAAAAGTAACATTACCATTTAATTAATATTTCGAACACAACATCCACTAGAATATGTATTACTGCTTGAAATTCAAATACCATGCAAGTATTGATTTAAAAAATTTCATTTCAGCGTTAGTATGTCTGTAGATCTGCACAATTAATCCGGAAATGATAGAGACTCGTCGTGACTACAAAGGAACATCGTATCTCAAATTGATTGTAACTGAGCATCACATACAGCAAACTTAACATGAACCACTCATCTTTCTTGCTTACTAATGTCTCATGCTGTTTTCCCGCTGAAAAATTAGCGTTCCAAAAGTTATGCAAAAGAAGCGGTCGCAGCGTAAGCAGTCGAAGCGAATAATTTGTCTCGAGGAAATTCGCACCTTTCAAGAAAGGAAGCTGCTTCCATGTAAAATTTAATTTTATCCTTGCCGTGAAACGTAAACAGGGTAGCAACCCAGCAAGCAACATCGCGCATTAGTACCAGTAATGAAATGAAAAAATTGATAAATATGAGAATAAATGATGGTTTTTATATTGTTTTAATTTAATATACATTTATTGACGATATATTTTTAATTAAAATTTTACTGCAGATACTGTTCGTGAAATTTTTTTACTTTCTAAAGTCGCTAAAAAATTACAAAGTAAAAACATTTTTATATTTTAGGGGAAAATAATGTGTACAAATTGCGATCTTTAAAATACCAAATTGTCAACAAGAAGGAATGGCAATTCAATTACGAACGGTTCAAATTTACTGAAAATAGTTTCATAAAGCCCTGGTTTGAGAACACAATTAATTTTTCAGAAAATTAATTTCCTCCCTCAGCACTCGTTTCAATACACGGCATCGTTGACGAAAACCGAATCCCGATACACATTGTTAAAACACTGACGCAAATTGAGCTTACGGTTACGCGAATTGGGTTTGCATTGAACTAGAAGTGGTCGAGAAGTACCTGTACATGGACAAGTTTGCTGGCACGTAAAGTTACTTGGTTATTATAAATGCAGAATTGATGTGCCGTAGATTAGAAAGCTCATTAGCGCCGCTCTGTTTGTCGGTTGTAATTAATGGACGGGCTATATCTGAAAATTACATCACGTCCACTTGTTATGCGACTGTTATTAGAAGACTCATTAACATGCACTTGCGATCCCTTCGATCGTTTAACAGCTGTGTTTTTCAAAGCCCTTCAAAATCCCTTGAAAGTCCCATAGATCTTTCACGTCCATTCCAATATTGCTTTTCTGCGTGATCTACACCATATATCAATAAGCTATTAGGTTATCATTACCGTGTCAAGGACAAATTAACCATCGATTTGGTTTCGCTTCGTGTGCATATTGTAAATAATTTGATGTGGTTTGATTGTGTCACACAATATCATTCTTGATAAACTCGACGCGATTGTCAAGGCCTAACGACTATTTACTAAGGATACATAGCACGTGTAGTTTACTCGGTTAATGATGTTTTGCTCTTATCGAATGAATATTTGGTAATGTTTCATACTTCTCATTACAACCCTAATCTGATGATCTAGTTTTGTTCAATTATGAACATTGGGATTAATTTGCATTGCAAATACGCAATGGTTGCTACGACCTCCCAACGGAAGAAGAAAGCAATTCAAAGAAAATTAAGGTTTAAATAATCGTTCATTAACAACCGGAAGTGGTCATTCTGAAGAGAAAAAAGCAAAATGGAAAGAAACTGTAGTGTAACGGTGTTAGCGGAAAGTTAGTGGTCTCAGATTGATTTTACGAGTTAAATAGGCGACACGCAATAAAGCAATTGTCGTCTTACAAATGAACAAGGTCTCAGTCTATGCGTATACCATTATTTTCCTTACGCAAATGACGTCGAAGTAGATAAAAGAATGTGGTATACATTGATATACAGTTAAATCAAACAAACGAATATTGTTTTTTCGTCGCCTTGCACCAGACTATTTTATGTTTCTGATTTATTTTCAATATAATCTACATCTACTCACTGCGTTATAGAGTCGTTTTTCGTAGATGTACACTATGTTGAATATCAAATCTAAAAACTAATTTTCTGTCAAACAAAACAAAACAGAACGTAAAGTGACAATTCTTTACATCAAATCATTATTTTTATTGTAAAATAAATTATGCTCGAAGTAAACTTTACTTGCTACTATGCTGGTTGGATGAGAACCCAACTTTGAAGCGAATGGAGACATTCGCTCCAAAGCACTTATAATCAATACAATTCAATAACAACAGTAAAAGTTGTACCTAGCATAACAAGCACTTCAATATCGCCGAGAAGGGAACAACTATGGGAACATCTTAAATAATTATTCCCAATTGACTTTAAGTAGGCCGCAAAGTGTCGGGAAGAGACGATCTTTTCTCTTCTGGGAAGGAAAATTATCACTTAAACTTTCCACAGCTGTCAGGGAACTAAGATTCACCGGCAGTTTAATTAAAGCCTTTGTAATTAGTATCATAATTATCATAATAAGTATCATAATAATACCGATTATTAGTAAGCAGAATGAAGGAATTCATTCCCCTTCAAAAAGGGGAATAAAGTGGGAATATCGTCTGGGTAGTCTGACTTAATGTTCCAACTTCCCAACTTAAGCCTATAACCTGGAGCCTTAAAATATACCCGGAATTACCGCGAAGGGCATTCAGTTTAGTAAACTTCTCGAATTAATGTAGTTTATTCAGAGAAGTACTTAAGTCTATTATACAGTTTGTTAATTTGGAACTATCAAATCGATGAAGTATATTTTAGCAAGTTGGTAAAATCATATCCACAAACAATGACATACATATTTACATGGTGTAAATTCCTTTTTATCTAACTAACAAGTTAAACATACTTCTCACTCGCCGTGCATGCAATGTAGTAACAAGTTATCTACAACATCTATTAAATGTGAGGCTGTACGAGTACATGTTGTTGCCATCTGGAAATCTTATTTGGAATACATCACTTTTTCCCGACCGACCGAGAAAAAGTGTCACCAGCAAGAAACAATTCTTGATGACGGCAAAGTGCATCGTTTTACGAGTTTCTTGCTCGAGTATGAGCACGTGTTCTTAGCAAATCGGTTCGAAGAGTCGCAAGTGGAAGGCCAGTGTTGCCAACCGAATGTGACCCAAAACCTCTAAGCTTCGAGCTTAGAGAACGGGCTTGGGCGGGTTCCTAAGTTCGCTGTCAGAAGTGTGTGTCCAATTTGTGTAATGATCTGTGAAATAGGATTTCACGATTTAAGCTCTATTAGAAAATAAAAAGAAATAATATAATCATAGCGTCGGAAAGATTAAAAAATATTACTCGTTATAATTGTTGTGAATTGCAACTATGGTATTGGGCCTAGTCACGCGAAAACACTATTAAAACTTTTGATTGAATAAAAATAAATTCAAGCCTAGTTGGAATCTGCACGAAACGGAGCACAAAGGCATAAATGAATGGGGATCGTTAAAATTATTGCCAGGCCGATGAATAGAATTTACGGTTCAAATTAATCATGCTTGTCTAAAAATATTGCTCGCGGGTTTTATTAAATAGTGCCACGGTGTTCTGTCGATAAATATTTGTAAACGGAACCAGTCGAGTATTTCTAATCGCACAATTATTAATAATTGAATTGAGTGAGAACGTATACCTAAATTTCAAAGGTACAAGCCTTACAACTAAATTATGCAGTTTTAAAAATAAATACGTACAGTGTACCCAATGTACTGATTGTAAAGGGTTTATTCCTCCTTTTGTTATTTGGTAATAAAATCAAACACCAACTCCTCTGCTGACAGCATTTATTATTGGTTTTGCTTATATTACTTATACCTAAGGTAACTCCTCGATATCCGCTTATTATAATATATTAAAGTAGTAAGCAAGCAGCGCCTCTTTAAAAGAGGGCGACGCAGGCGCCTAGCTCTTTTTTTAATATTTTTTTTGGAAATCGCTTTTCGGACGATTCAATGGTTTTACGTCATTCTGCCGACCATTATCTTCACCTCCCCGACGATTTTGGGGGGTCCGTGACCGATTTCGGTAAAACGGCCCTGAAAATCGAACGACGTTGCGGTAGCCCTAATTGAAATTAAAATTCTCGATCGTCCGCCTATCATTTTCGTTATTTTTCGAACGCACTTTTTGTCCAAAAAGCCACCGGCTCCGCGACTCTGCTTCCGGCTAACCTTCTGAACGGCTTTATAACGCAACGTTATATGCGAATCGGCGCTCTTTTGGACCCGAAACGGCCGATTTAAGCCCTAAACGTCCCCGTTTTCCGTCATTTTAGATATGGGCCGATAAAACAGTTGGTTCAATTTTCATAAACGTTATTTATTATTCTAACCACGCTAATGCCACATGAAATGTCAAAACGATCGGTTTATTAATAAATTTCACTAAAAACTAATTAAATTCTTGAAAATATCACCAAAAATTTAAGTAAATTTGTAAAAATTCCACCAAAGCTACTAAAATTTTTAATAATTCCACCAAAAACATAAAATTTGTAAAAATTTCTCCAAAGCTATCAAAATTTTTAACAATTCCACCAAAAACTTGCAGAATTTTTTAAAAATATACTAAAATTAAGATTAATTTCATCAAGAATTGATTAGATTCTTAAAAATTTTACAAAAATAAAAAAGTAACAGTAAAATTCCACAAAAGTTAGTTAAATTGAATATAATTTCACCAAAAATTATTAAATTTGGAGACAATTCTACTAAAAACTTACTGAATTTTTTAAAAATTCCACCCAAAATCAATAAAATTGGTAAATTTCCATGAAAAACTTACTATATTCGCAAAAATTCCACCAAAGTTACCAACATTTTTAAGAATTCCACCAAAGCTACAAAAATGTTGAATAATTCCACCAAAAACTTACTGATTTTTAAAAGATACCACCAAAAACTTACCAAATTCATAAAAATTCTACTAAAATTACCAATATTTTTAACAATTCCACCAAAAATGATTAAAGTTAATAAAAATTCCACCAAAGTTATCAACTTTTTTAACAATTCCATCAAAAACATACTGAATTTTATAAAAATTCCACCAAAAATTAATAAAATTGGAAAAATTTCACTAAAAACTTACTAAATTCGTAAAAATTCCATAAAAAAACACTGAATTTTTTTAAAATTCCATCAAAAATGAATAAAATTCGCAAAAATTCCACCAGTGTTATCAAAATTTTTGATAATTCCACCAAAAATATACTGAATTTTTTAAAAATTCCACCAAAAATTAATACAATTTGCCAAAATTCCACCAAAAACTTACTAAATTCATAAGAATTTTACCAAAAACACTGATTTTTTTTTATTCCACCAGAAATGAATAAAATTCGCAAAAATTCCACCAATGTTCTCAAAATTTTTGATAATTCCACCAAAAACATACTGAATTTTTTAAAAATTCCACCAAAAACTTACTAAATTCATAAGAATTTTACCAAAAACACTGATTTTTTTTAAATTCCACCAGGAATGAATAAAATTTGCAAAAATTCCACCAAAGCTATTAAAATATTTAACAACTACACCCAAAACTTACTGAATTTTTTTTATTCCACCAAAAACTTACAAAAATCCTAAAAATTACACCGAAATTGTAAAAATGTTTAACAATTCTACCAAAAACTCACCAAATTTTTTAAAAATTCCACCAAAATGTCCAAATTCTTTTAAAATTCCACCAAAAATCAATCAAATTAGAAACAATTTCATTAAAAATTAACTAAAACCTTGAAAATTCCATCAAAAACTTAGTAGATTCATAAAAATTCCACCAAAGTTACTAAAATTTTTAATAATTCTACCAAAAATAATGAATTTTTTTAAAATTCTACTAAAAAACTTAGAAAATTTGTAAAAATTCCACCAAAGTTACCAAAATATTGATCAATTCACCCAAAAACAGTAATTTTTTTTTAGAAAAATACTAAAAATAAAGCTAAACTAGTATTACTTATATGTTAATATGTTACTTGTAATCCATAAAATCAGCTAATATATTCATTAAACCTGCTATTAAAGTTTAATTTACAGGATAATTACATGTATCAATCTCATTTAATTTGGAAATTATGTACTTATCGACCTATGCAACGAAAACTATCGTAAGTCAAAAATGGTGATTTTGAAAAATTTGAAAAGAAAACAGAATTAATTGCTATTCTTCTATGGTGAATCCTTTCGGAATCCTCTATAAGATATCTATAGGAATCAAGTAGGAAGTTTTTACCTAGAAAATTTTATTTCTTAAAATGTAATCGGTTCAAAACCTTTAAACACTTATATCTGACTCAGTTCCATCAAAAATGACTTACAATAGTTTTCGTTGCATAGGTCGTTATATGAAAAGTAGTGAAAGTGGATCCCTAACTGTTTAATTAATAACTATAGAAATACATTGCAATTTGACTGTAATTCCTTCCTGAAAACTTACGGAACGATTTGCCCTTGTCTATACCTGAACGCAAGTAGCAAGTACAATACTCTCAAAATTAATAAAGTAACAACGCAGGTAATTCAATTATCTAGTTACCTAAAAGAATAATTCCACTCCCTGCAGATGTAAATTTTGTTTCGTATAACTAAAAACTGATGCAAAGTTAGTTATGAGAAACGCGGAAAAATGCCGTAAAGCACGATCTTACGTGCGTAAGGTGTATATGTTCCTAAAAAAGCGCTAATATCGTATCGATTTGAGTATTTTTAAAAGCAGCAACAAGTCACCTGCGTCACCCGTTCACGGAAAATACCGCAAATTGATTAATGTAGGTTTTCCATGGTCGTATAAATCACTCTAGACGTTTAAGTGAGCTTTCGTGGATAAGTCAAGTATTGCCTAAGTGTTTTAATCTCTAAAATTGGCGTACTTGAAAACAATGAAAATGAAAGAAAAGAAAATTGTAATTGAACATAACTAAGACATTACGTTTTTTCTTCTTTTAGAATATACGTAGTGATTTTATTGAGTTGAAATTCAAAACAAAGACGATACAGGTTTAAGCATCGATCGGTTGAAAAGTGGTTGACTATTTGTCTTCGTGACGAGCCTATATATCTTCTCGGAAGACATTCCTCCTTTTATCCTGACAAAACAATCGTCCGGCAGTCGGGGAGTTAGGTCCGTTCAACCGAGCGAAAATATTGCGATCGTTTGTGCAGTAGGAAACGGAGAAGGAAGAGGGGGATCTGGACATTGGACACCGGGGTTAGCACTGACGAACGATATTACGCATGCAAGAAGCACGTGGGGCCTTAATAATCTAGTGGACCCGGGTGTATATCCTTATACGCGGACCCATTCATCAACAAGAATAATGCACCGACGCGACGCAGCACGTTTGGACACGGACTGTATTCAATTTCGTTAAAGCCGAAATGACTGTGCTCCGAGTCAATATTTTCCCCTGGAAAGAATGAATATCATTCGTGAAGTCTGTCGGTAATATGTGCAGTGCAAAAACATTTAGAATTTTAATGTACGCCATATATTGTAGGAGCGTTTGACAGATAACGTAGAGAACGCTGTGTGAGTTCAAGATGAAATGCGAAATAAGTTTACAATACGTTAAAATTCATGACATTCACCACGGTTATGAAAGTTTAAAATTAAATGAAAAGTGAAAATTAAAACGCAACAAAAAAGGCGTTCCTAGTGCACTGCTATTAAAACAGGCATTCTACTGTTGTTGCAACATTCTTCAGAAACAACTTCGAAATTTTTTCTGAAGAAGGTTACAACATAGCATCTGAAATGTCAAACGTCTTTCAAGACACACGGCATTTCACGCTTCGAAAGTAATGCATAAGAGTGAATTCGAAGATTGCAACGTGGCATCCGAAACGTCAAATGTCTTTTCAAAAGACGCATGGCTGAACTTCGCAGCTCCTAATTCTAAGTCTAATGTTAGTTCCAATTTAATTCACTTTTAACAACAGTTCTGACAACTTACAAGTTTTTTTCCAAGAGCTTTCTGACATCTTTACATAATTTAAATTGTACTCTTTATAGACGAATGCTCATCTGGCAAGCTTTTAGTGTTCATTTTAATATAAAAATTTTGTCTAAAAGTATTTTCAACCCCCTACAAAGAAAAATATTAGTTGAAAACTTACTTGAACGGTTTTTTGAATATAAATCCACGCACATAGAGAACAAATTTCGGCACTCATTACAGTTCGCTATCGTTATAACCAGAGAACAACTGTATTTGTTTTTTTTTAACACAGTAATTACGTTTTTTTGCTACGTTGGTATTTGAAAACAGTTCGTTGTATATTTTAAAGGTAATGCTCGATATTTTGTCAGAGGAAATGATTATTCTTTTTTTATTTTTGTGATTAATCTTCATTAACGCTAGTTTATATTTACTGCAATACTTGTTTGTACGCTTTCAAGTATTGGTGTTAACAAGTTGTATTGCAATGGTTTTCAGTGTTAAATATCATTCGCATCTCTTATAATATTTAACGCATAAAAAAGGTAAAAAGGGAAATAAATACATTAGGTAACATTTAAAAGAAATAACCCTCACCGTTAAAATTTCACTTCGGGTTGTAAATTAAAGTGATTCCATGAGTTCATAAAATTCATAATATTACTACCTTTATGTGTACAAATGGTTTTGAACACTGAAATTTTTTCAAATAAATAAAATGACGTCATTTTGATCACATGACAAAAACTTAAAATATGATTGATTAGAGGATCAGAAATAGAAAATAAAATTATATATTTTATGTGATATAATAGAAATTTTAAAGATTGAATAATTTAGGAACACTAAATGTCCCATTAGCGAAATCAATCCATCTCCACTAACATTGTCAAGCAATAAAGAAAATTACAATTAAATCACGTTATACATAACGTGATTTAATAGTTCTCCTACAAGAGAACTATCGAATCAACAGAAAACCAATCCGAGAACAAAGCCCATGACGGTGTGTACTGGAAGTGAAAAATAAGGAAGAAATAAAATCCAGTAATATAGCAATAGCCGCGCGGATCAAAAGTTGAAAATCGGAAACCTCCGGGGTTTCCGGGAAAAACTGCCACCTCGGACGCTAGAATAGTCACGCTGGGTTTAAAGCAAACCAGCATATTTTCGCGGGTTTGGATTAATTCGTCAACATCGATATTGTCTTGAGAACGAGCACAATTGTTTATTGTCCAATGAAAAGCATGCCAAGCTCCTTATTTGGACTCCAGTCAACTAGCGAACTCTAGACCACTCCGTACGGTTTAACACCAACAAGAGGAATTAGTTATGCAACGTTAGTCTTTATTAACGGTTTAGGGTTTAATGAAAAGTTTGCGTATAAACCGTTTACAGAGATTTATGTGTAATTGAAGGGCTTTTTAGGAATCCTACTCTTGTTTACGTTTGAAAATCGAGTTGGAAATGCTGTTTCCTAAACATATTTTCTTATTTAAAAACTATCGAATGAACCTAACTTAAATTTTGACTTGTGTTCATTAAAATTTTCTCCTTTTCTAACTTTTTCTCCTTTAATATCGTTTAAAAAACCACCTCATTACGTATACAAAGCTTTGTTGACTCGCAGTTTTAAATACAATTTACTTAGATTTCCTCCAATTAGACTTTGAAGAAAACTAAATGAATTCTGTCAAAATCATAAATTCAAATGAACAACTTCTGACTCAATGATTATTTGTTGTTCCCACTTTTTCAGTTGCTAATTTTCCCAAACCACTTCGTACCGAACAGACATAATTCCTTTTCGTTATCGCCAGGGATATGAAGGTAAGTGTCGTTGTAAAATCGGGATAGTTCAAGGATAATAAGCATCGCTGTATTATGCATTTAACGCTTTGGATTGCCTTCGGAACACTTTCGGGAGATCTGATGGTTGCATTCAATGCAACGTAAGGCAAGAAAAAGGAATTTTGTTTACCATTTTCTTATATTGCTTTTAAAATCGTTAAAAGGTAATATTTACACATGGAAGAAGGTTTTGTGTACACATGAACGGCAGTAGTCCTATTATATTAGTCATCTAACTCGAATCGATAGATTCCATACGCAAT
Source organism: Digitonthophagus gazella (assembly GCA_036711955.1). Classification (NCBI taxonomy): domain Eukaryota; kingdom Metazoa; phylum Arthropoda; class Insecta; order Coleoptera; family Scarabaeidae; genus Digitonthophagus; species Digitonthophagus gazella. The sequence continues at coordinate 20,734,479 of JASCIT010000006.1, read as the reverse complement.
TAAGCTATATCACAGCCAAGATGGAATGGATATACCACAGTGGTGTCAACACAGAATGTTCTGTGTCCACAGATTGCGTGATTGGGGTTTCTGTTGACTGGATGTGACATCGAATAGCTATAACGTTAACATATTCAAAATTTCTATTTGATATTTTTAAAGTAATATGTTCTAATGTAGGTACTTCAATCCTGTGCCATTTAAAATTACCTTCACGTCTTGTGAGAGTTGGTGTCAAAAAGAATTCGTGTGCCAGCTGTGACGAAATGCACCTCGCATCTTAACTTAAAGCTTAGGAATTTAAAGTGCTGAATCAAAATTTTGTAACTCCCAAACCGCAGGGTTAACATCTAGTTTCAATATCTAGCTGGAAGTAAATTTTCGCGAGAACTCTTATTTCTATTCATCCAAAATTGTTATTATTATGTATCAAAAAATCTTTTAGGTGACAATGTTTTTCAATGAAAAAATGAATGAAGTGTCTATGGAAATTCATAATACATTATTTTAAAACTTGAAATGCATAAAGACTCGAATATGCTTTCGCGAAATTGGAGAAAAATAAGTCGAAGTGACTTTAAAATCATTCAAACATGGAGTATCTAGTCAAGTGAACTCCAGAAAATACCTTACAAAGGCAGTGGTCGATCACAAACTTGATCAAATAACCTTTTATTGTGAATTGCCGGCGCATCCACTAATTTTCGTCCCAAATAAAAAAATCTTATTTAAACAGGTTTTCAAATTTATGTTTGCCCACAGTTAAAATTATGTTACACAAAAAGACCTTATTAAACAAAAAATTTCAACAAAAAATTTTTTCTATGGGTATTTCTCCTCCACCATTTACCCCAGGGAAAAGAATTATCATAAACTGTAAAAATTTCATCAAATAACTTTTTATTGAGAATTTCCAAAATATCCATCAGTTTTGCAATAGAATGAAAAATAATTTATTTAATTAGGTTTCTATATACAGGGTTAGTATAAAGTCCCGGAACGGTCGAATAACTTTGTTATTTGAGAAGTATCAATTTTGAAATTCTACCTGATTATATAGTTCAATGCGATGAATTTGATGATAACATTTTCATTTTTCTCTCGTTTCCGGTTTTACAGGAAATGCTTCCAACTTTTTTTTCTTAAATGGCGTGTATAGTATATTTGTGCATTTTCGAATGCGGGATAAAAAACTACGTTCAAAAATACCAAAATTCTTTATTCTATCAATAAAAAAGCATAAGAGGACTTAAATTAAAAAAGTCTGTTTAACACAAAATCAAGCAGACACGTCACCTTACTGAAACTTCACATTGCTGTCATATGCTGCCTGTGTCATTATCAATTATTAATTAAGTTAATAAAAAAATAAAAAATGACTGTAAAACTTGTTACAAGGACAGTAATATGTTTATTTTTATTGAATGAAACGCAATTATTAAAAAATTAACTAAAATTATAAATAATAAACGACTAACTTTAAGTTATAAACGTTCAAAATGCGACCCGTTTACCGTTTGACACCGACGTAATCGGTCAACAACTTAATGAATTTTGTATTATTTGTGGGGTAACGCAGTGCATTTCCTCAAATTTTGTTGCTATAATTTGTCTAAATTATTTGGCTGAGTTTTATACACTTGGCATTTCAAATGACACCATAAAAAGAAATGCAGTAGGGATAAAAGTCTGGTGAACGGGTTGGCCATTCAATCGCTCTTCTGCGCCTGATCTAGCATACAGGAAATAATAAACATGCAATCTCAAGAAATAATAATAAGCATATCACGGTAATATGATATTTCAGTAAAGTGACATGTCTGCTTGATTTTACGTTAAACTGATTTTTTTTTTAATTTAGGTATTATTATCCGTTTTTATCAACAGAATAAAGAATTTTGGTATTTTTGAACGTAGTTTTTTATTCCGCATTCGAAAATGCACGAATATACTATACATGCCATTTAAGAAAACAAAGTGGATGCATTTCCTGTGAAACCGGAAACGAGAGAAAAATGAAACTGTTATTATTAAATTCGTCGCATTTAACTATATAATCAGGCAGAATTTCAGCATTGATACTTCTCAAACAACAAAGTTATTCGACCGTTCCGGGACTTTATACTAACCCTGTAGAAAAGATTCCAACATTAATTAAGTAAAAACGATCTAATAATTTAATTTTATTTGATTTCATTTCATTCACTTACAATCTAAAAAGGTGAATTCAAATACACAATTCTAATAATATGTATAAATTACATATTTAATGTAATCATATTAATGTACTGTATTACTTCAGTGCACCTACAACTAACACCAGTTATTGAATAACTCAACGTATTCGAATTGATTAAAACATTAAATTTAAATAATTTCACCCTATTTAATCATATTTAAAATCGCGTGAAAAGACAATAATTTTTTTATGTTCACTAATAGAATTATTAACAAGTTAAAAATCAATAAAATACGTATAAAACAATTTAGAAATTAAATTTCTTTCTGGAAATAATGCTTTAATTGATTAAAAAGGGATTAAATATCGACCTATGCAACGAAGACTATTGTAAGTCATTTTTGGTAGAACTGAGTCAGATATAAGTGTTTAAAGGTTTTGAACCGATTGCATTTTAAGAAATAAAATTCTCTAGGTAAAAATTTCCTACTTGGTTGCTATAAATATCTTATAGAGGATTCCGAAAGGATTCGCCATAGAAGAATAGCAATTAATTCTGTTTTCTTTTCAAATTTTTCAAAATCACCATTTTTGACTTCCTACAGTTTTCGTTGCATAAGTCGATATAACATAATTTTCCCCACTATTATTTAGTACGTCTTCACCAGCTATGTTTCAGTTAAACATTGTTCTGGCTATCATCGCGTAAAATTAACATGCATTGGCACAGAAATTAAATACTGTGAATGTTCCTTCCACTTTACTATTAAATACCATCCACGTGTAATGAAAGTATGTATTTTCATATAAACTCTCGATCGACTTTAACCAACGCTGTTAAAGTTTAAAATGAAAAGTGTACAGATGCTAAAATGTTTTTGTTCAGACTTAATTGCTAATAAAAATAAAAAATTCTTAGAAAATATTGTCGATGGATACATTAAAAAATATTTATATTTACTGGTCCATAAAATGGTGAACACCACGATCCCGTGAAAAATTGAAGTGGGAATCATGTCCGTTAAAAAGTAACCCACACAGAGTACAATAAAAAGAGTTTTGAAACTCACTCGAACGCGCGATGTATATTTAGAACGTGCCGGTATAGACCTGTATTCAACGACCGATGACGCATCACTGCTTCTGTCAAGTTTCCGTACGTAAGGGACGTTACCACCCTCATGAGTCTGCGCGAAACCGTTAGCTTATATCACCGAAACAACGGTTGGATGATAAATAATATATAATTTTACATCTCCTTTTCTTCACACGCCAAAACGAAAACTAAAATCTATAAAATCTGTTGCAACCCCCTACATTAACCCTCTTTCTTATATTAATGTTATACCGTGTAATTATTTTCTTTTGTAGTAAGGTAAGGTGGGGCAAGTGCGTCCGCGGGGCAAGTGCACTTTCAGTCATTAAATGTTACGTGTTTCAATTTATTGCGTTGACATCTATGAATATAAAATTTAACATACATGTTCATCCTTATCTTATCAACTGGGGATATTCGCTTCAGTTGTTGTTTAGAAAAAACGCGTTCAAAATGTTTGTTGCAATCGAAATTGCAAAACGAGTTAGTGGTGCTCGGGTCAATTGTCTAATATTTTCAATATTTATTAAGTTGTTGTGGTGATTTGTGGTAAGTATACATGTCTCTAAATTATATTAATTATTCTTAAGGTATTTTTCTTACTGGTTAATACAGTTCCATTTTTGTGGCTGTAGCGCACTTGCCCCGACCATTTTAATGGACGGGGCAAGTGCGTTTATTTCAGTGGGGCAAGTGCACTCATTATAACGCACTTACCCGTATTTTTTATTATTGAAATAAAAGGACGATAACTTTTTAGATAAAAAATGGTTCGTAATTATGTATGTAAAAGTAGCAGACGATCGGGATGTACTCAAGAAACACTGAGGACAACAGTTAACCTGATCAAAAATGGCTCGCTAGCAGTTTTTAAAGCCAGCAAGATATACAAAATCTCCACTAGTACTCTTGCTGACCACGTTAAAGGACGAAGAGGTTTGCTATGTTCAAACTATGGCAGGAAAACAGCTTTAAGTTGCGAACAAGAGAAACCACTTGCTGATTGTATTCGCTGTTTGGAGAAGTGGGGTTTCGGTCTAACCAGAAAAGAAGTGCTGGAAATTGTAGCCAATTACGTCAGATTAAACAATATTAAAACGCCGTTCAAAAGTGGAATGCCTGGGGAAGATTGGTTTTTAAACTTTAAAAGAAGATATAATCTTTCCATAAAAATTCCCAGAGCGTCGAATTTGCGCAAAAAAATATTGATCCGTTTTTAAAACATGATTATTTCAATTTGCTTGAAAAAACAATAAAAGAACTTGGATTGGAGATTAAGCCATCTCAAATTTGGAATTGAGATGAAAGTAGTTTTTGTTGCGATGCCTTCAAAACAAAAATTGTTGGACAAAGATGACACCCGTCAACTCGTACGAGTGGTCCCGGAAAAAAGAATACAACTGTTCTAATGTCTTGCAGTGCGACTGACGACAAGGCACCGCTACTTATAATTTTTAAAGGCAAGAACGTATGGGATCGTTGGGTAGCATCACTTAACACTGAATTCCCTAACACCACGTATGCGACAACTTCTAACGGGTGGATGGAAAGTATTGTTTTTAAGAACTATTTTCAAAAAAGTTTTATGAAACATTTATCTAATGATCGACCCGTTTTAGTAATTTACGACGGCCATGCTACTCATTTAAGTGTGGACGTTATTAAAACTGCTATAGCAAATCAAATAATAATTTTAAAGCTTCTATCGCATACTGGCCACTTGCTTCAACCTCTGGACTTAAGCGTGTTTAAATCACTTAAAACTCGTTGGGATGCTTAGTCGTGTAGCAGCGAAAAAACGTAGATATGAAGATTCCAAAGTGTGAATTTTCAAAATTAATTGGCAAAATATGGACGGATACTAAGCCAGAAATAATAATAAACGGATTTGTTAAAGCTGGAATTTTTCCATTTAACCGAAATGTCGTACCCGTAGAATTATTCGATCCAAGTGCTTTACGAAGATGGAAATCTTTTCAGCGCCAGAAAACTGACGATGAAAGTTTTTCCCTCAATATCCAGGGTGCATGTCCATTATGTAAAGCCTTCAATGTCTAATGCGCAAGCTAGCGATCTAGTGCCAAAGTTGTCGTCCAGTCAACTTCGAAACCTAGAGCAAGAAAGTACAGAGAGCGCGCCAGTAAATACTGATTTGCAAGATGATAGTAACCAGCAAAAAGTCGAAACTGGGTTTCAAGAACTCTTACTAAAATTCATAAAACGCGATCGTGTTCCTACAAAGCGGCTAAGAAAGCGAATTTGTTTGGAATCAGAGGTTATCTCACAGAGAGATGTTACAAATTTTGAATCAAAAACTCAAAAAAAGAAAGCTTCGAAATGGAAAAAGCGGTTTAGAAAGAAGAGAAAATTGTCCAAAAGAAAAAATCACGAAAAAATAGTTCAGATGAAAGTGAAGGAATGATCGCGCCCGATGATTTGTTGGATAATGAAAGGGAGAAAATATCTGACCAGGAAAGTAACGATAATAACAAAACGGTGATCAATATGAATGTAAATCAATTAACTATTCAATGTGAGGACTTCGGTTTATCGCATTTTTATGGAAAGAAGAGAGTTCATAAGTATGTATGTCTTGTAACAGGAGTTTCAGATGACGAAGCTGAAGTAACATGTTTGCGCAAGCTCAGAAATTCTTTTGAATACCGGCTAAATGAAGACGACAACTGCTCAATTTTGCTGTCAGATATCATAGAAAAGCTCTCACAACTAATGCTATTACCACATGATGATTTCCAAAAATATGTTTTTCCAGAATCTATTAAAACTTTTGAGTTATAAAGAGTGTTAAGTTAGTTTAGTATTGGAATATTTTCTCGCTGAATTAAATAATAACTTGTTTTTTTTGGGTTAATTGTAGATTCAATTGGAATAATATCTTATTAGTTATGTTCGTTGCAGCTTTTTTTTAACAAAACAGCTTTATGTTAAGTTCCATAGCTTATGCCCCGGTAGTTAAAAGTAACTAAATTCGATATCTTAGAAGTGAATAATTTTCAATTCGATACACAATAAAGAATATTCCTCAAGTTACATTACATTTGCTCCATTTATTAATCAAAGTATTTTGTTCGGAGAAAGAGGCCCTAGTCGCTCTTGCTCCACACTACTGGGGCAAGTGCGTAAACGACGAATAAAATTTAAAAACTAAAAATAATTTATTCAGCATTAGTTTGTTTAATCAAATATATTTCGTTATCTAGAGTATGCCTCAAGCTATTATACTGACAAAAGAAAGAATCCGTTCGTAAGCATTACTGATGTTGTAACGATCGAAAGTTATACTTATCATTTTTTGGGCCGCACTTACCCCACCTTACCTTATATCAAAATAGATAGTGTAGGAATGTTATTGTTAAGCATCAAGATATGTCTTTAGATATCACCAGTTCTTGGCATTCTTCTCTTAAAATTGTCGATGTGCAAGTTGGCGCAATGAAAGACGCTGGGAATGTCAGCCTTTATGTGACCGTTGGAATAGAACTGGCGTAAGTGTAACCAAAGGCATAAATATACCAAAAGCGAAGATAAGGGAGATTCGTCTAGATTCGTCTGGTCTCATTTTTATAGTGTGGCTTGTTGATTTTTCATTTTAACTGCTATTCTAAGTGCTGTTTGCTAACTGCTAATAATTTTTAATAAAGCTCTTCAATAGAAGCTTGCGTTTCATTTATATTAATTTAATTAAGTTACGTTGAAAAAAGTTGTAAAGAAAAATATTGTACTTCTAAAGTAGAAAAGAAAAAATAAAAATGTACCTGTTTGAGATTAAATAAAGTTTAGAATTTAAAAGAAAAGGGATAACGTAATTTAACCAATCTTCCGTTACGATGGAAGTTAGAGGCCGTTCTTTAATTAAAACGCATACATAAAATATGGTCCCGCGATGACTGGTGGTCGGGCAAAGCTCGGCAATTCGTCGCGAGCAAACTTCCGAGGCACTGCAAACATGACTTTATATACAGACTTTATTTCCCAGGGCTCATTACCATATTCCGGCTAGTGACGTAGCGAGACACGATTTATACTCCCCTTAAAATTCATTCATTCTTCACGCCGTTTGTACTTTTAGAGCTTTATTTCCTTTTTAAGAATAGTCATCGGATATGAAAACCATAAACCCTTTGTTTGTCGTTGTGAGTTATTAAATATTTTTCATCATGGTATTATTAATCTTTTCTTCTTTTCAATTACATTTTACTATTCTTTTTACGGGGAGTTTAGCCGTATAGGAAACGTTCCAATCCTGATATGCAAAGTCGGTCACCTTCGAGAACATCCGGTTCAAAAAATCGACTTTACCGTTAATATTAATTGTCTGAAATGGAAATCAACGGAGGAAAACTTATCTTTACTTAAAGCATTTCTTGACATTATTTCTTTATTAACCAAAGTAAATTATTTGTTACTAAATGTTAATAAAGTTTTACTGTTATAAATAATTAATAGTAACTGTGGAATATGAAACAATTTCCAACTTTATAATTTGTTATGATTTATATTGTTTCAATTATGGCGGAGGAGCCAGTGATAGTTATTTTAATATCAATGTCAAAAATAAATTATTAATAATAATTAATTATTGGTTACTTTGGCTAATAATTTAGTGACTACGAACTTTATATTTTTATAGTTTATTAATCAATACATTTTATAAAAAGCTATGTGTAATGTAATTCCCATTTTATTATATTTTCACTTTATTTTAATTCATAAAACGAAACTTTTACTATCTCCGAATCAAGTCTTCTTTTATGAGTCATACGAAACTTCGTTTGGTAGAAGGTATCTTTTAGGACACCCAAACCATCCCAAAATTTACAACCCTGTTGTTTAGGGCAACGTGGTATGACAGAACAACAGTTAACGATAAAACACCCCGTTATGATATACCTGAACGGTTAACAAATTCGCGTAAATGTTCAAAACAGCTCTCCAAAAATTGTCGCCACCGCTCCTTCGAGAAAAGCGCTTCTTCGCGTCTGCAACATTATTGGCCGTGACGCACTTTTGCGACTACTCACCTCCACGGACGGACGACTGTCTGGCGCCACAGTGTAGACTTATTGCCGGCGGGGATGACGAAAATGTGCGGGTGGATATACACTCCCGTCGGTCCCGGTCACGATTCGAGCGAATTCAATAAAATAGAGAGGGCCCGGAGTGGAAGCTTTCGGGTAGAATGTTAAGTGTCGATTGTGCACCCCTTCTGCGCTCGGGAATGAAACTGTACCTACTTAAAATTGGTTTACTTTCGTAGGTTAAACACCGACTGGCGATAATTTCGTCATGAAAGGGGTTGTTACGCTGAAAAAGAACCAATTAAGCTTGACTTTGAAAACGAGGGGTTAAAATAAAGCCCGGGTGGCTTGTCTTTATTTGTTTAGTAATAAGCTGCGGTTGCGGTATATTCGGTATAAGATTTGTTTTGAGCTTCCGTTTCTTGTTTACATTATAAAAACAAGATTAACGATCCCTTAATCACAATAGTTAAAGGAACAATGGCGGTAAATAGGTACTTTGTGATCTGTTGTGTCGTGACTTGCAAACCAGCTCACAATCAGTCATGCACACTATCCGGCACGTGGGAATGTACAGAAATTGTCACATAATGATGTATATCGTTCCTCGCTCAATATTCCTCTAAAAGAATGCGTTTAATATGAAATATTTTCATGGTGTATCGTCCCGGTGGATTCAACAAATGTGCGTTATTGTGTAATGTCTTACGCAATTTATTAAATAAAACAAAACGGAAAAGGAAATGTACTATTTCATTCGCATTATCTTTACTTATCAAATAATCTTACGTCCAGCATTTTTATGGTAGTAATTATATTATTAGAAACATTAAAACGATTTTTCACAAGAAGTTAATTTCAATTTTTAATGGTAATTTCGTCAATCAAATTTTAATACTTTTGGTGTTGTAAAGATTCTAGATGTCTGTACTATAAGTTGATCCCAAGCCTCACCATGGAAATAAGGATACAAGAGCGAGGTTCCTCTCCGTAACTTTCCCGAGTAGGACCGAGTTGAGTACAGTGGGAGGGAAACCCCGAGTAATAGCCGATTCTCTCTAAGGTAATGCAAAGATCCTGCAAGTCAAAATACCGTCGAATAGAGGCCCACAGAGCTTTTTCAAGTCTTACAACAGAGATGAAAAGGGTTGATCCTCAAACTACAAATTCAACTTGGTATTATACTCCTTTATTGGCCTGCAAGAGCTTTCGATTACGGAAGAGAGGACAATACTCCTGTTCTCCCTTCCACTGTATTTAATTTGGGCCTACTCGGTAAAGTTGCTGGGAGGAACCTCGCTCTTGCATTCTTCTTTCCATAGTGAGGTTTAGTATCAACTTATAATACTTCAATAGAATATTGTTGATTTTAATAGTGTGAAAGTGTGAAGTTCATAAAATATACTCATCATTTCACAATTGTATCTTTTGTTATCCCTTAGTCCATTAACAAGGTCATGTTTGAGTTACGGTTAGCCCCCACACCACGCCAACACAATAGCCCACGCTCGTTCATTCCGGGGCTATAAATCGCCCTACGAGCATTTATTTAGGGGAGGTCCCGGACGCTTTTTGTTTTGGCACGAAAACAGATCTAATTATACCTAAAAAGCATTCATTGCGAAACAGCTTAAGATAATAGGTCGGTGATAATAGGTTGGTGTTAGTTTTTTGTTTCTACGAATAATGTCAAAACAATTTAATCGATTTTCTTAATTTTAGAAGGACGTGCAAAGGTTCTAAAGTAAATTGAATTTTTGAAAGTATCCATTTCGAACCATTAGTTTTGTAGTGTATTAATTAGTTGTAAGTAGGTTAAGAGTTTAACAGTGTAAGTATTCATGAGTTATATAGCGGCAATTAGTAATAAGGAATGTAGAGTACGTATCAGGTGTCGTAAGGTGACACGGCGTGTAACCCGAGCAACCCGTCAATAAATGGATAAGTATTAAGTATAAGTATTAAGACTTATGTTTCTATTATCGACATCTTCATCACCCATCATTACAAGATACTTTTCTGTCTTTGTACGAACAGTGGAATTGCAAACAAAAGAGTTATATCCCTAAAGAATAATAGGCTTTAAAACGACAAACGATGTCCCTTTTGGCTTCTTAGTTAGCCCTACAACCCCTAGTAAACATTAATATCAATTTTGCAATGCATATATTCTCCTTTAATGTCATTGCGAGGTCTGTGTTTGCCTTTTTCAAGCAACCCGTGCTGGCTAGGCACTTTCATAGGTACAAAAATAATCGCTGGCTTTAGTAAAGATATTTTTCGTTTGTATTTAAAATTTCGCCCTTCCTTTCCGGGGTTGCATCTGTTAACGCGGTAGTTTGGTTTTCCGGGTAAACCGTAAAGTGCTAATATCTTTTGTGTGTATGATGTATAATATGTTGACGTACACAAACGTGCGTGATGCAGTGACACATAACGTTAACATTTCCATGTTAATTCAGCAGATTATTAAAAACTGATTTGCCACTATCGCAAAAACTTGCATATTATCGATTTACACCACAAAAAAATTTATTCACTATGCTTTTCTCGTTTTTACTAAAGAAAAAATTCAGCGTACACGAATGAGCAGTTCACATTTTTTCCCTTTTCAGTCCTTGTAATCCTGTCCGCGTATACCGGATTATACGCGATGAAAAAAAGTATGGCCACCACCAGGCTACGTAAAAGCACTTTTTTGCTATCTGTCATATTTTCAGGTGTCCATCCATGAATGGCTTACTGTTGTTGCTTGTTAAACGGATATCCAACCCAAACAGAATATATAAAAAAATCAATTGCATGCATTCTAAAATTTTCTCTCTAATAAAAAATATTGAATTGAATGCACACGGAATTAATTGAATTTGAAAGCCCCTTTCATGATTTTCCACATAAACCCTTGAATTTCGCTAGATTATCGAAGAAATATTTTCATATTCTAATAGTCTACGTGAACATTAAAGATTTCTTAGAATACAAACATTTCGCTGGATGTTTTTGTAAACCACGATGATAAAAATTTTTATTATTTGTTTTAAGTGCTTAAAATAAATAATAAAAAATTTTATCATCGTGGTTTACAAAAACTACTAGTTGTATTCATTTGTTAATCACACACGATGAACCTGGAGTATAAACTTGCCAAATTTCGCTAGATGATATTTCGTTGAATTTCAGCACTTCAAGCTTCAATAAACATAAATCAGAACGCATTTTCATATCCAGAGTAAACATTCGCGCCGGAAAAATACCTTACGAGGTCGGGTGTAAAACTCATTATCACAACGCATTCGAGCCGGTTTACATTAACATTTCAATATCGACACGACGCCCGATGTTTTTATCCACATGAGGTTGCGGGAGTGCATTTTCCATATGCGGCGTACATTCCCTAGCACCTGTAGCCTAAGTCTAAATAAATCAAAACGGATGGTGATATTCTGACCGCTTCGGTGCAGACACGAGTTTGCTTTTATCCTCGTAGGGATAGCATATTAAATAGACGCGAAGGCGGAAGACCTCAAAGTGGGCTAGATTTATATTCGACGGAAATTGAATGGGAATCATCAGACTGCAGCCGATTCCAAGGGATAACCGTAAACATGTTCGCTCACTCGATCACTCGATGTCTATCGATCCCACCCTGAACTCCACATTCGAATAAATCAAGAGAAAAAACCAAAAGCAATTTATTATATTTGCCCCTTCTCCGTTCAGAGAGGCATGAGAACATTTACGACTGTCTGAGCAAAGTTTCTCAAATACCACCGTGTTTGGCGTTTTAGCAAGATCTTAATAAGGAGTGTCAAGAGTTCCAAAGCATCTCAATTCCTCAACGGGAGCTCACCTCGAAATAAAGCCTTAGTAAATATCGAGGCGAACGGTTTCAGTTTCCGGTACCACCCCGTTCTCCATTCATCAAGTTGTAAGGGACACATTATTACATTGCACAGAAAATTTTAGAAATGTATACTACAACTTCAGGTTAAAGCTTATGTTTCTCTAAATTACAGCGCACGCGTAATGAATAACGAAATAGATATGTGCAAATTGAACTTAAATCCTAGATTAGTTCTGAAATGAAAACTAATTGTAAATGATTTTCGTTATGCAACTAAAACGACCTATTTCCAGAAATTTATTCGTTTTTCTTTCTGTAAAAGTTCCTCAAATTATAAAATAAAATAATTCACAAATGTTATGGGAACTAATTATTATAAAGAATTGAAAATCATAGAAAATCATTGAAAACTACTATAAATCGATCGCAGAGAATTATAAAAAATTAGTTATCAAGGATTATTGGAAACCATAGAGAAATAAATATACAGAATTATTGAAAACAGTGGAAAATTGTTGCGAATCATGAATAATCAACCAATGAAGTCATTGCAAATTATGAATAATCAACCAGCACAATTATTGAAAATCAATCGGAATTATAATAAGTCCACTATAGAAACCAACCAGAGAAAGTTATAGAAACTCACAAAACCAAAATTATCAAAAAATATTAAAGTTGAGTTATTTCCTTAAAAACATTAAATAATTTTACTACATAAGATAATAAATGTGAAAGGGTATTTGAATTCAGCAATAAAGTTATAACACGTCGTAGTAGTGGTTATATTTTATCGTCTTCCAAGTTGTAATGTCATAGCAAATTTGTACATCGACTCGTAAATAACAGTTATCCATCAATAAACAGAAACACCCCAAATTACGTTCGTAAGCTCGGTACCGTTCGTTTGAAAAGTTATTTTTCTATAACTTACTTCGAACTTGGCGAACAGCAACAACAACACCGTTATGGGTAAGATTTTTTGAAAATTCTGACCACCTCGGTTGCGGGTTATCGACAACTTCGTATGATGGATAGCCTCAGTGGAAAAGCCATCCAAATCGGTATCAATTGCGCTTCGAAATAAGGTAGATTTCCACTATATGTTCCGCTTCCATTCCATATACTTTCGTTCCATTACCATAAAAAAATTCTTACCTGTAATACATTGAACGTATACAAACTTTGCGTTTCATTTATATGGCGTTTCCAATCCATTCCGTTCCATGTTCCATACTGCCTACCTATTTTTTACGGACAGGAGACGTTCCGAAGATACGGACATTTCAACACAAATGGACAATTTTTGGAAATCAAGTACTTTGCTTACTTGCGAGAAAATTGGCGTTTTCCATTTGATGTACTTAATGAAATCACATACACAAGCATAAACAGTTTTTTTAAATAATTGATAATCACTACTTGAAAATCATTTATAGTCAAAGATTTGTTGAAAAGTATCAGAAAAGATTAAAATTCGTTCTTTAAAACCGTAACTTGCCACTATGGTATACAACTGATTAGAAAAAGTACGAATGAAAGCGGTATGTAAACGGAACGAAAAGTGTGTATACGTCAATTTGTTTGGCAACCTTGAACATTTTACGTAAACGGAATGGCTTGATATAAAAAAAACCGGAACGTATAGTGAGAATCAACCATTAAGCAAGGTAGTTTTGCATGACGTATCCCATTAAGTATTGAATCTTAAGGTGTACACAGACGGAGCGTTTTTCAACGCGCGTTTGTTCGGACGCTTATTATGGAGAAATGTGCATATGATGCGCTTAATAAAGCGTTACGTGAACGTTCGTAGTTGTCAATTTCACGCATTTTCGTGATGAAGGTGGCGGCCGTAACTTGTGTTTGGTTTCTTTTCCGTCGTTATAAAAGACGATGGCAAAGAAATTATTGAAAACATCCTATATTGTATTACTGATGTATGTGATACTAATTATTATTTTGTTTATTATAATGGGTTTGTGATAGAAATGTTTGGAGTGGCGTGAAGCGGAAACTTTAGGCGAATTTCGAGGTGTATATTGTTAGAAATAATACGAAAAGAAAATATCGCTTAATAAAATAACAATAACAATTATAATTAAGACACGATGCGTATCACGCCGTACTCCAATGGCAACTGTCGGTCCACAGAACAAATATAATGAGAAGTGGAAGGTCAACGTTATAAAACGGGTGATTGGGCTATCCCCACTTTCTAGTGGCCTAGGTGCGCGCGAAAATGGCGGATTTGAAAATGTAAACAAATCTGTATTTATAACCTATCTTTATTTTTACTTTATACTTATTCACTGTAGTGAACAAAATTTTATCACTACAGTGAAAAAATATAACATAAACATAAGAATGAAAGAAAATACCAAAATTACAAACAAAAGTACAAATAATTTAAAATATTTATTTCACTTTTAATTTATATAAATTTTACAACATGTTTCATTGCAATAAAATGATTTGTAATAACAAATAGTATTATATTAAACATATTTATGCTATAAAGAGTAGAAAATTTAAAAAATAAAAATTAATAAAATAAAAGAAAAAACACCAAACACGAAACACATTTTCTAGAGCTAATTTTAAATTGATTCCATCCAGACCAGTCCAGACGATACTATACTTGATTAATTTGTAAACGACTTTTTCTTCTTGCAAAACGTTGTGTCCACATGAAACAAAAAAAAGGGGTTAGCGATTCTTCAACTTAATATCATTATTTCTATGTCGTAATTTAGTTTTTAATTTTGACAATTTACTAACCACATTACGGTGAACACGAAAATTGATATCTAAATGTTCCTTTGAAGGGCCATCATCTTCAATATCATTATTATTTAATAAAAAAGATAAATCTAAATTTTGATCCTCTGCTCTGGTTTCACTAGATCCAGCATCATGAAAGGACAAGGTATCAGGCTGAGAATTTGGTATATGTACTGAAACCTGCAAATCTGTTGAATGATTTCGGGGATATGGTTTTGGGGTGGCATAATATTTTAAACGGATTTTTTCATCGTTGTTGTAATCTGAATCGGAAAAATGATCCTCACAAACAAATAGACATTTAAATTTACATTCGGAATTCAAATTACACGCGGACTTCCATCTGTTTAAACCTTCCGAATTTTTTGGGAAAGCATGGATTTTTTTTGTTATTAGGATCTTTTGAGATATAAGCGTTTTTGCAAGATGAAAATCGGCAAAGACGCTTTTTCTTAGGTAAGGAAGATGCTTGGGACATGGTTAGGTGTATACTTCAAATTACTAACAATTAGAAACAATATTTAGAAACTTACCGTAAAAATAAGATAGAACAGTAAACCACTAACCTTACAACGCGTCCAAAATGCCGGGAAACGACGCTACTACGCCACTACTTATTCCGCGCAGACGCACTGTGACAACGCGGTGTTGCTACATAATTTGACGTGGCATCTGTATTTCTGAGTCTGGCATTGCCGGGTTCCGTATCCGAGTTTCATCCCCGTGTGTCGGTCGGTGCACAGCCAGACAATAACACGTGTTCACGTGACCTAGGTCGGCATCCTCCATCCTTCACAGCATCTTCGGTTCCTCTCTAACAATATATTGATGTTGGGGCCTGTGGGCTTTCATGACCCAAATAGCTGGTTTTTTGTAAATTTCTTCAATGAAAAGCTCCGTATCAAAATGTTCCCTCTTCATATTCAAACACACCAATACAGGGTGATTCATTAGCTCTATGACAAACTTTAGCAGATGAAAGGTGATGCGATTCTAAGGAAAAGATGTTATATGAATATGGGTCCGATTCATTTTGGTGAAAGAGTTACAAGCCTTTGAAAGTTTTACACAGTTTAATAGGCAAATGAAAATGTAACATAAAAAATAAGTTTAAAAATTACAAAAATTGTTCGAAATGTCCGCCTTCAGCTTGAATGAACGCCTCACATCGACGAAGTAAAGATTCGCAACAATCGCAACAATAATTATGAAACACAAATACAGAGTTGGATGTCATAACAAAGCTGAGTTCTGACAATTAGTGGTCCGACTTTTGATCGAAAACGAAAATGCATATATTTACGACTGAAGAATATGCAGATATTATTTTTGTATACGGGCTTTGTAACGGAAACGCTCGGCAAGCATCAAGAGAATACCTTTGTAGATTTCCAAATAAACATCAACCTGCCCATACAGTGTTTAGTGCATCATTTCGCGGACTGAGAGAAACAGGTAACCCCGCTCCACCACATTCCGTTCGTCCCCATGAAGTGAATGTACAAAATGAAGAACGTGTTACTGATTTAGTACTTGACGAACCTTCAATTATGACTCGGCGTATAGCGAGTATGCTACAAATATCCCAAAGTTTTGTATGGCGTGTATTGAATCGAGAAATGTTGCATCCGTTTCATCGCCAAAATGTCCAAGCATTACATCCTGGAGATACTGAGCAACGCTTAGCATTTTGCCACTGGATTATTCAGCAACATGTTCAAAATAATAACTTCATTTCACAAGTTCTGTGGCCTGGTGAAGCGTGTTTCACTAGGGACGGCATAAATAATTATCATAACGAACATATGTGGTCCTTGCAAAATCCACATGCAATTAGACCACGATGATTTCGGCAACGGTTTAGTGTAAACGTTTGGGGTGGTATTTTTAACAATTCTTTGCTACCTGTATGGGTGATAAATGACCGCTTAAATGCAAATATGTACAGAAATTTCTTGGAAAATAACCTTTTCGGTTTTATCGACGACGTACCACTTAACATCGTTCAAAATATGTGGTATCAGCACGATGGTGCACCACCACATCGAGGAAGATAAGTCATCGCTTGGTTATATGAACATTTTCCAAACAAATGGATTGGCAATGGAGGTCCAGTAGTCTGGCCACCACGATCCCCAGATCTAAATCCGCTGGATTATTATTTCTGGGGGCACATGAAGCAGCTTGTGTACCATGTAGAAATTACTACCCGTCAGCAACTATTGGACAGAATTCAAGAAGCAGCTAATTGCATACGGAATGATCCAAATATCATCATAAGTCGTGTGACACAATCTTTACTTCGTCGATGTGAGGTGTACATTCAAGCTGAAGGCGGACATTTTGAACAATTTTTGTAATTTTTAAACTTATTTTTTATGTTACATATTCATTTGCCTATTAAACTGTGTAAAATTTTCAAAGGCTTGTAACTCTTTAACCAAAATGAATCGGACCCATATTCATATAACATCTTTTCCTCAGAATCGCATCACCTTTCATCTGCCAAAGTTTGTCATAGAGCTAATGAATCATCCTGTATAACCCGACACCTCAAAGACGCGCGTTCAAATGAACGGGCACGTAGAAAAAAATAGTACTTTAGAACGCGTGTAAGACGTCTACAAAACGCACGCTTTAACGAAAATCTCGAATCGCGCGTTTGTCGGACGTTTAACGAAAAGCGCACACTTGAGTCTGTATGCTCTTCTTAAAATACGTATATAAGAGAACGTGCATATTAGCAAACGTGTGATTAAAGGCGCGTTCAATAACGCCTCGTCTGTTCCGGGGCTAACGTTTCACTTTTGTAAGGGTTAATAATAATTTCTGAAAAAGAATTGACGGACGTTGCCACTTTTATCCGTATTTCAAGAAAACATTAATGTGGAAATTGCTATTGTAACGGTTTTGTTCTTCGACTAATTAAATTTGAAATTATTTGATTTGGGGCCATCTGTTGGAATCGGTCATTTTTAGATCTTTTGGTTTTATTTCGCAATACAGAATACTAGTTGGTTTCTCAGATTAGTACGATCGGAAATAGTGGTGGGGATTTAGTTCTTTCGAGTGTCGCAATTGAGGTAATTTCGCCCTCTTCGTTGTTGTGTCTCGGAAGAGGATATACGTTTTTGGCTGCGACAAAACTACGTGGGTGTCGAAGATTTTGGTAGCGTCTCCGTTGGTGTTTGGGAGAGCTTCTAAAAACGCAATTTGGCGGATTAACTTCACACACCACAAATTTAGTGCAGTATTTGTGCTTTATCGGATTTTCCGGATTAAAAGGGTTTTTTTTACGCCAGCCAACACTTCAAGCCGATTAAGATCGTAAGGTATGTTTTTTTGCGCTTTGAGAGAACTAGAATCTTTTCGTTGGGATCATTTTGTAATTCGTGTTTTCCCTAGGCTTTTTATCTTTGGATTTCCTTTTTATTTTTATTTTTGGACCTATTTTTGGTAATTACGTCGAAATTTTGGATTGAAAATTTACTGCGTCGCAATTTTGAGTGGATCCCCTGGCGGCCATCTTTCTCTCTTCATTACATTGAACGCCGTTAGAGAGACAGGGACGGAAGTACACTCAACCGACGCCAGAGCGACGCACTTGATCGAGAGACAAAGAGAGACGACCAGCCCTGTGAAACCAGACAGAGACACCACCAACAGATAAGCCAACGTTTTATATTTTTCTTTTATTATCGTTTTTTTTTAATTTTATTTGTTATTACGGATCTTCAATCCGAATAATATTTCAACTTGTATTATTCAACTTGTATTATTGAATATCATTTTACGAAACTGTTTTGTGTACCTAGTCGCTCAGAGAATTTTTATCCCGATTTAAAATTAGACGCTAATTTGAAAGTGTGAAACATATATATATTTGACAACAGCTGTTATCATTTTTTTTTGTGTTCGCGTTAACATTTAAATTTCAGGTTATTTGTTTTAGAATTCTTTAGAGCTACTGCAGCGATAGGGATTTATTACCGTTTGTAAATTTTTATATGAACATTCCTTTTGAACATTCTTATTTTTCATCTTTATTATTACATTGTTTCTTTTCAATACAAGTGAATTTTGGTTTTCAAAATTGTCTTTTATTTTGTTGTTGTCCTTCGATCGTGGATTCGGACTTGCCTGATCCTAGGATAAGTGAAGGTTGGTAGGTATCGGTTTAAGTTCGTGGCGCCCTTTTATTCAACATCTGAACCCATCCCTTCTCCGCAGAGTGAATCGGAGCCCGATCCTATCAACGATTGTTTTTGGCTTTTGAAACGAACTTAATTTTTATTTCGTTATAACTAGAGTTTGTGCGCTACACTATGAGCGTTGGGGAGTTGTCGGATAATTACTAGAACTGAATTTTTAGCTTTATGTTCGTTTTCGTCACTAATAATGTCACTTGAAATGATAAATATTTTATCTTTTGAATTAATTTTTAGTATTTCGAACCTTTTTTAGTATTAAATGGATGAGTAAATAGATCAATAACGGCATGTAGTTGAAAAGTTGCATGCAATCTTAAAGTTTTCTAGACTCAAAAGCAAATAATATTGCAACGTAGCGAACTGAACATTAAATAAAAGTATGGTATAGAAGTAGTTCTCAACTGTGCATATTTGTACAAATTCATATACCTAGTACAAACACATTACTCGGGGAAGCTATTTCTACCGCGAAATAGGAATTTCTAACTTTAGGTAAAACAACGATGACTTGGTAAACCAAAACCGCTGTTAATAATATAACGGGTTTGCGATAGAAGTGTTTGGAGTGACGTGAAGCGGAAACTTTAGGCTAATTTCGAGGTGTGTTGAAATGGGATACGATGTAACGTAGAGGGCTGCTCGATAATCCTCGTATGTGTATTCGTGACGAAACAATAAATGTACCATACATTGCCATTTTCTTACAAAATTACGAAAAAATTTTTTTCACTTTTAGTGATAATCTACCTAAATCATACTTTGTCGCTTTATGAGAAGGCTCAACTGACTGCCGTATATGTACGGCATCCGCCAGTGTGACGCACCAAGTGGCTGCCGTATATATACGGCACCCGTCGCGAAAGGGTTAACCGGTAAATTGGGTTCTATCAATATTTAGATTCATCAAATTTTACTGAAAGTTATATTTAGAAAAACTAAAACACTCTATGATTTTATTTCTGTTGTTTATTTGTCTTTTTAATCTTTTAACATTTCATAGCTTCAACAGAATGCAAAAAGAGAATTAAAGTCAATTTAACCTTGTAGTGCTCACCGTTTTGAAATTTACAATCCGAGTTGAGATTTTCTAGACAAGGTTTCAAAGATTTATTCTACTACTCGCTATTACCTTTAAAGCCTGTCCACATATACAACCTTACAACTGAAAGTCAGAAGTTGAAACGAGAGTAACGTAACAATACAAAGCTATCAATCTTTATCATAATGTAAAAAGTCTATGGAAATTCAGTTAAGTATTTTTGTACTTTCTTTAGTTTTGTCATTTGTTTAAAAATTCCACTTGTAAAATTAAAGGAGTTCGTGAACATTCTAACATATAGGGATTAAGAAATGACCGTTATGTTAAAGTTAAAAGATTTCATTTTCTATAAGAAAAGTAAATTTATTTTGATTGATATCAAACATTTTTTATATCAATTATTGTCGAACCTAATCTCGCAATTTTTTAGCCAATTGAAGGATTTTTGTATGAAATTGGAATTAAGAGATTTTCTATGGATTTAAATGGATTCAAAAAATGTTTAAAAATTTGAAAGATAACAAAAATTCTTAAAAGTTACTTTCTTTTTTACATTTCATAAACATTAAAGAATCTCCCAGAATTTATTTATAGAGATTATCAAATTCTAATTTATTTGCATTATCAAAAAAAATAATAATAAATTTTTAAATGAGCGAATAATTTTCACTGAACCTAATATTTTTTTGATAAACTTTAAAACATACCCCAAATCTTATTTATATGAATTAGAAAATTGCTTTTGCATCAAATTCTAGTTTAAAGAGTCTATTTGCTGTAATACATGTCAAATTTATTTTGAGTATCATTAAATAAATGTTTTTCTACTGTTGAGGTGAAAACAGTTTAAGGTTAATCCTTAGCTAAAATCATGCGATGTAATCAGTGTAATCCGGGAGGTTGCTCCCTTTGAGGATGCCTCTATAGTTGAAATTGATGGGCTCGCTAAACTTTCCCAAAACTTTCACAGAGAAGTTATATCAGATTTAATTGTATCTCGTTAGACTACGATAAAACGCGTTTGCAAGTTCTTGTAACCTTGCATATTTAAAGGAAAAGTGTTTACTTGAGTTAATAATTAACTCGAGCACATTTTTTTGGGAGCAAATTTGATGAATTTTGATCGTATCCCTCAATTCGCTGGAACGATAAAAACGGTCATAAGCAATTAGCCAATCAATTAGTTGCCGGGAAATTGGTGGCCTTCGTGCGTATTTACGTGAAAATTTGTTCGGTTCAATCTCTGAAATGGACCTGGATTTCGTTCAAACGTGGAAAAACCTTCGCCAAACAAACTGCAAAATTGTGATTTATTTGTTTTTGTCGATTAAAAAGCCGACTGATAAAAACACAGTACCGTGTTACAACTTCAACTACTCTGCAAAAAGAACTGAACATAAATTTTCATTTCTAAGGTCAAGTTTGTCTGCATTTTGTTATACATGGTCACGGTTTAATATTTGACGCCTGGGCGTTAGTTTAAAATTGCAAAATAATTATTATCATTCATAAATCTTAATTTAAGGTGAAATAAACGGTTACTTATTTTACTTGGTTGAATTCTCTTTTACTTATGGGCTCGCTTTATCCTTTCTGCCTGCTGGTGGAGGGTTAATATCTCGGACGCCTCGAAGGGTGTTAGTTTCCCTCCTCATAGTCGTGACCCCTCAGCAGCGAATATAAACGTTCGATATTCCCAATATAACATATCTAATCATATCTAAAAACAATCTTGAATGATAAGCGACTAAAAATATTTTTTTAGCTTATTTTCGTAAGTGTCTGAGCACCGTAGAACGTTTGATGCAATACCGCCGCGCCGCTCTGCCGCGCGTAAATTGTATTATACGAGTTCATACGAGCCTATTAATAGCCTTTGACAGTAAACACCTTTGACAGTCACATCAGTTATAGTTTGTATTGATAGATGTATTGACGGAGCTAATGGTTTTTGTAACAAAATGAGTGGGACAGTGTACAGTGGCAAAAAGGAACCAGATTATCATCAACTCGTGCCAATCTTAATAGAATTTCAAACAGGTAGCCGCCCGGCCTCTACCGCTCCGAACAGGAGACCGAGGACGTTTCTAGGTTTGCGAAAAAATATAAATGTACAACATCTGAAGAAGATATTGAAGTCAATGCTACATTTGGCTACCGAATTATAAATTTTCTCCATGTTTTTACCACATTGTCACAAATTCTAGTGTGTAAGAATTGCGCTGGTAGCGTCACTTTTTCGAAGTGGTGCAAACGGGGTCTTGGATTCAAGGTCGTTATGAAATGTAAAACGTGCGGAAATAGTACTATTGACAATAGCTCTTTAATCAATCCACATCCATTCGATATAAATAGGCGCCTCGCGTTTGCCATGAGACTAATCGGTGTTGGGATGCAAGGAATAGAAAAATGCGCCTTGATGTGTCTTCCAAAACGGGTGTATCAGAAATCGTATGATGATATCGTAAAATGTACAGCGATAGTTACGGACACTATAAAATCAAAAGTTTTACGTAAAGCTGCCGAAGAGGAAAAGAAGATTTCTAAAGAAAAAGGACAACATGAGGGACTATCAGTATTGGGTGACGGCTCTTGGCGAAAGAGTGGCTTCTCTTCTCTTTTTGGATTTGCTAGCTTGATCGGATGGTTTACATGAAAGGTAGTAGACATTTTCGTAACGTCCAATTACTGTAAAGAATGTGAATACTGGGAAAAAAGGCAAGACACGGCTGAATATGAAAAGTGGAAAAATTTACACGAAAAAAACTGTCAAGCAAATCATAGCGAAAGTCCAAGAAAAATGGAAGACGACGCTATAGTTGAAATGTTCACCCGTTCTGAGTCTACACATAATGTTCGATACGCTTACAACATTGGAGATGGCGATAATTAGACGTACGAGAATATCCAAAAAAAGAATGTATAATACATGTGCAAAAAAGAATGGGGACAAGATTGCGTAATTCGAAGAAAGAAGCTCAAAATCTTGGTGGTCGAGAAAAGCTAACTGGAAAGTAGATTCATGAACTCAGTATTTATTATGGACTTACTATACGCCGAAATCCAAATTCAGTAGATAATATGCGCAAGGAAATATATGCTACACTATTTCACAAAATATCGACAGATAAAAATCCTCAGCATCATAGATGTCCTGAAGGCGATGATTCCTGGTGCTTTTAGCAAAAAGCTAAAGCCTCGCATACTCTTGAAGGGTATACTCATAAACCTGCTATGACAATGCATTCAACCGATATATAAAGACCTAACGAGAGAAGATCTTCTTTCTCGTTGTCTCGGAGAATTTACCCAGAACGCGAACGAAAGTTTAAATTCTATTGTTTGGTCGATAGCACCAAAAACAATATCCAGCGGCAAAACAGTGGTTGATATTGCAACTAATATCTCCGTGATAACTTTCAATTCTGGTTTGCAAGGTTTATTGAACGTTCTTGGCGCAATGGAATTACTAATAAATATAGAATTGTTCAACTTTGCTATGGAAGTGGATCGACAATGAGTTACAGCTGCCAATCGCTCAACATCTAATAACCGGAAAAACATTCGAAAAGAGCTTCAATTATTAAGAAAAGAAACTCAAGAGAAAAGTGAATGCTTGGAAGGGCAATTATACAGTGCTGGAATGGCAGAGTAAAGGAAAAAAGAATTGTAGACCCATAGTTTCAATATTTCATATTGTAACTGCTTCATAAAACTTTAAACGGTTTTTTTCTCGAAACTATGTTTTTCACACTTGCGTTGTCTGAAACTCACAAGGAGAGTGCAATGTCTTGGGGTCATGGATTTAGTTCAAATTTCGTAGAATGGTAGATTTAGTTTCCCTGTTGATGAAAATATATGGTTATAGGGGCCACTATTCAATAATTTTTAAAATATTTGCAATTAAAGATGCAATTAATTCGTTAGGACAAGTCCGGATAATGTCAAAATTAACCGAATTTACACCTATTAAGTCAGGCTTTTTGAAGAAAGGTTATAATATCAAGTCATATTTCTGTATTAATTTTGAAGTCTTGACAGATCAAATGGCAATTAACTGACAAATCCAAAGTGCGGTGCACACTCACAAAATGTTTCCATGTCGCAATATTTTATATCCAACCATGGCATCTTTATATGTAAAAACAGACACTCTCAGAACTCGAACCCAGCACCTAATGACGAGAAACACCGATCTATTGCTGCTACACTAAATCCATTGTGTTTAATTGTTTGCTACAGACCTGAATTTAACTAGTGAATTGCATCTTCAATTGCAAATATCTAAAGAACTATTGAGTAGTGGCCCCTACAACCATGTCTTTTCATCAACAGGGAAACAAAATCTACCATCCTACAAAATTTGAACTAAATCTATGACCCCAAGACCTTGCACTCTCCTTGTCAGTCAAAATTACATTTGTTATGAACAATTTATTGAAATTTTTTTTGCCAAAAAGAGAAAAAAAAAACTTAAAATTGGTGCCAATTTGCGAAATATAAAATATATATATATATATATATATATATATAATCCTGTGTACTTCCAAAGAAAAACTAATATAGTAAAAGAAAAAAAATACTTTTTGCTCCAAGTGGCGAATGAATGCTGAAACTGACTATGCAGCTTTCCTCTTCGGAAAAAACATACTTTCAAATAATACAGCGTCACAAAGCCATTTTGTACCGAAAATTAATAGCTTAATACATGCACAATAAATGTTCGAAATTTCATTTTATGTCATTCATTAGTAAATCGGAAAAAAGATCACAAAAAAAGTTCATTTTTTCGGTTTGTTTGGATAGTACAACACCTTAATATAAAACGTTTGCGACAACTAGCGTTCGTAATCAGGCATTCGTCCCATACTCGTTCGTGGCTGTTCGAAGTCTCTCCTTTATTTTTCCATAGTCCAACATCTCTTATATAATACTTACACACTTTCCTTTGATGTACGTGACAAACCCGCCCGACTGACGCCGTATTTCTTTCGTGTCTATATCACACAAAGGGAATCGAGTTCCATTGTCAAGTCCCCTGACTTCGTTGAAACCCGCGCGAGATCAACGAGCGTTTCCACGACCAAAGACGGCCAAAAACCGGCGAACACGAAGCGACTTGGTGACCCCACGGACTTCCAAAATCCGTCCCCGTTAGGAAAAACCCACATTGGAACCTGTTACTTATTATCTCCTCGGCGTTTACATCGTGTGTACTTTGATTGCGTATTAACATAAACAAAGTTACTCTAAGCCTTACTATCTTAAGAGTAAGAGTCTCAACAATGTATACACAATTAAGTATTAAAACAAGTTGTCCAAACTGAACCCTTTGCGGTTCGCAACACAACAGTCATATTTGGGATTACTTTAGAATGTGTGGCGTTTTCGGTAGCTTATATAAATAAGTTCAATCAATTCACATTCGATGCCTTAACCAGGCTGCAGCGCTTTTGCGTTGCGAGGATCAGTGTACCTTTGTTGCACCATTGGAGTAAACGTAGTCTCGACCTCACGCGTACTTTGCTAAAGTCAATATCAAGTCAAAATATGTCTCGAAGTTTTCAGCGTATCCTGAAAACGTAACAGCTTTCAATAAAATCATTGATGATGTTTTTCGAGAAAACGACATACTATTTCCATTATATTCAATCGATAAAGATTGTGATTACATAGTAAACTTGAAAAGTTGATACACACTCGTGAAACTACCGTCTGCATTATTGAAATCACGTTTGCCAACAATCCGGGAGAGAAGAATAAATTTCTTTTCTACGTTCCTTGACGTTTTATTGTATTGCAGCATTCTGATCGGGAAAGAAAGCCGAAGCTTTGTTTCTCTTCGAGCAACTTCTTACGTTATTCATTCGTTAAAATATTAAACGTCAACCCCTCAAATCAAAGTTGAAACGGTTTATACCTTTCGATCTGTTCGAGATTTTTGCTTTATTATTTATTAGCGCGAAGTGTTTGTCACGAGAGGTACGAGAAAGGACAAACAAAACGATCAAAACTAAATACTGAAATGTTAAAACTATTCTAGCATAAAGAAATAATTGGATTTTGCTACCGTTACGTTGGTGCATCGATCCAAACCCAAAGTAACTTTTAATTAGTTAATAAATTATTCCTCAAACAACTAGTACGAACGGTCCTGGTTCAACACAGTACACATTTACTTAATGACCGGGCAATGTTGTAAAAGAGGACAAACACTACTGGTCTTCTTGTTTGCATTAATAATTAAAATTTAACCGATGGGACTTACAAAGAACGGGTTGGACTACAATAGTAATGTAAACTAGAATATCAATAGCAAACTTAATGAATCATTAAACTATTCTAATTTAGATTTTATTTAATGTTCTAAGGAATCATGTCTAGTGCCAACTTCTTCAAGGATTATTTTTTTCTGAAAACTATAAAATTGCCGATACATAATTCAATTAATACAACAATATAATTTCTCTAGGCTAGATGTCTCTACAAGATGTCGTAAACGAAAAACGCGATTTTCAACTTTTCTGCCAAACACATTACCTAACTCGAATCTCCAATATGAAATGTTTTTTTCTAAACCTTTAGTAATTCTCGAATTACTACAATCTTTATAATCCTGCATCTCCACAATTTTCAGTAATTGATATTACGGTTTTTAATTTATTGTAAAAACTCAGTTCCATTTTTTGAATCTCTAATAGCATTTTTTTTTGCAGAATTGGTACGCTCCAATGCATAATAGCGCGTACTGTAGGTTGCACCAAATTAGTGTTTTATGTTCTGTTACATTTTATTATTGTAGTTTAGAAAACATTTTAAAGAACCTTAAACCTTGAACACACTTACAAGTGATATTATGATCAGATTGCCAATTATAGTTTTGTTTGATTTCATCATGTTATGTTAAATTTTTCATTTTTTGCGCTAAGCTAGTGTGACGTATGCACCCACTATGAACTCAAGATCAAATTCTGGTGTGGATCAGTTTAGCCAAAAGAAAATGCTATTAATTAATGTCTAATTAAGGTAGGTCCAAATGCGATTCACTTTCGAGATATTCCGAATTTTTATAATTTGAGGGGGAAGAAAGATGATATTATTGTAAAAGGAAAGGGAGAGAATTAAGGGAGGGTGTTGCAGAAAATATAACAACAAAATATTTAAAAAAATAATGTGAAATATTAAAACTTTTAATTATGAGATTCGTACTATCTGGTTCGTATCTGGAAGGTGGTTCATGGTAAGTATTAATTATTACCATTATTATAAATCAGAGGAAGAGAAGACGTTAAGTTACGTTTACAGTTACAATTTGGGGATCATTTTTCTCTTCTTACCGTTTCCCGTAATTCGTACCATACCATCTTTATAGATTCTACTTTATAATATTTACGATAGTGGACTGGAAAGTAGCGGATCTACCTTGAAGTCATAGAACGTAAATTCTTTTATCCAGCGTAAAGATGCGGCCAGACTTGTGACAAAATCCCGTGGCATGATAGCAATGCTAACTTCGTTGCGCATATTCTGGACGGTACCACGTAACCACGCCTTACATTTTTATGTTTACTGCTTGTCATCAGCTCGTTCCATGTTTTGTCGGTTTTTCTGCGTCACATCAAAGGGATGATACGTAGTTTGGTTCGACAAGTCTAGACGTGATCGTGCATCATCGTTGCCTCTTGAAAGGTGCATATTGGGGTTTCATTTAATTTAATGGTTAAAAGTATGGAGTAGGCACAACAACATTTATACAATTGTATAGAGACGAAGATGCGTCTATCTAAATCTAAGAGTAATAGCTAGTCTTTCTTGTATAGTTATAGCATTCCCCAGAAATGTATCTTTTTAGCAATTTTTGACATCTTCGTTAAAGATGTCGTCCTTCATAAAAAGAAAAATGCCGCGAAAAGAGAAACATAAAAATTTTATACATTGTATTATTTTTATTCTTGATGATGGTCATAAATTTTAGCAAAATCTTAAGCAATAAATTACTTCCAAATCTGTAATGTGTGGTACTGTTGAAAGAGCTTCATATCCCGTGAAGAAATGACTATTTTGAATTTTGTTAATATTACCTTAATTTACGGATTTGTGCTTGAAGGGATTTAGAAAATGTTTTCTTGTAGCTAAATCGTTTGCCTAACTGAAATTTTGCTAGAGAGAATATGGTTTTTAAATTAATGTAGGCATTCAGTAATGGAATTAAGGCCGGAGACACACACAACGATTTTTCGCCGTACGGGAAAATGCCGTCCGATATTTTGCCGGACGGCGAAAAACGAGCTTGCTTTCACACACAACGTTTTATTGCCGTTGTTTGAGTTCAGTACCATATTTTACATTACTTAGTTACGTCTTACTAGACAGTGTATTCCAATGACAAGACAATTTCTAGACAATTCCAAACGGCAAAAATCCGTTGCGTGTGAAAGCTTGTATTTAAAAACGTAGGCCACTATCTACTATCTACGGCACGGCTGCCGTCCCTTGTAGTGACAATGGACGGCGGCTAAACGGCACGATTTTTTGCCGTGACGTTTTTTGTCGGTGCCGGCTAGTGTGAAAGGTCCCAATCATTTATTCGCTCCACTATTGCAACGTACGGGACGGCATTTTGCCGTACGGCGAAAAACCGTTGTGTGTGTCTCCGGCCTAATACAAAATTATACAGGCTGGTTGAAAAGATTTGGATAGAGAACTTGTAATGAGAGTATTTCTAAACATCCTGTATGTTTCGAAGTTCGAATTGTTCCACAAAAATTGTAGTCTGCTGATATAAAAACATGGCCAAATAATGAATAACTTTGGATATAGGTAAGTTAACTTAAATCGACCTATTTCGAGCCAAGGAATCTGTTAGGAGAAAGTCGCTATACTTAGGAGCCCTAGCGACGGGCGGTTTATATTAAAAAAATCTTTTTTGACAACTTTGTGAACATAATTTCAAAATTTGCACACCGTCAGAAAGATTTTGCTGATAATCCGACATGATCATTTCTTATTTCAATCAACAGTTTTTAAAATTATTATCACCTAAAGATAAAAGTACTTAAAAATGTAATAAATAGAATTTTATTAGTTCCCTAATAATGGGAGTGCAGTGGTGAGTCATTTTTTTCCTTATACTACACATGGTAAAATTTTAATCTTTCTTTTCTATTAAAAATGTTTAATTTAAATCCAAGTCCACCTTTTATCATCTGTTGACGAATAGACCGAGTAGGTCTGTTGACGAGGTAAAAAGAATAGAGCCAAGTTGAAAACCAAATTCGATAGATCACGTCTCGACTAAACACAACTACTTTGTACATTATAGAACAGATGGCAGCATTTCGTCTTTTTTAAATGTTGTGTTCCTCAATCGAAGATAACTATTCCAAATTAACTAGTACAAATTTAAATTACGAAGGACGTCTACGTGACTAGCCTCTTACCGTTAGAATTAAAAACTTCATTGTGTTATAGCAACAAATAATTGTCAAAACTTGAAAACTCGAATGTGAAATGATCTTTTTTTGAAATAATGAATTTACAATAAAGACTATTTACAGTTAAACTAGCGTAGAGTATCACTTGAGAGTACGAATACTCTGAATAGGTAAAAATTAATCCTAATGACAGTTCGTCTGATAAATCAACTTATGCAAGATGACTGCTTGTTGCGGCCTACTTCGGGAAGTTCAATACGCCAATAACGTACAAGGTTTTTCTGGACGCTCATCGTGACTGATTACTTCAATTTCCCATGATCGAGGATTTATATTAGGATTCAATCATTTGCTGTTTTTTTTTAATGTTATATTAATATGAAATATTTTCAGATACAAAAAAAAGTTTTCCAAATTGACCGATGTGTGAAGCATATAAGTACGGCATCAAACGGTTCAAAAAGATTGAAAGATTATCTTATAAGTCTTTTTAGACTTTTTATGAGAATCTATGTTTCTCAAAACCTACTTATTTATTATTTTTTAATATAAATGATAAATATTATTTTTATAAAAATATTCGTTCAATAAATGGTAGGTGGAATGTTCTTTTCATGAGCATTTAATATTAGTTCTATAAAAGTATTTTTATAACTTGTAGATTCCTGATTTGTAACATGCCCAAGTACCGCAGGAAGTTTTTATTGTAAAACGTTTGTTGATCGTGAATGCGAAAACAAACTTTAATGCTTCGATATGTACATATGATACTTCTGATAATTATGATTTGGTACCAATTACAGATCGAAGATGGGAATGTAATTACGTTTATAATTGCTTTTGAGAACTTTTGATAACTTATATATAAATAAAGTATTGTTTTTTATTCTCTAGTAAAATAATATTATTCTATTCTATAATAAGTGAGCCATTTGTATATTTGAAGCGTATAAATGCAAAAGCAGACAGTCGACATTTTCTTCAAAAATTAGTTAGACACGGATCTGTATTGTAAATTTAGCAAGAAATCAATTTTTGTGCCCCCCAGGAGCATAACAATACATTTAAGCGAATTATTGCAATAATAAATTCCGCTTTAAATGCAAAAGCAGACATTTGCACCAAGTAGTTAGGTGCAAAAGCAGACGTTTGTGTTTGAACCTATCCGGATCTCGCATTACCTCACGTGATAGCCGTGACATTGAAGTAGCTGTTAGTTTTGTTCGCTTCTGCATGATTAGTTTAAATGAGAGCGTGACAACGAATGTATTACGGAGTTTTGATTACCTTCAACAACATTGCCATTGAAACAAGTCCTCGTGGCAAAGGGCGAAAGAAAATAGCAAATAAGCAAGAGTGCAAGCGTGAAAATGTCAAGACAATGAGGCAGAGGTTTAAGGCAGAAGGCTTAAACCTGACAAGATAAGAAGCATTTCCTCTTTGTTAGCCAAACACTATGGTGCAGAATGGGAAAACGTTGAACTTTTGGAGTTCTTCAAAAACGCCTTTCAAGACAATCCAGCCAACACTTCGGAAACTCAGGCGGATGTGAATGACACACTAGTGTTTTCTGATAATGAATCTGATACTGACTTACGAATTTAAATTTGAAGGTATATAAGAAACTAATTTTGTACTTTTTTCAATAAAATCGCCTTCTTTAAAATCTCTTTTGTCGCAATTCCAAATTTTGTTAGTGCCAGATACTGCTAGTTCGTGAACTTTGTAGTTCACGTAGCAGAGATTTCCAAGCCTTAGATGCAAAACAGGACATTCTCATTTTTTAAATCAAAATAACTTTTTTACTCTAAGCCTGACTTGCGCTTTAAAGTACATAAAGACGTGTCAATGTATTGTCTACTTTTGGTTAAAATACCAAGCCGATTGAGTGACTTAAACGACAATGAGAGGTTTTCCCGCTTTACTCAAAACTATTTGAATGTCAAATGTCTGGTTTTGTATTTATACGCTTCATTTATAGTTGAAAGATATGTCACACCTGCATTCTTTTCAAATCTTTTCTAAATTTGTTTGTAAAACTATAAAAGTTGTACATCATAGAAATAGTATTGAAAATTTTTGAAAAATACTTGAAATAGAATCTTTTACCTGTTGGTTGAAGTTGTGCATGACAATAGATCATGGCTCATATGTTATGGAAGAGAAGTAGTCAAACTTTTAAACGTTAACGAACTTTTCACGTATATACAGTCTGCACCCATTCGACCTGCGGATGAACGCACTAATAACAGTTGAGCGGTTGTAAGTGGGCAGAGAGTGCGCTCAGATATATCAAAAGCTTTAAAGGTTTGAGAACGGATGGTTTTTGTTAAGGTCGCCTTATCGTATGGTTTTCACTAACAAAGAAATGTAAAAAAGAAGGTTTTATTCTTTACATATATTTTTTTAAAGAAATAAATCCCTCCTACACTGTTCTAGTAATTATCTTAGTTATGAAGCACCAAATCATATCACTGTAAAAAATATTATAGCAAGAAATTTTCATCACCATTTTATACTAATAAAGAAAAACATGAAAAGCCGAAATGAAAAAAATAACTGCTCATTTATTTAATAAATGCTCAAATAATCCACCCTCTTGAGCTGAACAATAACCCAACCGGTTGTAAAAATTCTATCGGACGTTAGCAAATACATCCGGTGTAATCGTATTGCTTATTACAATAATTTTTGTTTGTAACTAAACTAACTAACTAAACTAAACTAACTAAATTTCCTGGACGATCATCTCCATATTCGTAAATCGAATTATTTAAAAAAGGCCACAAAAATTAGTCGTTGGGGGCTAAGTCAGAGGATCGTGCTGGGCATTTAATAGAATCTGAATTACCTATCCACCTTCCATTTTGAAAAATCATAATTAAAAGATTTGCCACGTTACGGGTATTATGATCCGACCAGCCATCTTGCTGAAACCAGAAATTATTAATATCATAACGTTCCTGAATTGCAAGAAGAATATTGTTCTGCAATAAGTCTAGACATTTGTTGCCGTTTAAATTTTCATTTACGAAAATGAGGCGGATTACTTCATTTTCAATAATTCCTGCATACATATTTAATTTTTGGGGGTATAGTGTTCTCGTGGGAACACTCAAATGGAGGTTTTCACGGGACCAACACCGGCAAGTTTTTGAATTATGACGACCATGTAAATAAAATGTTTTTTCGTCCGAAAATAAAACGTTATTTAAAAATAATTCATTTTGATTGCATTGGTTAAACATTATTTCGAAAAACTCCACACGGCGCTAATAATCATCCTTAAAGAGTATCCTTATGTTTATGTAAAATTTTTATAACTGTTGTTGCGTTACTACCAACTTCACGGGCAATTTCGCGAGATGATTTGTGACGATCTAATTCTGCTAATGCATATATTTCCGGTTCCCATGTGCTAATATTATAGTCTGCTTCATTTTTTGTTTGTTTCGTATTGCGTATTTCGAATAGTATTTGCAGAAGGAATTGGTATTTCCGGATAGTTCACAGCAAATAAATCGCGACATATTTCTGTAGAATTTCCGCCATAAAATTGTTTTACCATAAATAACTTTTCTTCCGGCTTATAATAGTCCATTTTGAAAAAGCTAACTACAAATTTTAGCGTAAATCACTATGCACCCAAGCCCAACCAAAATCGGTAAACAAATGGAGTAAATATGAAAAATCTGATTTTATCGTAAGTCTGGGTTAATTGGACGCCTATCTAGAAATGATGTCATAGCTTAATGCGAAAAAGTAAAAAAAGGTATGATTTTGTGTTAAATTAAAAATTTATTTTCTTTACAACTTCTAAAAATTTGATTAAAAAAAAATGAAAAGATAAATTCCCAACTTGTATGAAATCGCCTTGTAGTGCCGCCCTCCGTGCAAATAACACGGTGTTTTTTCTTGTTTGGGAATTAAATTTCATCAAGTAATGAGCGAACTAATTTCGGGAGCTAGTATAATGAACAACATTGAATTTCACTGAAACCTCTTTGAAAGAGGGGCATTGAATTTCGAAGTCGCATCCATTAGAAAACAGGTTGTACCGGTATTGTCTAACTCGAAGACTGATGGATGTCTTCGAGTTAGAATAGAATCCGAAAGCGACTACCCGCAAATTCCCACCCGAGATTGACAATCACATACACTTTGAGTAAATTTGCATCAGTTGATTTAATCACATTGTTTAACAAACTTCCGCAGGATGTTAAAGCACCGATTTAGATTACGCGTCCTGGAACGTGTACGAACACGTTAAATAGCTGGCTGACAGTTAGTATAGTACTAATTAGGTCTTCGCATTGAGAATGTTGACGACAAACGTGACAGCTTTTTAATTTTTTTCTACTTGCCAAGGAAAACAGTGCACGTGAAACAATAGCCTTTAAAAAAGCAACTTCATTCTTGTTGTTTTCAATTATTAAAAATGTCGTTTTTAAATCTTCGAATTAGGACATCATTTTGATAGTTACATTGGTCTTATTACAATAATCGAAATCCATGACTTAATGTTGGCGGTCCAATTTCTTTAAATGTAAGTTGATTTTTTTATTGTAGGTAGTGTAATTTTTAAAAATCATCCTGAAACACCAAAAATCATATTAAGTAAGTTTCCGATAGTTATTTCTTCTAAAACTTTACCATGGGCAGATGTTACAACAAGCGATATGAAGAGGTTTCTTGGGTTATTGATATTGATGGGGCAAACTAAAAAAGCTTGTTTAACGGATTATTGGTCAATAGACCCTTTGGTTGAAGCATCAATATTTCCTAAAATTATGAGCAGGGTGAGGTTCCAGGAAATCCTTAAATGCTTCTATACAGTGATAATGTACAAATTACACCTAATAGAGACAGAATTTGTAAAATTAGATCTCTATTCGATTACATTATTCCACAAATTCAATCTGTGTAGGTATCAGAACAGCAATTATCACTTGATGAAACACTGATACCATGGAGAAGACATCTCAGCTTCAAAATATATAATTAAACTTATAATAAGTGTGGGTGCATTTGTAACTTTGAAATCTAGTCAGGTGAAGGAAAGAAAATAAAAGAAACTATATTATCAGTCTTGCCGCCGTATTTTGGTTATTGGCATCGAGTGTATCAAAACAATTCCTACAACAATGTTTCCAGCTAATATACTGTTAGGAAAGAAAATACTCGTATGTGGTGTCATATGAGAGAACCGTGGCTTGCCAAAGGTATTAATAGAAAAGTCGAAGAATCTTCAGAGAGGACAAATGACTTGCACGGAAAGGATCCATTCTTCTTCTCATTCGGAAAGATAAAAGCTGGTGCGCATGATATCAGCTACTCATGATGCGTCTATGATATCAACTGGAAAGAAAAAGAGAAACTCTATGAATGATACGATTAAACATGCATAATACAATACAGTGTGTTCATGAAGAAGTGGGCCGTTCAGATCAGTATGTGGCGAACAGCAGTGCCATTCGAAAAAGTATAAAGTGGTATAAGAAAACAGCATTCTTTTTAAACAATTGTATTTTGTTTAATGCATTCAAAACTTACTCTAAAAAGTCACAAAATCAGCTGGGATACAAAAATTTTCTACTAGAAGTAGATACGACATGGATTTCTGTAGACTTAAATAAATGCAGCACACTACTACCTGTTCTTCTCGTCTTTCTAAAAGGGCTCCTTACAAAGATCCACCTTCCAGGCTTTCAAAGAAACTAAGCGACCACGTTTTAGAACAAATAACCACTGGCATAAAAACAAATCTAACTATATAGAAGGTGTAGAGCAATGTACACAGTAAAATATTAAAGTTTAATAAAACAGAAATATGAAAAGCAGAACTTAAGATAAAGATTGTCTACATTTAAAGGATTTCGATAACTAAAATGAATGCGCGCATGATATAAATGCTCTCGTGACGGAATCTTATCATGATTGGTAACATTTCATTTTAAAACATTCAGAAGAATCAATTAATTCTTTCTGAATTAATCTTAGATTTGATTACCAGGCAATATCACAAAAAGCTTTAACACTTGTATGCATAGTCGATCGCCAGTGACTCGATGGAATCCATTTCCGAGACTCCCCGGAGAAGTCGCCGGCGAAAGATCGTAACATAACTTGTGATGCATAGTCAGCCTCTCGTTTCTAGCGTGGTTTCTGACGTGCTGAGGTAAGCAACCTTCTTCACAATAATACAGGGTGTCTCCGAAATGCGTATACAACGTAAGACCGCAGATTCCTTGGCACAAAATAGGTCGATTTAAGTTAACTTATCTATATCCAAAGTTGCTTCGTTTCGCCGCTAAAAGGCTATAAAAATAATATTCTCCGTGGGTTTTCCCTAAATTAGTCGAAAAATTTGTATTAGATTTTATTCATTTTTTGACCATGTCTTTATATCAGCTGATTACAGCTTTCTGTGGGGCAAATTCGAATTTCGAAATATACAGTGCATTACAAGCGCTCTCGCCACAAGCTATCCATCCAAATCTTTTTAACCATCCTGTATAATTTTATATCAATTCTTTTTCTGAATAGCTATATTAATTTAGACATTATTTTCTCTCTTATGAAATTTCAGTTGGGCAAACGCTTTAGCCACAATAAAAAACATTTTCTAACTCCCTGCAAATTAAAATCTGTAAGTTAAGGTAACATTAGCCCAGTTCAAAATAGTAATTTCTTCACAAGATATGCAGCTCTTCCAAGAAAATCACATTTTGGAGGATTGGAAGTAATTTATTGTTCAAAATGTTGCCAGAATTTCTAACCATCATCACAGCAAAAATTATACAGTGTGCAAAATTTTTACTGTTTGCTTTTTTCGTTGTATTTTTGATTTTATGATACCCAATAAACAAAATCAGAAGGTACTAGGTTTACTAATCTTGTTGACCAGTTTAGAGGAGCATGATTTCCTCTTTATTTCCTTCGATTCTTCAGTAGAATCTGTATAATACGGACTAAAAGAGCTAAACCCTGATAACGTTCACAAATGCGAGCGAAAATTTGAAAATTTTAAGCAATAAACTACTTCCAAACCTATAACATGTGGTTTTCTTGAAAGATCTTCAAATCCCGTGAGGAAATTGGTACTTTGAGTTTTGTCAATATTGCCTTAATTTACCGTTTTGGGTTTGTAGGCATTTAGAAAACCTTCTTCTGTGTTTCTAAACACTGTGTATATTGTGAAATTCGAATTTGTTCCACAGAAAGCTATAGTCAGCTGACATAAAGACATGGTCAAAAAATGAATAAAATCTAATGAAGATATTGCGAGTAATTCAACAAAAACTCGCGTAAAATGTTATTTTTAAAGCTCTCTAGCGTCAAAACGAAGCAACTTTGGATATAGATATGTTAACGTAAATCGTCCTGTTTTAAGCCAAGGAATTTGAGGTTTTGCGTTGTACATGCATTTTGGAGACATCCTGTATATTGAAACAAATGAGGAACTAAAGAAAAGAGTTTGCCTGGCTAATAATGCTGGAGAAGGAAGCAAGGGTATAACCAATTAAATAGCATGAATTTCCAATATGTTTATTAACACATTCACGCCGGCGCGTACCATCGGTGGCCCGCTCTAGACTATCTCATCTGGTGGCGCGTACCATCGGTTGTACGCATCACCAAATATTATATTTTTTAATATAGGACTATATGTTTGCCGCCAGATGAAGCATAGCATGGGTTCGAGCGTCGCCTCGC
Source organism: Digitonthophagus gazella (assembly GCA_036711955.1). Lineage (NCBI taxonomy): Eukaryota > Metazoa > Arthropoda > Insecta > Coleoptera > Scarabaeidae > Digitonthophagus > Digitonthophagus gazella. The sequence continues at coordinate 20,697,137 of JASCIT010000006.1, read as the reverse complement.
AGTGAAAAGTATGAAAACCGGTCCCAGCGTAAACGTGCTAAACCGTATTTTCACATTCATTTCCGGACATGTAATATAAATTCCGTTTCCTCAGTTCATTTTCTAATTCGTTCTACCTCTTTGGATTTGTTAAATAACGGAGTTTTGAGTGCCCTGTCATGCATTTTGATTTTATTGATGTTTCTGTTATGGATCAATCTACGACAAACCTCCGGAGATAGTATCGATCGTCTCCGGCGCGTCGCTAGAAAAAATAGCATGACGTACATGAATGAGTCCTCCTGTACATTTGATGTCTGGCCTTCTGATGGGATCTGTTAATGTGTTTTTAAAATCATACACATCTCTCCGTCTCACAAAATTATGGAGCACACAAGCCCCTTTAGCAATTTCTTTAAAAAAATCTGGCGATAGTAGAATCGTGGAGTGAAATACTCTTCATTTATTTGCGAGTATGCCAAATGTACACTCCACATATCCGCGCACTGTAATGTATTATATTACTTTGCACAAGCGTGCGAGCTATCGTTTTATTTTAAGAATACGAGTTAAATATCAGTTAAACTTTGCCTCGGATACGGTCTTAATAAATTTTCCCCTAAGCTGAATGCCTCATATCACACTATCACAAATGGAAGAGAAGGATTTTGAGTACCTGGAAGCGGCCGATTTTCTGGTATACTCAGCTGTTTACTGGAAAGTTTCTTTCCCAATGTACTTTCCTTAAATATACTGCTATCACCTTTCCTTTGATAAGAACCTATATCGATTGCAGTAAACCAATACTCCGCATCTGCTAACGCCAATGATACAATAGAAAGAGACTTTTTATAGTTGAAATACTGAGTGCCGCTATTACTAGGGCAAATGATGCGAATATGCTTGCCATCAATTGCCCCGATGCAATTTGGAAAACTTGATTTTGTGTAAAAATCTTCTACTACTTTGAGGCAATTTTTTTCAGTAGGGTTGGGCATTTTTATTGGTTGCAGGGTTTCCCATAATACCTGACAAGTTTCTCGGACAATACAGGGCACTGTACTTCTTCGTACTTGATATTCGTATTCTAAAGTTGAAAGAGTACAGCCCGTAGCATCTGCAACACAATGCATTAAAATTTTGTTAAATGTTTATGTAGTATTTGTGACATATATTTTAGGTAAGGAACTACAAACAAAGTGGCGGTCAATTCGTGATAAATACATAAGAATTAAAAGAGCTGAAAGTAGCATTCAAAGTGGCGCTAGTGCTCAAAAAAATATATGTCTATTATGATCAGTTGCAATTTCTTTCAAATGAGATCGACGGCCGTGAAACTTCAACAAATTTATCCCCATATAAAGAAAGTGAAGAAGTTCAAGATGGAACAATGAACGAAGTACACATTGCTACATGTTCGTCAATTTCATCTACACAAAGTTCTCTCTCTACTACATCCACTACATCGACTACAAAAAGGCAAATACTCCAGAAAACATGAGGATAAAAGTATGGAGGAAATCAAACAAATTTTACAGCAAACTGTCGATTTACAGCACCAAGAACAATAAAAGGACAGCAAAGGGAATAAATCATTTGCTTTATCTCTGGTGCCACTCCTTGATAAAATACGGGATGAAAAGCTTATTGACATACGAATAGAAATAATGAACATTATGAAAAAGGACAAAAAATTTATTGATTAATCCATTTTTTACCAGTAGGAACTTTAAGAACCTTAGCAATAATAAAAAATCTGTACTTTTACTGGTCTTTTAAATTTATTCATTTATCTTACATGTTTCGTCTCACGCCATCGTCTGAGACGAATTATAAAAAGAAATTAACAGAAAGTAACAATTTTTGAACGTTAAGAAATTTATAAAAGTTACACGCAACGTTGAAAATAAAACATGTTATCAAGCAGCGTGAAATACTTGAATCCCCATCTCGACCTACCTGGTACGTCTTTCCACCGCAAGTGGTTAAGATTGATCACTTTTGCTTGGTAAAATCCCAAACTTAAATAACTGACACCATTTTTCGTACATTTACTACATCTAATTGGTATATCCTATAAATAACGCGTCTATCTTAGGATTCAACAATTTTCTAGCTTTTACAGTAACATATACATATATAGGTCAAGATGTAATTGATTCACCTCTAAAAGCGTGTTATTTTGATTTATTTATTCATCTGTGATATTAAAGTATCTATACATTTACTTAATATGCTACTAGGCTCGAGACGTGTAATTTGCAAACACTGAGGAAAAAGAGGTATTTGAAGTAGTGTAGGTACACGTCAACACATCTCGAAAATTGCACGTATGGAAGAAAAAGTTACATTGTTAAAATAACAGGTTGTGGTAAACATTAATTTTTAAAGAATTAGTAAGTCGGTTTATTAGGTATTACTGAGAAATACGTTGAATATATCGAGAATAACATAGGTACAAAGTAGATGTATGAGGTACAGTATCATAAATCAATATGTTAAAATGTACCTAGTCGATAATCTTTCATAAAATCTTACTAAAGGTCGTCTTGGTGGACATTATGTAGTCCTTAATTCCTATTACGGAAACGAATATATAAATATTCGCGACACGGATTGGAGTCGATCTCACCACGGGAACCGTAATTAAACACTAATACGAGCGATTAGTAACAATTTTGGAGACATAATTTAATTGAACTTCAACAACGAAATCTCAGTACTAATTAAGGAGTTAGGCTACTTAAAAAAGAAATTACAATTTTTTCTTAGTCAAACGACGTGTAAACATCTTAAGAATGATAGTCAGTATAAATTTTAAGAAGAAACTTTTATTTTACCATTCTACAGCTTAATTTCTAAACGCTACATAAATGTTAGTTATGGCCATCGGAAATTGTTGCGATGCTATTAAACATCGCATCAAAAGCCAGTGTTCCATAAAGCGTACGATGCAATTGTGAAAACTATTACTACTGCCACTAAAGCTGTAAAAACTAACAGGATTAGAAAAGCAGCCCAAGAAAAGAAAAACATATCTGCAGGCAAAGGACATGGAGATGGACTCATAGATTCCGGAGGCGGCTCTTGGCAAAAACGGGGATTTTCTTCTCTATTGGGCTTTGTCAGTGTCATCGGGTAGTTTACTGGAAAAGTTCTGGATGTTTGTGTAAAGTCATGATACTGTTAGACATATGAATACTGACAGAAAAAGATAAATAGGGGAGAGTGGGGTAAGCCGGGGTACTTAAGGTTTGAAGTTAAATAATATCCAAAATTTCGCTCATAGAGAAAACTACCTTATATTTATGTAATCTTCGATACTTAATCCTTAATATTGTTGACAACAATGGAACATTAATTCACTGAAGGTAACATCACGAATGATTAAACATAAAAAGTCATTTCTCCCCTTCTTGCCCTCACGTGTAGGGCAAGATGGGGATATAAATGAAATAAGATAAAATATAATCTGTACACAAACATAGAATGGCTTGTCTCCATCTTCTCGTTATCTTGTTGCCTCATCATCCTTAACATAAAATCAATGTGTGAATGTTAGTTTTGGACGTTTTCTCGTCTTCCCCTTTCCTTTCTCGAGTTTTTCAGATTTTTTCCTTTCTTTCACTTGTTCTGTCTCTTGTTTCTCATTAATCTCTTCTTGTAGTTCTGCTTTGTACGAAGAAGAGGTAATAATTGTAGTCTTTCCTCGTTTTCTTGTTACTCTTTGATTTCTTGTTGTTATTGGTACTGGAAATATTTGTTGTGAGCTTATTCCGGTTTCATACGTTTGCGCGGATATGTGATCATAACCGGCATGTAATGACCAACTGCACTAAAGCACACTTTGACTGTGATAGAAGCTCCCCTTTCGGCCGAAGACAAGGCACCTACTTGCTTATATCCCGTCCTGGCAATAATTTTACATTTACTTTTTGGTACAATAGAGATGCTTGTTTCGTTCGTATTATATATTCGGTCAGCAGAAATTTTTACCCCATTTTCTTTTGCAGTACGGCTGAAATAGTATTTTTCATTTCATCTTCTGACCAATTGCCCCTGTCTATCTTACGAACATAATTCCGTACCATTCTGAAAAATTATATTGTAAATAAAATTAATTTTTGATGAAAGTAGGGAGGATAAGACGGGATACCCCATCTTGCCCCATTGGAAGCTTTTACAAAATAAAAATAATAACATTATACTCTTAAAACAGATTTAAAAAGGTACTTACCTTTAATCTTTATTTTTCACTAATTTCATGCAAATAGCACGGGTATGAAATCACCGCACCGTGTAGTAGTTATTACACCATGAAATTATTAAGAAATTATAAGAAATATCAACAAAACAAGTTTTTTTATCGATATCGTGGCAACGCGACTTACTAGTTCATTGGTTGTCATGTGAAATGATAAAGAGGAGCTAATAAAGACTCTCATTATTTTTAGCATTGCATAAAAGTACTTATTTCAAGTATAGACCGGGTACCACACCTTACCCCACTTCCCCGTCTTGCATGGGTTTCTATATGCATATTACATAGGCGATCGAGACAGTAAGACCCAATAAGAGTATTATACAGATGCGAAACGATATGGTAATTTCACTGTCTCCAAGAAAGAATGTATCGGCCACGTCCAAAAGAGGCTTGGAACGTGGCTAAGAAACCTAAAAGAAGGGGCAAAAAATCTTGGCGGCAGAGGGCTATTGACTGGAAAACTTATTGTCGAGCTAAGTATTTATTACGGTTTGGATATCCGTCCAGCATGGACCCTGTACAGAAAATGCGAGACGATATATGGGTAACCTTATACCACAAAATTTCGATGGATGAGAAACCGCAGCACGACAGATGTCCCATAGGTGAAGATTCACGGTGCTCTTGACAAACAGCAGCGGCTTTACATATTACGAGCATCTATGAGGATTGCAGTAGGGGTGATCTACTTGCTCGTGTATAGGAGGATACTCGCAAAATGCAAACGAAAGCTTAAATTGTATTGTTTGGTCAATAGCTCTTAAAACAACCTCGAGCGGCAAAAATATTGTTGATGTCGCAACTAGTATTGCGGTTATAACATTCAACGATGGGTTTCAAGGCATATTGGAAGTAGTGAATGCATTAAAACTGAAAATCGGTAATGAATGTTATAACTTCTGCGTAGAGACAGATGAGCGCCGCGTAAAAGCAACCAACCGCTCAATCTCAAAAAGAAGGAAAGATGTCTGGAAAGACCTAACATCGACTAGAAAAGAAACAAAAGAAGAATTTTTGGATAAGGAAGGGACGCTTTACGGTCCCGGCATAGCAGATTTAAAGCAAGAAATCGTGTTTTAAAGATTTTTTAGTTTAAATTCACATAAAATTTTGAACGTGTTTTTCTCAAAATTATGTTTTTCGAATCGGCAAGCAGTAGCACTAGAGCAATTTTTATCCCATCGGCTTGAAATTATAACTGAATCTTCTTTGAAGATTTTCTAGAGAAATACATACGATTATTGCGATTAACTATCAATTCATTTTTTATAACAAATTTAAAGTTAAATTTTTGGCAAAAATTTTTAAATTTAATAAACAGTTTTAACAAACATGCCGCCATTTAACGAAAAATGATGTATTTTAATAATCATGTGTAATTCTCTACAAAATCTATTTGAAAAGGTACAGTTGAAATTTCAAATCAATCGGATGAAAATTACTCAGGTTTTACTGCTTGCCGTGGACCTCCTCAAGAAACGGCAACAATATTTTGGCTGCTTTCACACGACAACTACGTATATTATTACACTAAAATTGAAAATGTTTTTTATACCATCAGATGTGTAGAACAAACTATAAATACCTCATTATTATTGCCTTATTAGTGGTTAAGAAAAAAAGATATACAAAGTGTCCCAGAACTCAGTTGCCAAACGCAAACCACACATTCCAGAACTGATTTCCTTAAAAGTCCTTATCCAAAATTGCTTCCTAAGGGAACTAGAGCATCCTGAAGATGACGTGTCTGATCATGTTTTTTTCGAAATATCTTAATAACTATTTAGCTATCACAATGAAATTTTGAGCGTTTGTAAACTTCGAAATACTTCATCGTTTGTTGACAAAACAATTTTTGTATTGCCATCGTAAAGGTGTTAAGCGCTACCAGGGTAAGTTCTCCTAGGAAGTAATTCCGGCAAAGGACTTTTTCGTTGAATCGGCATGAAATCAGTTCTAGAATGTGTGGTTAGCGTTTGGCAACTGAGTTCTGGGACATCCTGTATAAGAAAGCCTTATTTTTCGGCCCTACAGAGTAGCGTAACCCCTTAATACACAATGAGCGAATAATAATTATCACATACACTGCGATTCGAAACAAAGCAAAGAATTCAACCAAAAATCTCTCCCTTCCCAAATTTCCTTTGTTCTCTAGGGCTAATATGTTTTACGAAAGTCCATTACGCAATAATACAAAGTTACCCCCGATTAGCCGAGAATCCTTCTTTATTTGAGAATGGGAGATCATAGTGTTAACAGTTGTTAGGACAATTTATGGTTCGCAACAAAATAATACTCACGAAATCGACAATACAAGAAAGGGATTTATTACATAAAAGACCAATTTATACAAAGAACAATAAAACTAATTTTAAAAAACGGTGCACGCAAACTATGTATACAAAAATGTAAATAGAATGTTGACATAACATTGAAAATAGTATCAAATAAATAATCACAAAATTCCTATTGAAATAAATTGATCACAAAATCAGGTCAGAGTAAACTATCAAATCTCGGTCATGCGTCTAAAGTCGAGTTTCGGGTTTTTATGTGGATTACTATAGATAGGCCTACATTTGGGCAATTTATCCTATATTACTTAATGTGCGTTACGTCTAATTAATAGCATTACTATTGTACTAATTCTACGTTTAAACTTTCAAGTGTTCAAATCGCCTGCTTTAAAAGTGCATAAAAATGTGAATTTATCTTCTTAAAACTGTATAAAACGAATAAGACATCCTCACAACCTAAAAATTAAACACTATAAACGTTTTTTAATAATTAAAATAAATCAACATTTAAATCATACCGATCCCAAAAGTACAAGAGAAAGAGGAACAAGTTTTCCTGCTGTTACATAAATCGGTTGACTCAAGCGAATCATGTTGATTAATACAGCTCTCCTAAACTCAATCGTTGCACAATACCAAGGCGTATCATAAATGGCTTCAATTGTGTCTGAAAATTTAATAGTAAATTTAAATTAAAATAATTCATAATATTATTAATTGATTTTTAAACTAAACAAATACTCACAGCTTTAGATAATTCATCACCATAAACGCAATATAAACCCAATTGCCCTAGAAGACTGGGGTAAAGTTGGAGTTTAATGAAAAATTCATCACTAAATAATTCACACTGTAAAAAAATACAAAATGACACTTAAGAAATGCTAAACGAAACAAATTTACCGATGAAAACGAAAGCAATATCGACATCAGCGTAAACAGAGATATCGTAACATGCGGTAAAGATATAAAGCAAAATATGTCGTTTATATCATAACATAATTTTATTAATCTTTGCAAACACTTGGAATGCTGTATGATTTCTTTATTAAGCGCGTTATTTTGTTCTTCTTTAGTTCCATACTCTAATAGACGATTGATATTCGAAAAATTACTTTGTAATGCTTTGATGAAATCAGTGAGAGTGACTACCATCACAACATATAAAGTATCACAACCTAAAATATATACATAAAAACATTTAAATAATTAGAAATATTAGGAACTATTTTAGTAATGTTCTAAACTACTAATTTTGATTCATTAAACATTTTTTACCTGTAATTTGAAATAGGAAAAACGTTAAAGCTAAAATTTCCCATAAAATAATTAAAACACGTCATTTTTGTTTGTACAAAAGAAAATATCCCAAGATGTATGGGCAACATGTAATGACATTGTGCTTCACCGTTAATAAAGGTTTCGCTACTTTCAAAATAAATTTGTTTTAGAGAAGATATTAGCACAAGGAGTATACAGCAACCGTTGTTAATAAAAAATACCCACGTAATTAATTTTGCCCTTTTTATACTATTATTAATTTTTAATATATGAGGCCCATTGACACTTTTAAAATATTCATATTCCGCTTCAAATCTTGCGATAATTTGAACGATTATCTTGCGATTTATCAACAAAATGTACGCTTTTAAGAATATCACTAAATGCGAGGGAAAACATGTTAAAATATCCATCAATCGGTTTTGATCGCCGATTGAATTAATTACTTCGATCACTTCTACGCTTATGTATGATAATGTAAATGCGAAACCGACTAAAATGTAAATGTTATAAATCGTATGTACGTATAGTTTCCAGTTATCAGAGATTAACAATAAACCGCCGAGTTTTAACAGAATTAAGTTTAATTCGAACATGTTGCAAACAAGGACAACTCAAGACTGAAACAATACTTTCTTGAGATACGTATTTGTTTGCAGGGGAAATTCTATTCCCCTTGCATATATTTAAAAAAAATCTATTAGAACTTCTTTCCCTTGAGAGAGGAGTAGGGGTGTATTGGTGGGAGTTATGTATTAATAGAGTATTTTCAATTGAAGTTTGCGTGTTGCGCAGTGACAAAGAAGGTTGGGGATTAACACCCGTATGCATAGTCGATCGCTGGCGGTTCGCCGGCGATTCGCCGGAGATTCTCCGGAGACTCGCCGGCGATTCGCCGGATTCTCCGTTCGCCAATAGAAAATTCCGTTGCAGTCAATCTCCATGGAATCATTCACGTGCGTTATGCTGTTTTTTCTGGCGACGCGCCGGAGATTTGCCGGAGATTTGCCGGCGATTTGCCGGCGAATTGCTGGAGATTTGCCGGAGATCGGTCGATGTCAAAAATGTCAATAAAATCACAATTTTTGTCAGATTAATATTGTATATATAAAATGGATAGAGATTTGAATTGAATGTATAGTGCCAATACATCACAAATCACGTTACAAATCACCAGCGATTCGCCAAAGCGGAAATCGGTGGGAGATCATCATAAATTATATTCCGACCGTTCGCCGGTGAGTCTCCGGCGAATCTCCGGCGAATCTCCGGCGAATCGCCGGCGATCGACTATGCATACGGGTGTTAGAAACCCCAGATATGGTGCAGATACAAAAAGATAAGAAAAGAAAACGGGCAAAAAATGAAGATAATTATGCACAAAGTAACAGAAAAATTAAGAGAAATAATGGGAAAGAATACATCACAAAAAAATCAAAACTTGTGAGTGCCAAATTTTTGAAAATAAGGATTGTTTTTGCTCAAAAAAATGTTTAAATCGAGTAGAATATCATGAAAGAAAATCTAATTTTGTTCATTTCTGGAAATTAAAAGATTTTGAAACCCAGAATCTATATCTGTGTACTGCAGTTCATCCAGGATTAATAAAACAAAGATGGCCCAGAACTTTTGAAAGACCTATGAGAAAATGCAGTTGTAAGTATTTTCTATCAAAAAAATAAGTCAGAAGTAGAGTCAGTTTACAGGAACTTTTTTTAAACATCTATACAATTTTATAGGGCGGTTAACTCGTGCTCTGAATGCTGAAACACTTGGAACTGATCGTCGTGGGAAGATGCCAGGATCTTCACGAAAAACACAGGAAGTTAAGATAAAAGCAGTACGAGAACATATTTTAAGTTTTCCAGCATACGAGAGCCATTACACCAAAGCTCGTCACACTCCTGGTCGAAAATATTTGAGTCCTGATTTAGATATTCGTAAAATGTATAGCCATATGTAGAGAAATGTGAAGAAAATAATCAAATATTTGTTAAGGAATGGATCTACAGAAAAATGTTTAATACTGAATTTAACTTAAATGTCCATGCTCCTCGAAAAGACACATGCCAAAAATGTGATTTACTGAAAGGAAAAATCGAAGCATGTAGTAATGTGGAAGAGAAATTACATCTTAAAGAATGTCATGATGTACATTTACAAAATGCGGAACGAACTAGGAATTGTCTTACAGAGGACAAGAGAAAAGCAAAAGAAAATTCCAGGGGGTATTACGGATTCTCTTTTGATATGCAAAAAGCACTTCCGTATCCTAGACTGTCTGTTTCGTTAGCCTATTATACCAGAACTATGTACGTATACAACTTGGGTTTTTATAATTTTCATGGTGACAACGTAAAGATGTACGAATGGGATGAAACTATAGCTTCAAGAGGTGCACAAGAAGTAGCATCATGCATGTTAGCCCATATGGTTAATATTACAACTACTCAAAAACACGTAGTAGCTTACAGTGATTCTTGTTCAGGCCAAAATCGTAAAAGTAAAGTAGCATTGATATGTACAATATGTTTTAAAGGTATAAATAATACCTTGACCAATGGTTAGAGCAACGAAGTAGTGTTAGGTTATAAGAAAACTATTTTGACGTTACGATGTGTCAAATCTTGTTGGTGGCATGGAGCATTTTCTAACAGTAGTAGCGCCTTGAAGCTCAAGTTTTTCTGCCTTAAATAACGCTCAACGTTTGGCAAAAAACAATTTGAAAATCAATCTTTAAATAAATTTCCTGTTACCCAAGCTCTTGAATTTGCTGTCCAGTATACCGGCAAGGTGTTTTTATTTAAGTTTTTCAGTGCACGAAGATTCAAAGATCTATAAACTAGGAAGTCCCCCGATGCATTACTGCACGAAAAGAGCGTTAGACAATTTTTGGACACCTTAAATCCGGGTGTAGTTTCTTCTTTTTTCGATATAAAGGTTTTACTGGGCATTTTTTTCCACCAAAGCCCAGTTTCGTCGGCATTGAAAACCTAATCCGCTGTGTATCTTTGCTCGGCTATAATGTTTTGAAATTTTTCTGGATACGTCCTAGCAGCTTCATGATCAACCGACGCAGACTCTCCTTGGATTCTTATGCTATGAATTGCAAAACGCTTTTTGAATTTTTCAAACCAACCTTTTCATTACGTGTGAAACCGTGTTATAGGATGCCGTGTTGTAGGAGGGTTCCCGCAATTTACGAATCGTGTTATAGCAAAAGCATGTTACAAGATACCGTGTTAGAGGAGGGCTACCTGTATAGATTATAAAGTTAAAATTTTTAAGATAGTATCATGTGTGATGCCAGATTGTGTTGTGAAACTATCAAGTCAACTAATAAGCTTATTATCAAAGTAACCACTTCGGTACGGACGTCGACCATAGTCGACGGTCACAGATGACCCCACACAGCCGAGCGTCGACTATAGCCGACGGCTGAGCCAACGTACGGACGATGAAAGCCGGTTTTGAACGACGTTTCGCGGCCGATAGGCGCCGCACAGTGGTCAATGAGCGGAAAAAATCCAATTTTTTGACTTTCAGTATTAACAAAAAAAAGTCTATAAATCAATTTTTAGAACTTCTAAGATGTAGAATCAACTAATGCCACGTCTCTTACCACGATGGCTTACCTGTAAAAAATGTTTAAATTTGTACATTTTACGTATAGTTAATCCGATCGTTGTAATAGCTCGTAAGAATCCATAATATTATCGCATCAGTCTGATATTTTAAAATTGTATTGGTTGTTATTTAAAATATACATACTTGAGTAAATGATAATGGATTCGGCGAAAAAAAATTACTTATTCTTCTATGTTACATTGATAGGTAAAGATGCTTAAAAAAATAATTGATTTTATGCAGTTTTTAGATTAGAACTTGTTTGCGCCAGCTGCCGCCAAGCAACTCTTTATATATACATGTGAACTAGTTCATACTTAACACATTTCAGAAAAATTTGGCTGCGCATATCTGCGCTTTTGTTTTTAATTAGCAAATTTCTATTTCTTGTCAGAATTTTAACTATTCGAGGTTTTCAATTCTGATTAAACCATCGAATATTTATAATGGTGATTCAAGTAATTTTATATTGTCTATGCAATCCGCAAGGTTGGTTTTAATTTAAAAATATTAAATATATAATATACCGGGTGTGTAAGAACACCCGTCCACCCCTTTCAAAATCAAGAGAAATGTTTTTTTCGAAAAATCCAAAAAATTTTGATTACCAAATGGGGTATGCTCTATCCGTTGATGATATTTTCAACTTCCGGTTCTGATCGGAAATAGATTATTCAGACCGGAAATTTATTTTTTTAAATGGAACGTGGTACTTTTTATTACATATTTTAATTCTACTTGAGGTACTCGTGCTACATTGAATACAAGTGAAAGTGTTCGTTTCGAATTAAAATAGGGTAGGATTTAATAGAGTGTGCAAAGAGAGAAACATCTTTTGTTCAAAACACAAAACACATTATGTTATTTATTAACAAGATAACGAAACGAAGAACGAGAAACAAGACGAAAAACGATACGAGGTAATACCCCATTTGGTATTTATTATGTTGCTGGTATCATCCGATCCTTTCATTGCTACCATGCGAATTACTTTAAAAAATAAGCACTTAGAAATGCACGAGGACGTTAAGCGATTGCTTATGAATTAATATAAGCAAGCGTAACAATTAAAAATGTTACTTTAGCGTTATAAAAACATTTTATGCAATTATTCCAATTTAAACTACACATCCTGTACGAAAAAAAAGGTATATATTTAGGTAAACTATCACTTCCGGTTACACGATTTAATTAACATTTAATATCTGAATATTTTTTATCATTACTATGGCTTATATAACGATCCATGCGTCTATTTCTATTTAAAATACCAGTTTATAGGTAAAAAATTGGCTTAGGGTTCAGGTAAAGTACCACTTCCGGTTGAGAAATTTGGTTCAAAAGTTGATCTAAATCTTCGTATTGTGGTTTAAAAACTACATATAAAATATTGTCCGGATATACCTTTCGTACTAAAAGTTACAGAATTTTTTCCGAAAATATGCTGATCTGAACCACTGTGCGCCGTACCGAAGTGGTTAAACGATTGTTAAGAGTATTTTAAAGTTTCCATTTTTAATTTCTTGATTTTTCAAAAATAAAAATTTTAAACCTTTATATGACGTGACGTTGCCTTATTGATGTTATTTGCCTGTTTTCATATTGCTGTTTGTTCCTGATGTGTAACGGGTTATTTGGATATCTTATTTTCGTTATGATTCTTAGGCTTTTTCTTTTGACTTTGTTTATAACGTTTACGGTTTATTGAGTTATGTTTGCTCTCAGTATGTCTGTAATCTACTAGTAGTCTGCAGGTACTTTTATAGATAGTTGTTGCGTGTTTAAACACAATTGCATTGCTTCTATAAGTTAAAGCTCTGAAGTATCATGATCTTGTTGCCATTTCTGTTCTTATTAATTTATACTGTATTTATATTGCTATTTGTCCGGGTTTGAGGTGCAATGTATTCAACAATTTGTTAATTGTTTTATTATTTCATAAAAGTAGTTTCATATTACATTATGTAAGCTGAGCAATGCCTATAACGAATAGGTCGACGCCGTTCAACTGATTACCCATATTCAGCATTATTGCTACAATAGTTTTATTAACCAATTTAGAACTAGAACTGTAATAACTTTTGAAGTGAATATATTGTCATGTAGTTAAGGAAGTCAGTCTTTCATTTTACTGTGTTCATCTATCGCAACCCCTCGTTTCCAAATATTACATGGCGATCCTGCCAGTCCAGCTTACAATTTATTAGTGCAACAATACAGTGTCTCTAAGCACAAGAATTCTAATTAAATGACTCAGCGTTAAGAAGAGAAGACAAAAATAATATGGGAAATCAACAACCGAAAGAAGTTAAAGAAGAAATTATAACGGGCCATATATCAGAAGTACTTGGGATAATAGGTTTTGTTGGTGTTATGTTACTATTTTGTTGCTGTTGTTCTGGACCACTGGTATATTTTCCTCGAGCAAGAGAAAGAGCAATAGAAGTAAGGTTGAAACGACATCTTAGCCAGGATAACTTGTAAGTTTCGTTGGAATTATGAAGAATAAGACGAGAAGAATTAGTCAGACTAAAAGTAATGTGCGCTTTAGTGTTAATTGAATGTCGGAAGTGACAAAGACAATGAAGATAGGCGTGAAGACATTGCGGTTATTCGGCGTCAGGTAACTAAATTAGAAAGGTTAGAATTAGAATTTGAAAAATTAAAGGGAAATTTTAGATTAGGTAGCTATGATAAAGAACGTATTAAAGAAGTAAAAGAACTTTGTCAAACAATCAACCTTTTATCTGTTTATTTACTTTATTATTTTTTTATTAAAAGATGAAAATGTGCTTTTCCTTTCATAGTAATCAGTATGTTATTGTATTTAATCTATGTAGTAATCTGTTAGATTTGAAAATGAGACATGCGCCATTTCGTACACAGAATTATTTTACGCTTGAACCCAAACTAGCGTCCCCCTATCAGTATGGGGGATATAATAAACCTGTTGATATTAAAGCGGTACTCTAAAACTAATCGTTTCAACAAATTTTTGTTAATCATTTCGGTAGATTTATTGTGACAATTATATTATTCATTTCCTTAATTCTGCTCTTGTGGATTATGTAAGTATAACAATTCGCATTACCTTAATTTTAAATTAATTAACTTATTGTTAGTTCAAGTTAAGAAATTATTTAGAAGGCAGTTTTCGATTTTGTTGATTAAGTATACATTTTTATAAGAAGATGTCAAGTAGGTAATTATGTTTAGTTTATTGTTTACTTAATTAAAACACTGCTATATTTTTAATTAAATTTTGTTCGATTAGATTTGAGGTCTTATTTTCCAAATTAAAATCTTCTTATACTTCATTACACAACAACACCAAGTTTTCATAGGAAATCGTCAGAAAATTAAATTTTCTCTAATTTGAATTCAAATATAATTCATCTACCTAAGGTAGATGTTTAATCTCATTTCTTTTTAGTAGGAATATAATTTCATGTAGTACTTAATTAATGGACTTTTAATAACGTATATCTACTGTGTTTTGTAGTTTCGAGCAGAACGCACAGTTAAAACTCGAACAATTTTGAATTATGGGGGAAATCTGGGCATCCAGTTTTGGAAAGAGACATATAAAAATTGTATTCCACTTTAAGGTAAGCCCGGTTTACATTATTCCAGTCCAGTAATCCAGCTAGTCAATCCAGTCCAGTGCTAGACTGGATCATATCGTTCACATTATTCCAGTCTAGTAATCCAGTTAGTCAATCCAGTGCAGTGCTAGACTGGATCGTATACATGTTCACGCATGGATTCCAGCACTGGATTAGCTGTCTACACTATTCCAGTGGTGCTGGAATGGGCGAGCCGGATTGAAAAAGTAGACCGTCAATCCAGTCACTGGACTGGATTGCTCACTGGAATGAATGCATTCCAGTTTATTCCAGTGAGGGTTCACATTATTCCAGTAGCATTCCAGCACTGATTTCGATCACTGTACTGGAATACTACTGGAATAATGTAAACCGGGCTGTATAGATGTAACTTGTTTGTATGAATACTTTAAAATCGATTTTGAAGAGTACAGACTCCTGAAATTAAATTAAAAAACTACACTATTTGTATTTTTATTTGATACGTACATTTGGTAACGACTGGAAAATTAATTTGATTGTAAATTTCGGTTGAGAACGTTTGTGAGCAGTGAAGGTGTTCAATGCATCCAGCGAAAAAATGTTCGCTTTCAATTCAATTTTATTCGTTTCACTATTTAACTTTTCACCTATTGGCCAATAAAATTTTTTCTACGCAGTTCGGCGAAAAATCTCTCATGCGTTATTTGATGTGCAGTTCCTTACGAAAGTGTAAATACACTTCTATAAAGTACAAGTTAAATATTAAAAGAAGTACCTTCGGCAATTCAAACAAATCTAATATGATTATTATGCTGTTCAATTAGTAATTCTAGAGTATGCATCATTTCAGACAATTAAAACATGAAAAAAAGCCAGACATCTTCATTAATACCTAATTTCTCACATTTGTCTCAATTCTTTAATCATGGCAACTGCTATTTCTGTCAATTTAAGTAAATTAGAATTAAACTTTAAAGTAATTATTCTCGAAAATTTTCTTATGTAACCGATTTTAATATTGACTGCACTGAACTTAGAAAAAAATCTTCTTTCATATTCCGTAATAAAAAAGGGGGGTTGCCATTTAAAAAAATATATCGATGACGTCATAACTCATTTAAAAATGGCGGAAAAAAATTAAAATCTTCATCAAAAAATTGCAACAAATGTAAATCTTCAGACCCGTTACAGCGATTTTTCCATAAACCCTTTATAACGATTATATAGCCTATGTCCCCTACTTTACAGACACACTGTATACAATATGCCTTTATCGGTATATTTAATAACAAAGAATTAATTAATATTTTGTAATACCTCCATTGGCTTTAATAACAGCCATTATTCGTCGAGGCATGAAATTCACTAATTTTTCTGTTACCACCTCCAGCATTTTTTGCCATTGTTCCATTATGGTCCCTTTTAAATTATCGCGACCGTTGATATGCCTTTTTTTCAGGCAACGTCTCACTTCATCCCATAAATGTTCTTTGGGGTTTAAATCTGGCGACTGTGGAGGGGAATAAAGTTGTTTAGGGACATTGTACAGTACAAATTATTTTCCTAAATAAGACTTGCGTTTAGTACCGTTATACGGTTAGAAAATCCGATCTGCGCCTAGACGTAATTTTTGCAGTTTCTTTTAAATTACCTTTCAAAATATTAATGTACTTGTATTTGTCCATAGTGCCTCCAATGAACTCAATATTCCCCACCCCAGTCGCCGACATACAACTCCAAAGTAAAACGCTTTTTTTCGCCGTGTTTCACCGTAGGTTGCACATTTTCTCGCGAAACATTAACGCGGCCATCAGACTGAAATAAGTTAATTTTTGTTTCGTCGGTAAATAGAACTTTATTCCAGAACGCTGGTTCTACATTTTCGTATTTTAGGGTAAATTCTAATCTTACGATTCTATTCTTCTCACTGATCAGGGGTTTGCACCTGGCGCTACGGCCGTTATATCCAGAATTTAACAAAATTCTGCGAATACATTCGGCGTGTAGTGTCTTTCTCAATTTTAATACAACATTTTGCGCCAACTTTACTCCGCTAATTTTTGGTTCCTGTTTAATTTCTTTAATAATTTGTCTTTTATCCCTTTGAGTGGGTAATAACGAACGACCGCGACGTGGTTTCTTTTCAATTGTTCCGGCATTTTTAAAGATTCTTAACACTGTTTGTACTGATGATGAGATTTTTTAACGATTTTCAAAATATCTGCCAGTGATTTCCCGTTATTTTTCAACGGAACAATTTTTAAAATCGTTTAAAATTTCACACCAAGTCGCCATTTTTACAGTTTGAATACGTTTTAACAACTATATTTGACGCACACAGACTATCATTCATTTTATTTTCGCAATTTTCTACTGTTTTTGTAATAAACTTTGTTAAGGAACCTTTTTTTTTGGTCTGTAGGTAGACTTTTGTGAGTTCCTTAATATACGTGATTGAGGATTCTTTTTTTTAATGTTTTAGTTGTTTGAAATGGTCCATATTCCAGAATTTCAAATTGTGCAATAAAATAACCCTTTTAAACTGGTTTAAATTGTTGAACGTACTTATTTTAATGGTTAACTTGTCATTTATAGGGGTGTATGTAGATTTTCGTGAGGACTGTACGTCAAATAACTGTCCTTATTTAGTTGTGCAAGAGAGGGAAAGAGAGAGTTGAAAATCAGAAAGAGTAATCTAGGATAGCACAATTAATAGATGACGCATGACATCTTTCGCCGAAACGTTTATACCGTGTGCACGCCCGGTGAGCTGCGGATACGTTTAACGTTTTTTTACGTTTTTCACGTGTGTCTTCGTCGCATTTCGAGGTTCGTGTGGTTATTACGATATGCGTATATGGCTTTTAAATGTGTTAGACAAGGCGTTGAACTGCATACGATTTTAATGAGTTAGATAAAGAGGCACATATCAACTCCAATCGGGCAGATAAGTAAACGTAGTATATCTGTACTGTGTTATCTAATGAAATTATCGTCCTTTATTATCGACATCGTCCGGGTATTGTCGTCCTTTCTCCCCTTATAAAATTCTCTCGGACTCGAACGGTTAAAAGTTATTCTGTAAGAAGACAGTTAATCTTTAAAATAGGTTACAAAATGTTTATATAAACGAGTAGTAGACATGTGAATAATTGCCGGAATTATTGTGTCTATTAATATGAGCTTGTAAACGGCTCTAGTGATGTCTATAGGTTTGGTAACCATTGCATCCCTGTTAATATTTTGTAACCCAAGATCATCGTTATAATATAGAAAATTAATAAAACGGGTATTGGGTGTTCATTTAAATTCGTGCTCAAGTGTGCTTTGAAATTTTATTACACTCTAATCAATTAAATTTCAAATTTGACAAACTTCAAATCTGGTCATACTACACTGAAGGGCTTGCAATGACTATTTATTGATAATATGTTTAATTTGTAACGAAAAGATTTGATGGTAAGTGTTACTTTCAAACTAGTTTTAATATCGATAAAGTTTAGGAATGAATGTTTACTGTAGAATTTTATTGACCACCTGAACATTCTCATTAAATTTTGGAGGACCAATTACTGAAAGATTAGTGTATAGGTAAATAGACTTTAATGCTTACATGAAGTTGGAAGAAAAGAGGGGAATTGAAAAATATTAGTCTGGTCAAGCAAGGGCGGGGTGCATATGAGTTCCTTTGGAGACTCTTCAATGGCTTTAATAAAAATAAGTATGAGAAAAATTGCTATCAAATAATGTAAAAAATTACTTGATAAATACAATGCCGGTACACACCTTCTCCTTAATTTTCCGAGTGGAATTTGGTCTTCTGTCCTAAAGTGCATTCTACACACCCTATAGGAATTGAAGATTCTGCTTTTTCCATGTTTATAAATTTTTGGTTCCTGATTGCGTTGATCTACAGATCAAACCTTTCCGAATCCTTATTTGGATTCAGGAAACGGTAGCGTGGAGCATCTTTATTTGTGCAACCAGGAACCGAACATGGTACATACCCAGGCATGATACTGTAGTTAAAAAGAATTATGATCGCGATCTTTAAAATTTAAAAATTAATGAACTTACCGGCAATAGAAATAGTAGAATAACACAATGATCACAATAAGTTAAACGTTAACGTTATGTGAAACGTATACTTTCTATATAATTTTAATGAACGATCGATTATGACATAAAATTAAACAAAATTTCAAAATAAATAGACAAAATAAACTTTCATGGAAACGTATTTTTACATTTTTCAAAATTTTGATTGTAGAGCCGGGCTACTATACTACGGTTGGATTACGTACTCAAAACCGATTTCAGCATTTTGCGGGGAGTTGTCCTACCCTGAATTAAATTTTATTGGACCTACGTTAAAAATACAGATAAAATCCATAGGTCACTTGAGCACGAATTTAATTGAACACCCGATATTAACGATGAAAATTCTTTATTATTTATTTTGGTGCAACTCGAATTACATCTGTGTAGGGAGTGCTTTTATAATAATATTAAGATTAGGTTAAGTTTCTATTTTTACGAGGTTGGTAGCGCGCGGTAGAGTTAGGGTTAAGGAAAAGAGCGGAGTAGTATGTAAGACGAGCGCGAAGAGAACGGACGCATAACGACGCGAAAAGAAGTAACGACGTTGAGAGTTGTGTTCTGTTGGTTTGTTCTTTTTTTTTGTTCAATACATTATTATATTGTTTTTTAAACAATCGGGCCTTATTTTAAAAACATCCAACCCCTAGACAGCCAAATTCCTACATCTGTTTATTCGACTGGTTTTTCTCACGAACAGTTATATCCTCATACGAACCTAATTAACCTCCAAAGAACCATAACACGTGTTAGTAACATAATGTTAAGGATAAAAAGGGCTCCCATTACTTTAATATTTGACGTCGAGCCTGAAGACGGACACCGGCTGTTTGAAATTCGAATTGCACCGAAATAAATAATAAAGAATTATCAACGTTAACATCTTTTTTATTAATTTATTGCACCTCTGGATCAATTGTAGCTATTATGTCAGATTGCTTCTTGCACTGTAAATAGCCATATTCCAATCTACCCATCAATGTGTAATTAATATGGTAAAAACCGTGCCGTGGTAAGGCAACAGTTGCTAAAAACATAACTTTAGTCATATCTAACTTACAGCAAATTTGACGACACGGTTTAACATTACGACAGACAATGATCCAGACGTGCTGCTTTATTGTTCTCAACAGTTTCAAAGAACTCGAATACTTTATAATTTCTCATTAATGGGGAGATGAAATTCTAACTGCAAATTATAACTAATGCAACGTTGGTAGCTTGTTTTTTCTCTCATTTTTTTGTACCTGACTTACCTTTGCTTTATTCTCAAATTACTTTTATAGTGGCTCTTTAAGTTTAAATTTTCAACGCCCGAAATTACCACTCCTTTTGTCCGTCAACCGTTTTTCTGATTTTGCAAAAAAAGTTAGGTCGCTCACCTCTCGCTAGTTAAATTCAGTTTTCTAATCGCTCTAAAACTTTTGGTGGTCAGGATTTTATCTGTTTTAAGGTATTGTTCTGGTTATAGGAATGAAAGCATCAAATCCAAAAGTCCGCCGTTTTCTTACACATATTATAACACGTTCTAAATGGCCATGATGTTTATTCCAACATAACTCAACATTTTCAGTCACTCGGACCAACATTATCTGGTACATTGTCTGGTCACTTTAATTTTTTTAGTGGTCTTATTTTTTAGCACTTGTACTCTTTATTTACGGGTTCTTTACAAAACCCATAATGTTAATTACTTAATATTAACATGAGAAGAAATCATGACTAGTTCAATCTGGTGATCTTGTTATGATCTTTTTCGCACGCAAAAATGCAGTTTAGTAGCCACGGGTTTGGTGATAAGATGGTAATTTTAACTGTTCGCTAAGGTTTTCGGAATTAACTGGTATTAATTTTTTCTTATGGGGCTAGATGATAACTAGGGATTTTCCAAGTAAGTCGTAAGGGCCACAAGCGCTTAAAAATAACACAACTTGTAATATGTTTGAACAATCGTGATGGCCGTTGAAAAGATATAATTTTCAAAAATTTACTATTGCGGCAAAATTATTTAATTGTTAATAAGTTTCATAAAAAAATTAAATGATTTACTTATTATGTAACATAAGTAGAACGATATTTTGTATTTCATCTGACGCCTATATCAATTTCATTTTATAAATTAAGTAGCTTTCTAAATTTTTTCGGCGTTATGAAACATTTCCTGGAAGTTTGCTTTGATACCTTCATTACGGAAAATAAATTAATTTTAAATAAATTCAAAAAGATAAATTTATAGAATTTTCAATAAATCATTTCATTTTAAACTCTTATAAAAAGTTCAATGCCTCTTCAAGATAAAGAAAAGATCCGAACACAATAAGAGAGTATTCCTTGTAGTCCTGAATGAGAGCCCTTTACAACGTTAAAAAATATTGATATATTTATAATATTTTAAATATTTCTAATATTTTAATAAATCATGCTATATCTCGACATTCATTTAGATACGGACGTAATTTTTATACTTACACAAGTGATCAGTTTAAACGATAATTGTTTGACTATTAGAACGTTTTTAATGTCTAGAAGACGCGTCATTTCTTAATGAAACGTACTGCTTATTACACACACTTTTAATGATTCCAGATGTATTTCACACCGCAAGTCGCCCAACTTTGGCATGAACTTTCAATTTCATTAACCTATTTGAGTGGGACTTCTAAACTTTACGTCGCGAATGTCAGGGGAAATTTGTAGGTGTTGCTGATCCATTCACTCTGCATTCTATCAACTATAGGCGACCACCAAATAATGTCTTTACTTAGTGGTCGTCTAGAGTTAATGTCTTCAAGGGTAGTTAATACATGGACTGAGATGTTAGAACAGTGCTGCTCGGCGTACCTTGCACAATCAGTGCGTTCTGCACTTGAAGAAACACCCAACTGTAATCAAGCAACGAGTTGATACTTGATGTTTGACTTATTCTCATTACATACAAAATTAGAACCTGTGTTTTTGTGAAAGTCATTTTCTATTTGGTGTAATTACCATTAAAACACAACATTAATAAAAAACAATTGTTACAGGCCAATTTTAAAATTCATTAATTTTGGATTTCCGGTGGTTATTGGTTGGGTGATTTGGTTAATTTTGTTTGTCATCTACATTTATTTTCACGTTTGAATACACGGGTACCGGAGAATGTACAGTTAAAGATAATGATGAAAAATTTAGCGCCGTCATTTCAACGACAATTAGCATTGGTTGAGGTTACTTCGATTGATCATTTGATTCAGTTAGGTCGCAAATTGGAAGCGTCAAAATTGGCGGTTGATAGTTACGTACCACCAGCACGTATGGCGAAAGTACTTGAACCGGACTTAGCTTATATTAATACCGATGTTGCGGTTGTTTCGAGTCAGGATAATTCGAGCGATGGGATACAAACAAATTCGTCGACTGGGTCGGGAGATATTTGTTGGAATTGTAGACGGAGAGGTCATCGGGCAAAAGATTGTCGAGCGCCGAAGCAAAAACATTGTTTTAGATGCGGAGAACCGGGAGTTATTTCACGCGATTGCCGAAAGTGTTCGGGAAACGGGCGAGCGATGCGACGGTAGATCGGTGTCGTCATCGGCCCACTTCAAAGCCGATCGAAGTAATATTAGATTATATTTTTACTCACGTACGCAACGACGAGAGACCGTATCTTACAGTAACTATTTTAGGAAGGAAAATTGCAGCATTATTAGATTCAGGTGCGAATCAAACGGTAGCTGGAAGGTCAGGCATAGATATAATAAAACGATTAGGTTTACCTGTCCATCCAACTTTAAAGAAATGTACAGTCGCGAACGACAACGAATGCAAGGTCGAGGGAATCGTAAACGTACCTATAGAATTGGGGGGTCGTAGTAAGCTCATAGAAATACTTCTGATACCGAGTCTGAGACATACTTTAATTTTGGGAATAGATTTTTGGAAAAAGATGGGAGTTATACCAGACTTGAGACGTGGAGAATGGACTTTTTCGAACGCGCCACCTAACGTTGCGGTTAATTCAATTCAGGCTAGGTCTAATCTTAATATCGAAGAAGAAAAGCGTTTAAGTAAATTGTTGGATTGTATTTTTGAGCCAATGTCTAAAAATAAATTGGGACAAACTAAATTAGTTGAGCATCATATTCGTATACAGCCCGGTACGCTACCTATTAAGCAAAGATATTATCCAATTTCACCCGCTATGCAGAAGATAGTTAATGCAGAGTTAGACGAAACGTTAGCGTTAGGAATTGTGGAGAAATCAAACAGTCCATGGTCATCGCCTATTTTGCTTGTTCCTAAACGGGATGGAGGACATAGATTTTGTGTAGATTATAGGCAACTTAATAAAGTTACTCAGTTAGATGCATATCCTCTACCTCACATTTCCTGGACGTTAGATAGACTTAGAGACGCTAGATATTTATCTTCTATCGACATAAAATCAGCATACTGGCAAGTACCTATGGCGGATGATAGTAAAATGTATACGGCGTTTACTGTTCCGAGCCGCGGTTTATTTCATTTTAATAGGATGCCTTTTGGATTGTCTAATGCGCCAGCTACTTGGCAGCGGTTTATTGACGAAATAATCGGAAGCGATCTTGATCCTCACGTGTTTGTTTACCTCGATGACATCATTATTGTAACGGCCACGATCGAAAAACATTTTGAAATTTTAGAAGCTGTATGCTCACGTTTAAAATCGGCAGGACTGACACTTAACCGGGATAAATGTCAATTCTTTCGTGAATCATTGAAATATTTAGGATATGTAGTAGACGAGAACGGTTTACATGTCGATCCGGAAAAGGTTAGCGCAATTCTAGAGATACCTACTCCGAAGAAAGTCTCCGAAGTAAGACGTTTAGTAGGAATGGCGTCATGGTATAGACGGTTTATACCTAATTTTTCAACCGTTGTATCACCCCTCACGGCATTGCTTAAGAAAAATTGTAAAGTTTTCGAATGGACGGATAAATGTACGAATGCTTGGGAAATAATCAAAGAAAAATTAGTATCCGCTCCAATATTGTCACGACCTGACTTTGAGCGCGAATTTATAATACAAACGGACGCATCAGATTACGGAATTGGAGCAGTATTGACACAGGAGGACAACGACGGGGAAAAAGTAATTTGTTATCTTAGCCGATCATTAACGCTTCAAGAACGGAAATATAGTACCACAGAAAAGGAATGTCTTGCTGTTTTGTGGGCAATAGAAAAATTACGTCCATACGTAGAAGGAAGCCATTTTACTGTCATTACAGATCATTATTCCTTAGTTTGGTTAAACAGTCTGAAATCTCCTTCTGGAAGACTTGCACGATGGTCCATCCGATTGCAACAATATACGTTCACAATTAAGCATCGAAAGGGGAAAGAACATGTGGTGCCAGACGGTTTGTCACGATCAGTACCTGTGGCTATTGCCGAAATTTGCGGAGAAATGTTGAAAGAAGTCAAAGACAAATGGTATTTGGGTATGATTAAACGTATTGCTGAGAAACCAGAAAAATATCCTATGTATCGTGTAGATGGGGAAAAATTATTTAAGCACAAATTGCAAAAACATACAGAATTGTCCAATGGTGAAAATGATTGGTGCCTAGTAGTTCCGAAGGAAGATAGAGTGCAATTATTGCAACGATTTCATGATAAACCAGATACTGGAGGACATCTTGGTGTCGCGAAGACTTTCTCGAAAATATCACAATGTTATTATTGGCCTGGTATGAAACAAGACATTTTGAGATACGTTAGAGGTTGTACGGTTTGTCAGAAAACGAAACCAGAACAGAAAGCACCGAAGGGCGGTATGAAGAGTTACGTAAGCGCGGATAGACCTTGGCAGTACATCAGCATAGACTTAATAGGGCCTTTGCCCAGAAGTACTAAAGGTTTTTCATACATACTTGTAGTTTTCGATGTTTTTAGTAAATTCCCTGTATGTTTTCCCTTACGTAAGGCTACGGCAGCGGCAGTAGTTAGATATCTTGAAGAGGGCATATTTTTAACTTACGGAGTACCTCGAGTAATTATTTCAGATAATGGTGTTCAGTTTAGATCAGATGCGTATCGAAAACTTCTTAACACCTATAATGTTAAAAGTCACTATACACCGTTTTATCACGCACAAGCTAATCCAACAGAGAGAGTCAATCGGACGATTAAAGCTATGCTAATAGCCTATGTCAGTGATAATCAAAGGAAATGGGATATTTATTTAAGTAAAGTTGTATGCGCACTACGAACAGCGAAACATGAAATAACGGGTTATTCACCCTACTTCGTAAATTATGGACGCGAGATGGTGTTGGACGGAGGTGTACATGGGATTGTTGGACGGAATGTTGATGGGAATGTTAAATCGAGAATCAGAAAACGCGCACAAGCTTTTGGACCATTATTTAAAGAAATTCATGAACGTATCAAGCACGCATCAGTTAAATCCAGAGAACGTTACAATTTAAGAAGACGTAATGTTGAGTTCATCGAGGGAGAGAAAGTTTGGCGTCGGAATTTTGCCTTATCAGATGCGACTAAAGGTATTACAGCTAAGATGTTGGACAAATATGTTGGACCATTTAGGATACGGAAGAAAGTATCGCCTGAAGTTTATAGTTTAGAGGATCTTGATGGTAACGAATTATCAGGACATTGGCATATATCTCATTTAAAACCACACCAGAATAACACTGTAATTAACGAATTATGCGGTAAAGAAATTTTATGGAATAAAATTTCTTCGGAGGAAAGGGAGGAGTTGTTATAGGCCAATTTTAAAATTTATTAATTTTGGATTTCCGGTGGTTATTGGTTGGGTGATTTGGTTAATTTTGTTTGTCATCTACATTTATTTTCGGGTTATTTAAAGTCATCTATTATTTTGTTAGGGATTTTATTTGTTTGAGGTCTGTATTTCTTGTTTTTTTTTCTCGAAAAACTAGTTTGGGGAGGCATATATTGGCGTCGGCCTCGAATTCGCTCTCTTCTCGCACCAACTCTCGTAGAGTACGCATCGTTGATGTAATTTTCAAAACCGACATTTTGGATTGGAAATCATTTTGGTTTGGGTCGGAGAAAGTAATCCGCTGATTGTGGGGTAATCATCGATGTTATGAATCTTCTTCTGTTAATTAATTTATTAACGAATTACGGATATTCCGGATTTTGGACTCGTTAGAGAAATTATCTTCTGTTTGGTGCAAGGCCTCATATCATCTTGAGGTATGTTTTATTTTTTTTTGTGTTGTGTATCTTCTGATATATTCTTTTTCATTTTCTATGTAGGCCTTTTTCCCTTTTTCTTTATCCTTGTCTCCTTTTGGATATTCTTTACCTTACGGTAAATAGAAATTATCGTCCTCATTGAAACACGCTGTGGGCGTCCATTTTGGTCTACCATAAAGAACCAAGGAATTAAACAGTTACCAGATCTGAGACCTCTTGAAGACCTCATAAACTTACCAGTGCTGAAGGAAATCACTGAGAAAACGACGTCCTGCTGCGCAATTTCAAATTTGATCCTAAGGACAACTACGTCAAAGTCATCCATCAAGGTCAACGATCCTGGACAGCACAAAGGTCAGATCTATTCGTGTTACTTTGTCCTGTTAAAAATGGCTCGACATTATTGGAAAACATATTAATGTATTTAATTAATTAAACTTACCTTTTGCGACCGGCGACATTTCATAAAAGTGTATTTCTTTACACTTCACATTTAAATAACCGTTTGAATTTGAAATTTAGAGATTAGTAGGTAATTTAATAAATAATAAATTTAAGTGAGTAAACGATTTAGGTAATACGTAGGAAATATATTAGTTAATTGGTTAATAACAATTAGGCAAATTAGGATTTTGATTTTGTAAAGGATTTTGCTATATTTTGGGTTTAGTTTTGATTCGTATGATTTTGATTTTGGGGAAAAGCGCTTTAGGTCAAGCTTGGTCGTACGGAGCGGTTACGCGATCATTTAGGTTCAATTATTACTTTTTTTTACTATTTACGAGTTTACCTTTTTTATCTACGTTTACCCAAAACCGGTAAAACTCTTATCGGCGTATTTAATTTATGTTGTACATTATAACATATCCTTATTATATTTTAATTTTCAATATTTTGAGTTGCTACATTTATAATAAATTTTCTTTTTTTTTTGCAACCAATCACAGCTGTTTGCTTATTCTTTGTTCATATACTTGTATGTTTGTTGTGAGTATTGATTGTTTATGTCAACCTCTTAATAAGATCGTCACTTCGCGGTTAGTGAAATTGTCGCAGGAAGAACCGACGTGGCGCCTTATAAATCGAACCAACCCTTCTTCACTGAGCTGGCTTGGACCTGCGATATTTCCTCGATATTTGGTTGATATTTGTGTTAGCGTGATTTTGTGTCGGATAAGGCGTTACACAATTTTAAAAATCTTTAAGTACTTTCCATTTGAGTTCTTAGCTTATTTAAATAAACTGGTTCATTAAATTTTTAAAATACTTTTTAAGTTTTTAAATCGAGGAAGTTTATTTTTTCAGTTAATTTACGTACCTATTCACTAGAAAATTTCTGTTCCTGTCACACCGCATCGTCTCGCTTTTGAATAGCAAGCCAGAAGTGTACAGGGAAATATTAAAAATATAAGATGTGTGATTTTATGTCCTCATTGTCACGTGTTTATCTCTTGAGAATATTGTAAGCAAATATGATTCTGAGGACAACAATCGTTGAGTGAAAAATAAGAAGATATTTCAGATATTAAATTTTTCTAATAAAACCTGGTTGCTACTTGGTAGAACAGGAAGAAAGTGGAAAACAAGATCTCGAAACGAAATTGTTCATGCGTACCAATCTACGATTTATGGAAATAATGAATTTCTCCGTATCTGTAAGATTAAAAAATATACATTAAAACTGTAAATTTAATTTCCGAGATTTTCCAAGTTATTTAACCGTTTGACTACGTTGTCATTTCTCATCGCATTCTCGTACACCAAATAAGTTTTTATATAATTGTGCGCGACAGAGAGAAAGACACATAACGCTTACTAAGAACAATAGTGGCGTAAGCACAAATTAGCGCTATGGAGATAATCGCGTCCAAAATTTTGGTTGAATTTTAATGCAAAGTAAAAAGCAACAGCTTGTCGTTTTAAATTTCCTATTTTTTATTTCGTTTTACTGTTATTATATTTCATGCAGAGACATAAATTTATTGTAAGATTTCAAAAATAACATTTTTTTTTGTGGTTTCGCCACTATTGCGAAATAGTGGCTAAACATATACATATACAGGGTTTCTGACGCAACTGGTTTGTTAGAACTTTATTGGGTTCCACTATTAGTAGATTTTTGAGATTTTGCCAGTAGGGGTTGTTCATCTTGATCTTTCGATTTAAAATATTTTCAAGATGGCTGCCACTTCCGGTCAACCGGAAGTAGGATACAACTTCGTTATCTTAAGGGGGAACAACAGGGTAAATTTTTTGAAAAATCGGTTTTTTTTTTCTTTACACAGTTCGAAAGTATGTACCTTTTATAATATTGTTCTACAATATTATAATAAAATTTGTACAAATAATGGAATTATAGCTCTTTTTTTGCTCGCGCGCACGAAGCCATTTCCAGAATATGAACATAAACAACCATTGTTACAAAATGTTATCGACGCTATTACTCATATTTATATGGATTTGTCCAAAACGGAGTTGCTTGAGCGCTGTTTAGGCGGATTTACGCAAAATTCAAATGAGAGCTTTAATGCCCTCATTTGGAAGTTCGTTCAGAAAATTTTATCAAGTTGTGCAGTTATTGTGCAAATTGCTACTTATTTGACGGTTTCCACTTTTAATAATGGAATGGCATCTTTATTAAAGGTGGCAAATGAAATACAAATCCAGATTGGACCCCTAATGTACGCATTTTGTACAGCTAAAGACCAACACCGTGTAAGTCGAGCTCAAGTGCGTTAAATTTCAAGTGTTTTAGACAATTCAGACAACAAGAAGAAAGTCGAATTATGTTCTAGAAATTCTAAAGACCTTTATTATGGAGCAGGAATCGATGAATTGTGGTAACTCTTAAAATTTCCTCCATTATATCATCTAGAACTAAACTTAACTTTTTAAATGCGTTTTTCTCACAGTAACATTTTTTTAACCTGTTGTCACAATTTCTTTACCAACGAGAATCGCATTCAAATTTTATTGAGACGTCCTCAATCTATATAAAATTCCCTTCAGTTAAGCGTACGGATTTTTATTTGTATTAATATTTGCTGCCTCTTTACCCCCTGGAAAGATTAATTATTTTATCGATTTTCTTAACTTTTTTTTACAGGGGTGCCATTTTAACAGCAATTATTATTTTCTAAATCGGCTACGCTTAACTGAAGCTACACTAATATAGATTAAAATGATGTTTCCTTTTTTATTTTCAGATTATTTTTACACATTTTATAGTGACAACCAACAAGATGCTTTTTTTTGTTAGTGCATTTGGACAGCCTCCATACATGTATTCTAAGACAGATTTTTTTTTCTCTATACTTGCTAAAATAAGTTTAAACTGCGTAGTTACAAATATCAAGTTCCGATTTTTCTAAAACATATGAGTGAACCAAAATAAAATCTTAATTATCTCCTTTTTTCGCGGTCTCCACCCTGATGTTCCTCCTTAAATGGAATGGTATAACTTTTATTACTTATTTTAATTCTACGTACAAAAATACGTAAACTTTGATAAGGGTTGTTGGTACTCATCGCTTTTCGTTCTCGAGTTATTTTGAATTTAAGATTTTTTTGACAATTTTCAACCAGTTGTTTAAAATCACACTTCTCGATCACTGTTCAAGCAAGAAAGTTAATAACTGGTACAATTACTCTCCAGACATTGTCAAATAGAACGCCACTGCCCCGACCCCTCTTTCATATACAGCGTGGTCACAAAGAGAATTACCATTCTTCAACATTCAATTGCAAAAAAGTCGAAAATTTTAAATGGAGCGCCCCCTATTTTATTAGCCTATCCGATAGAGAATCTAATTCTCTACCAATTTGTAATACACATCCCTATACCTATCGGTTAAGGTTTTCAAGATATAAGAGAATTTATCAAAATCTTGTATAAAATGTCAGAAGTTTTTCTTGTTTTTATTAGTAGGCCATGAAACTTGATCGATTTTTTCACTTGACACAATAGGGAATTTAATTCTCTACCAACCTTCAATACACCTCCCTGTACCTATCGATTAAAGTTTTGAAGATATAAGGGAATTTATCAAAATTGTTCCCAATGTGCCAAAATTGGATGTATTTTATTAATAAGCTATGAAACTTGCACAGTTTTTTCTCTTAATAGGCTTATGTTGCCATTTAAGTAGTTATACTTTTACCTTTCTTGACGTTCTTGGCAGCACTACTAACTAACACGGCAAAATAAGCATAGTACGTGAAGAAATTATTCAAATTTCATAGCCTACTAACAAAGAAAAATTTTTTCTGACATGTTACGTCCAAGTTTTATAAATTCGCTTATATCTTCAAAACTTTAACCAACAGGTATAGGGAAATGTGTTGAAGATTGGTAAAGAATTAGATTTCTTACCGTATCAAGCGAAAAGACCGTTCAAGTTTCATAGCCTACTAATAAAAACAAGACTTCTTCTGACATTTTATACGCGATTTTGACAAATTCCCTTATATCTTGAAAACCTTAACCGATAGGTACAGGGACATGTATTGCAAACTTGTAGAGAATCAAAGTCGCTATCGGATAGACTACTAAAATATGAGGTGTTCCATTTAAAATGTTCGACTTTTTTGCAATTAAGTAAGGTAATTCTCTTTGTGACCACGCTGTATATGAAAGAGGGGTCGGGGCAGTGGCGTTCTATTTGACAATGTCTGGAGAGTAATTGTACCAGTTATTAACTATCTAGCTTGAACAGTGACTGAGAAATGTGGTTTTAAACAACTGGTTGAAAATTGTCAAAAAAATCTTAAAATCAAAGTAACTCGAAAACGAAAAACGATTAGTACCAATAACCCTTATCAAAGTTTACTTATTTTTGTACGTAGAATTAAAATACGTAATAAAAATTATACCATTCCATTTAAAATAACGAAGTTGTATCCTACTTCCGGTCGACCGGAAGTGGCAGCCATCTTCAAAATATTTCAAATCGGAAGATCAGGATGAACAACCCCTACTGGCAAAATCTCAAAAATCTACTAATGGTGGAACCCAATAAAGTTCTAACGAACCAGTTGCGTGAAAAACCCTGTATATCGAGTGGCGTATGTCGTGCTCCATCGGCAACGATTTAAGTTATAGTTTCGTCACTTATGCACGTAAAAGTACGCTGATTTTTGAACAAGTTGCCCTTTAAGAATTAATAATCAACTTTTTGTACTTTCGTCACTATGATTCTCAACAAGCGATAAATAGAGAATGTTACTTACTCTAGGATAGCATAAATTAATGACGCATGAACCCTCTTTCGCTGGACGAAATGTATAAAATTTACTTTCTACAACAAAATTACTAATTTTCCATTAATGTTATTAATTAAAGGGATTCCGAGGAGCAACCGTCTTTATATTGCATGGAAAGACTAGATAGATCTCTAGATAAATTCAATTTTTCATTTTTTTATCTAACAATGCAGTATGTATTTACCCGACAAACACATTGTGGAGAAATAATCTTTTCCGGGGAAAAGATTAAAAACATTTTCAGTCCCCTCAAGAGATCGTTATGGTGGCAACACGTGCTCTACCTACATACAAAATAATCGCATTTATACAGTTGCTCCCAAAAGTATCCGGCCGCCTGGAAAATTCTCACATTTAACACTATATTACTTAAGAATTAAGTAATATAACCAACAGTTATTTTTTTTTATGATGCTAATATATTATCATTCAACTTTTGATACATTGCAAATATAACAACAGCAAACAATGTAACAAAGAACATAAATAAGATTATTATAGGCACACAAAAGTATCCGGCCACCTATACAAAATAGCTTAAAAAACTAAATATGTAACTCTTAAAAGCTATTAAAACAGCTTTTTAATATTTTGTGGAGTAACCCTTTGAATTTAAAACATCTCTCAATCTGTTGGGCATTGACTTAACCAATTTATTCGTTAATGAAGAGTTTATCGTCTTCCATTCCTGCAGTAAATGGTTTTTAAGCATTTCTTTACTGGAAATGCGCTTTTTGTTCAGACTAACAAAAGTTTCAACACTGCCCATAAGTGCTCTTTTGGCTTGAGATCTGGCGATTGGGGTGGAGTTTTTAATTGATTTATTGCGTTATATAATAACCATTCCCTCGTTCTCATCCCACAATATGTATTAAGTAATACAGGGTGTCCGGAAATGTCGTGTACAACGGAGTACCACAGATACCTTGGTCAAAAATATGATCATTTAACCCAACTTATCTATATACAAAGTTGCTTAGTTTAGCCGCTAGAAGACTTCAAAAACAAAAATTTTCGTGAGTTTTTCTTAAATTACTCGAAAAATCTTTAATAGATTTTATTCATTTTTTTGATCATGTCTTTATATCAACAAGGTACAGCTTTCTGTGGAACAAATTCGAATTTAGAAAATTACAGGGTGTTTAAAAACACTCTCCCGACAAGTTATCCATCCAGATCTTTTTAACCAGCCTGTATAATTTTCTGTCAATTTTTTTCTGAATAGCTATATTCATTTAGAAACTATTTCTTCTCTTATAAAATTTCAGTTGGACAAGCGATTTAGCCATAAAAAAATATTTTCTAAATCTCTGCAAGCCCGAATTGATACGTTATGGTACCATTAACAAAGTTCAGAATAGCGATTTCTTTAAGCGATATGAAGTTCTTTCTATAAAACCAGATGTTACAAGTTTATAAGTACTTTATTGCTTAAAATATTCACATTTTCGCCAGGATTTGTGAGCATCATCAGGATTTAACCCTGATTGGCCAGCAAGATCACTAGACCTAAGACTTTGTTTATGGGGTGTCGTCAAGCAAAAATGCCACGAAAAAAGTAAATTGTAAAAAATTTGCACTCTGTATTATTTTTAGCCCTGATGATGGTCATAAGTCTTGCCGAAAATTTGAATATTTTAAGCAATAAAGTATTTCTAAACCTGAAAATTTCGGGTTTTTTGAAAGAACTTCACATCATTTAAAGAAATTGCTACTTTAAACATTGCTAATGGTACCTTAGTTTATCAATTTGGGCTTGTAGGGATTTAGAAAATATTTTTTTTGTGGCTAAACTGTTTGTACAACTGAAATTTTATAACAGAGAGAATAGTTTCCAAATTAATATAGCTATTCAGAAAAAATTGGCAGAAAATTATACAGGCTGGTTAGAAAGATCTGGATGGATAACTTGTCGCGAGAGTGCTTCTAAACACCCTGTATGATTCGAAATTCGAATTTGTTCTACAGAAAGCTGTAGCCTGCTAATATAAAGACATTGTCAAAAAATGAATAAAATCTATTAAAGATTTTTCGAGTAATTTAAGAAAAACTGATGAAAAATATGATTTTTAAAGTCCTCTAGCGGCTAAACTAAGCAACATTGTATATAGATAAGTTGGGTTAAATCATTATATTTTTGCCCAAGGTATTTGTGGTATTCTGTTGTACACGACATTTTCGGACACCCTATATAGTGTCAAATGTGAAAATTTGCCAGGCGGCCGGATACTTTTGGGAGCAACTGTGTGTGGATAAAGGAATGCGAATGGAAACGGTGAGGTGATGGTGATGCTAAAGAAATTTTTCATTTGTTTTTTATTTCTATTTTTACAAAAGGTAATATTTCCATTTTTTATTCCGCTATAATAGAAAAGTTCGAGAGAAAGAAAAAATAAAACGTTGGCGACATCGATAAATCGATGGCATTAATGTTTTCTATTATTACAATCTCACAGTAATACTACAATTAGCTTTCCTGGTGATGTTAATAAGACGTTTTCTAATTAGCTTTACTATTTTAAACACTAGTGCTGCAGTAATGTCGTACCTTAAAATTCGAAAATCAGAAAATTACCTGTTTGCACCGAATCATAGAGTACCTATTAACATAATTAGAAATACTTGACACAAATACACGGTCCAGCAAAAGAGATCTCATACATTACTTCTCACCATTTTCTCAACATATGTCAAATAATTTTCCTTATTTAGTTGTACATGACACAGAAAGATGAAAATCGAAAATAGTCGTCTAGCACAATTAACTGATGACGCATGAGACATCTTTCACCGAACCGTGTATAATTGCGTTTATTATGTAGATAATAATTACTTAAGAGTGAAAACATGGCAAAAGAAAGTTATTCCACATTTGTAGATTACTGTGCGATGAAGTTCCAAAAGCAATTTTGTTGAAAGATTTTCATGTAACAGATTTAATTGCTAACATGAAATAAACATTTTTTCTTTTTAAATTAGTATGAGATTTTACCTAAAATACCTATAATTTTGATATTACACTGAATTAAAAAAAATCAAATTAGCTGTTTGAGTCAGTTCAAATTTTATGTCGAGAAAATCCAGCATACGTATCTATTATATGTATATGAAAGCGCGATTGCGCTGCTTGGGATTTTTCGACAGTGTTTTTTCAAAACCGTCTGGTACGCAAACGGTTAAAAGACATTAATAGTATTCTCTTATCTACTACTATCGTTTTTTCTTATCTGGAGAGTTTCCAGTTTTAATTTGATCCAAAACCATCAAAATTAATTTCCGTCCGGTGAAAGATGTCTCATGCGTCATTACTTTTTTATGGGGTAGTTTAGGAAATCTGTTGACAGACGAGTGGTCCGAATTACTATCTAAGTGATTCGTATCGATGACCACCCTGTGTTGGGTTGATGTACTCATCTTGAATACATCGACTAACTAAGACCCTGTCCCCTCCGGCTCCGGAATCACCCATCAAGGTAAACTTCAGAGGCATATAAATGTATTTTTCGGGGTCTACTCTACATTTTTTCTTCTATTTTCTAGTTATCTTTCGTGTTTTTTTCCTTTTTTTTCTTGATGTTTGTCACCATTTCATTTACGGCTCTTCGGTGCTCTTACTTTTCAAATACTTTTCAAATGCTTTTCAAAACCAACAAAATTCGTTTTTTTTTTATTTTGAAGAAATAACTACAAAAAATGCCATGACCCATTAAAAAGTGTGTTAGGTAGTAATTTAAGTCGCCCCATGTTCTTTTAAACCATTTTTTTAAATCTTCGATTAATACGTTGATCCATTTATTTCCGTGATCCCATCTCCTATTCCATTTTTCCAATATTTTTTTAATATTCCTTACCTCTACTGTATAGGTTACATCTTTCCCCAATTAATAAGTCAGTAGGCGATAGCCGAGACACCACTTCATTACCCATCGTAGAAACCGATCTATATCCAGAGGATATCATGATTCCTAAACTTCTATTAATTGAGGAAAGCATATTTAAACAGCATTTATAATTTAGAGCTCTCCTTCATGTCGGAGCGGTATACAAAATGACCGAAAGAACAGTAGAAGCAAGGAATTTCCTTTTCTTCTCTTTGGGTCCTCTTATGTTTGGCATAATTCTTGATAAATTATTTATCATGACGTTTGCTTTCTTGCATGTTTCCTTTATATGTACCGTCATTTTCATACCTTTGCCTACGTAGATCCCGAGATATTTTGCCTTCTTGGCACTCCTTACCTCATTTTCGTTTATTTTTAGTTGTATTTCTTTTAGCTTTCTTCTTCCTTGTCGTAGTACTATTTCTGTTTTCTCTGGTGCTACTTGAAACACCACTTATGAAGTCCCATTCTATTAAGTTCTTCTGTGACCCTTTGAATCGCATAATTAGCCTTTTCTTGCAGAAGAGTGCTATCTTTGTGTGTAATTACGAACACAAGATCATCGTACGTGACATATTTTTTTTATTTAATTGTACAGGGTGGGCAAATTTGGGTGTTATTACAGGCTATCTCAGAAACTATAACTTATACAAAAAAGTAGGTAACATGTCTAGGTCTCTTTTTTCGAGAAAAACTCAATGGCGCAAAGGCCAACCCTCTATCTTCTTTTTTCTTGAGTTACAGTCAAAAAGTCAAATTTTGAGGTATTCGAAAAATGCTCGAATTTCGTTTATTTTTGAAATTAGAGAAAAGCGGTTGATATGTTCTTAAGGCACTTTTTTGAGTGGAATACACTGACGTTGAAAAAATCTAAATATTCTAAATAATTTTTGAGATATAACACAAAGTTGTATTCTTTTAAATACAAACCATACTTTATTATGGTGTTATTGAAAAGAGAATATTTTTAGCTTATATTAACATATATTAACATATGTATATTAATACAAGTTCCGGAGCTCGTCAAGAGGAGCAGATTTAATTAAAGAATTATCCGTTTACATCCGAAATATCTCCCGTAATGATTGACAATCGTGGCTGGAATTGCGATCGTCGCGTACAAGACTATAATCCAGTTAGAACTTAGTGGGATCAATACACGGAAAACTTGTTGTCTAATAGATACAGGTTCGAAATTCAATGTTTCCCTTTTAAAGAGCTTTTAGTTAAGCCTTTCAAAGAGCTTAACTAAAAGCTCTTTAAAAGGGAACCAAAATTACATGGTATATCATCTGCTAGAATTTGTCTGTTTCACAATCAGAAGTAGAAATATGTAAAATACTAATATTACAAAAGGAAA
This sequence comes from Digitonthophagus gazella, assembly GCA_036711955.1. Lineage (NCBI taxonomy): Eukaryota > Metazoa > Arthropoda > Insecta > Coleoptera > Scarabaeidae > Digitonthophagus > Digitonthophagus gazella. Next base: position 20,660,283 of record JASCIT010000006.1, on the reverse strand, counting down.
ACTATGTTCATTTATAAAATATGTAGAACTAGTTCGAGTGTTTGCACTTTTCAGTGAGCGATTTGTATTCATAAATGAAAGGGACTTTTCGGAGCAAGTAAGAAGTTGAAATCGAGCCGAGCTGGTGTTGAACTTAAACGTTGAAATATAGATTCGATTGCTTGAGTTTTATTCGCACACCAAGCTCGGTACTATTTGTATTCATATAACAAAAAATATTGCATCCGATGCGTCTCATGGTAATAGTACAGCTTCTACACTGAATCTATAAGCATTTCCCGGGATACTGTATTAATTGTCTGGTCGTTTTAACCAATTAGAATCTCGCTTTGCACAAAGATAATTGGTTCACCAGATCTCACATTGGAGCAATTCGATATCGCAAATAGAGAGGCGATATTGTATTACTCCAATGTGAGAGACATCATTTAATTCTAGGTGAAATGTCATCCATTGGCAATATCACGTATTGCTGATTGTTAGTTCCTTGTTACTGGCTGTCTCAGTGTGAGGCCCGCTTAAGTAAACTGACGTTCCCTGTAACAACTTACTGTTAATGGTAAATAATTGTACCATTTGTTCCCAACCTCCTCCTCCCGAAGACAAGAAGTAAAATAAAGGGGAAAAATTTATAACATCTCGGTTCGTCAAAATTACCTGAATTATCAATCGCTGTCCTTGCAATTTGAATAATAGCCAAGGCTTTGAAAACGAATCATATTATGAGACTAAAGTAAATTCCAACTAATCTGCATCGGATAGAAACGGAATAGCGTTATGTACAACCTTAGAATTTAATTTTACAGAAAGTTCAACTTTACAAAGTTATTTAAACAAAATGTTATATTTACAAATATTTGCTTTAACTATGTTATAAATAATATAAGTTGTTTAAACAAAACGTCATATTTACATGTATTTATTTTTCCTATATCATTAATATACAGACTGAACACCTTCGAGTTGCGCATAGGGCAAGTCAATGTGTTAAACAAAGCAAGGAATTGCATATAATTTTAATGAGTTAGATAAAGAGGCACATATCAATTCCAATCGGCCATATAAGTAAACGTAGTATATCTGTCCTGTGTTAACTAATGGAAGCTGTACTGTCGTCCTTTCTCCACTTACGTTAAATGTATGCGCAATTCATCGGTGTTCATCACACGGTATGAATTTACGGGCTAATGGTGCTATTGTTGTGTTTTCAGTTCACTCTAATGAAATACAAATATAAATAATATGCACCTTCCTGGCAACAGACCTTTTAAAAAGGGAAAATATGGTTAATTTGATTGCTAAGAATGGTATTTGTTAGTACGTCAAGTTAGTCAAGTACCTCAAGTCAAGTCCTTAAAAGGAACGCTGGATTTAAAGCTCCTATAAATCGAATTGATTTACAAAAGGAGTCCACATCTTCCCACCTTGAGTTTACCTCATCGATATTACATCTCGATACGTTGTGACTTTATCCTATGGACATGCATATCAAGTCATGGTTTTATCAAAACAAATTCCATAAACTGTTAGAACTCTCAAAGAAGTGATCTCCAGATTTTGATAAAAATTTATTTACAGATAAAGCGGATCACGCATTTTCAAGAAAAAAATCTTGAAATCAGAATATGGACCGTATCGACCGGAGTTTGTGTCTGGATAAGGTCGACTTTTTTTAACGTTATGAATATATTATTACATAAATTACTTATGGCGTATTCGATTGGTTGCACTCAGTTGCACTGGTGCGCACCAGTGCATAGCAGCGTGTTCTATTGGTTGTTTTGTTGTGTTCTATTACATTTAATTATTGTAGTTTATAAAACATTTTAAACATCATCAAGCCTTAAACACACTTACAAGTGATGTTATGATTATGTTTGATTTCATCGCGTTCTGTTGAATTTGCCTTTTTTTGAACTAAGCTAGTGTGACATTCGTCACATTTTGCACTCAACGAGTGCGCACCAGTGCACACTAGTTTTCCCAATCGAATTCGCCATTAGTGTCTTACAAAAATACACTTTGCTTTTCATAAAAATCAAGGTATTGGGTTGGCGACTAAGTAATTGCGAATTTCTCTCTTACATTGCTTCAGTTGAAGTTTTAGGTTTGCAGACGTAGTACAAATGTAAAACACATTTCGTTATTTGATAGTTGACAATTCAGCAATCAATCAATAAAAAATGTTTTTTGATCGGTTGCGTAGTTTTCGTTTGGCTTTCGTTGAAAAAATGGAAAATCAAAAGGAACATTTTCGTCATATTTTCCTTTTTTATTTCCGTAAAGGGAAAAATGCATCGCAAGCTCATAAATAATTACGTGCTTTATATGGTGACGAAGCCCTAAAAGAACTGCAGTGTCAGAATTGGTTTGTCAAATTTCGTTCTGGTGATTTTTCACTCAAAGATGAAAAACGCTCTGGTCGTCCAGTTGAAGTTGATGAAGTCTTAATCAAAGCAATAATCGATTCGGATCGTCACAGTACAACACGTGAGATTGTAAAGACGCTTCATGTATCGCATACATGCATTCTCCCATACATTCTTGCCACCTAACCGAACAATCAATTTTGATGTCTACTTTGAACAACTAACGAAATTAAACAATGTAGTTGAAGAAAAGCCACTCGAATTGACAAATCGAAAAGGTGTTGAATTCCATTATGACAAAGCAAGGCCACACACATCTTTGGTCACTCGGCAAAAATTATTGGAGCTTGGTTGGGATGTTTCGCCACATCCACCATATAGTCGTGACCTTGCAGCATCATCTGATTACTTTTTGTTTCGATCTTTACAAAACTCCTTGAATGGTAAAAATTTCAATAATGATGATGATATCAAATCGTATCTGATTCAGTTTCTTTGCTAATAAAAACCAGAAGTTTTATGAATGTGGGATTGTGATGCTGCCTGAGAGATGACAAAAGGTCATTGATCAAAATGGGCAATACATCACAGCATAAAGTTATTTAGTTCCATGAAAAATTTGTCTTTGATTTTCTAAAAAAAATCCGCAATTACTTAGTTGCCAACCCAATATATTTATTGCAGTTTAAAATGACCGCTAGAATTAAAAAAATACTCCGGCTATTTCTAGCAAAATAGATTGTTGACTGAATTTTATAGCGTGTTATTTTATGTTTAAATTTAAGCTGAAGAAAATGATATGTTTCGTTTACTTTTTTAAAATAAAATTAAATTCGATTTCTATTTGTACTGTGTGTATATAGAAGATCGCGATGTATTTCCCGTATCAAATTAATTTATTCATAACTTTATATTGTGGCAACATTTTATTTATTTTATTATTAGGTAGGTAAATAAATTTTTAAATAACCACTTTTTATGAAACCATCAATGGTATTGTTATTATCGAAAATATTTTAATAGAAGTTCAAAGGCATTGAAAATTGTTTTCGACTATTTAGCTGCTATAAAACAAATATGAATTAAATTGGTCGAAATAATTCCACTCCCACAAAAACAAAACAGAATAATGAAAGCAATTTAAACTCTGCTGGAAAATACATTATTTATAATAAAGTAAATTTATAAAAATCACAGAATCCATAAATACCCTACTTTGTAAATCTAACACCCTTAATCGACCATAACGTAATAACTAAAATTTGATCCACTTAAAAGAAAGGGGCTTTGTTCATTAACAACCAATTTTTATGTCAAATTAATTGAAGAAACTAAATTTAGCCAAGGTAATTCAATTTAGGTGCATAAGAGCATTTTAACCAACCGATTAAGTAAGTTTATAACTTTTGCAAGAAGTTCGTGATACCTGAAATTTGAGTAGGGTCGTAATTAAAACGTTTTCAGTTAAGTACTGAGAGGTGAAATTAGCAACGCAATTCGCTACACTACATTTACTAGGTGACTGGTTCATAAACGTGACTATCGAAATGCGTTACTATAGAATTCATTTGTAATTGATTAAACCAAATATGCCATTAAGTAATTTATTTTTTAGCATATGTTCTTCAGCACGAAACAAACAAGAAAGTTTATATAAACATAAGTCTCAAATTAATTTTTTATCGAGATATTGAAAAGTTAATTTATTTATCAATAAAACATTCAGAACAACTGTTCAAAATGCCCTTCGTTTTGTTGAATGCAGCATTTAGTACGACAAATCCATGATTCCCTGGCGCGGCTTGTAGCATCGGGACGCCACCTCATAGTAGTTGCTGCTTCTTCAATGCGATTTCTTAGCACTTCGTGCGTGGCAATAGACGTAGAATAAACCACAGCCCTCAGTCAATCCCACAGAAAATAATCTACCGGTGTTAGATGAGCAGATCGTGGTGGTCATTTAAAAGATCTGTTTCGGCCAACCCATCGGTTACCATATGTAACATATGTTTAAATAATCGGTGACAACATGAGAAAAGTGAGAAGGGACATCGTCATACATAAACCACATTCCCTGCCTGTTGGCAATCGAAGTATCTTTTAGAAGCTCATACAGATTATTTTGCAAAAAATCAAGTGAGATATTCCTGAGAGCCTTGTTGATAAAAAGAAAGGGCCGATAAGATTATCACCAAGAAGACTGCACCAGGCCTTTTATGAAAGGGTGTATTGGTAATGCGTAATAGCAGTCATATCAGTGTTTTCGTTGTTCCAAGTATGAGTGTTTCGAAAATTAGTAATTTAATTTCTGGTAAAGCAAGATTCATCGGTAACTAGCAGGCAGCTCAGGATGTTAGGATCTCGTGTGTGTTGCTCGCGCAATGTTCGTTATACACTTGCAGATGAAACATTGAAACGATGTGACAATTTTCCGATACTAGTAATAGCAGATAGCTGAACAGCATTGAGTATCCCTTCTTCAACGATAGCAGTTCGTCAAAATCTTTGTCAACCATCGTTTTGTCGTTCTGGTTTTAGTGTACCAGTTTCCCTAAAACGTCTTTCAATGGCTTCAAACGTTTTCCGATTTGGTATCCTCCTAGGGGGAAATGTTTCACGATATTTTCGAGTAGCAGTAACGTCATTTTTACATACTTCGCCATAAATTAGGACCATGTCTGTCTATTCTTAAAAAGTGAATAAATTTGTGGTGTCTCCCATGATAATACAAAATGGAAGTCTTCTTATTAACTCATACGAAAATTTAATAATAATCGGTTTAATCATCTGTCAAACACAAAAGAGCTTTGCAATTGCAATCTACGGCTGTTTGATTAAATTCAAAACATTTAGATATTTATCTTTAACTTGTCAATATCTCGATAAAATATTAATTTGATACTTGTGTTTAACTTTCTTGTTTATTTCGTGCTGGAGAACATATCCCATATAATAGTGCCGTGCAATTCTGAAACATATAAATGCAGTATATACTCCTATAAACGATAAAGTTCTGGGCTTCCCTGGCAATTTGTTTATTACCTGTGACCGCAAGTGTACCTAACAACGCTTTTTTTAAAGCGAGTCGAAAGTAAATGTACTCTCTATCTAAAGCTGAATGCGACCTGAATAATCCGCACGTTTCTGGAACATAAAAGGACAACCTACAACAGATATTTGATGTTAATACAAAGTGGAATAGAAGTGTACATACGCAGGTGGTGCGAATGTTGTTTTTTTTTCAAATGAAAAAGCGTTATTGATGTTACAAACTTTCAATTAATCAAGATAAGCTATTAAGTCCGCTTCGCTCGTTATATCTGACAATATACAATATATATTTTTATTAGTACTATGTCCTGGCGAAGTTTGCGTATTAAAATGTGGGACACCTGTATGTGGTAAGAGTTAAAACAAACCTAATGATGGCCAACTCTGTTGATGTTTTGACACATTAACGAGCTTTACATCCACACTACTTTATCTGGAATTGAATCTGTGTTCAAATTATGAGTTCCTCGACAATGTTTATATTAAGAATTATTAAAGTGGAAGGATACCTAGTGCTTACAATTTCAAACTTTAAATCAAACTGTTCGTAAACAACTTTAAAATCGTTTAAAGTTTTTAAATCTTATGTCGACTTAAAAACTTAATTTTTAATTATGAATCTAAATAAATTTAAGTTTCTCGTGGTTTGTTAAGTTACAGATAACTTAACAACAATGACGAATAAAAGAAAACTTTAGCAAAATTGATGGAACTTGAACCATAAAAATGATGTTTATAGACTTGAGAGAATTAAAAAATGTACAACTAATTAAATAAACAAATAATGAAAGATAGATAAAAATATTTATTTTTCATTAAAATAATTAAACTTTTTTATCAAAAAGGTTAAAGAAATCGGAAGAATAGTATAATTTTTTAAACAAATTTAATGTAATTTTCAAAGATTCGGATCAGTTGTAGAAAGTCACACTGGTTTTATTTATAAAAATTAAGAAATTAAACTTGTCGTGCGTCCATTAAAGGCTGGTTTACACACGCATATCGTTATATCTATAGATATGATAATTCTATTTTAATTCATTGTGTTCTTTTCAGGGCTACAAGAAGTATTTTAAAACTTGGCAATTCACCCTGGTCGTATCTGAAAAAGGAATACCCGAATAATCTCTTTTAAAAGCCTTTGACATCAAAAGTTTTACAAACATGACGCAAAATTACAAAGCAGTAGTAGCTTACTTGAACGAAACTTACGAAATCCACGGGTTAGATTTCAACAGCGGGTCAAATGATAAGGGCAAATTTTGTAACGTTTGCAATATGTCTGCGACAGCGTACATGAGAGTCTATGCGGAATATCACGGTTATATGGCCATCGTCGTTTGTATCTTCGGAACCGTGGCGAATTGTTTCAACATAATGGTTTTGACAAGTAAAGAAATGGCTTGCGTTCCGATCAACAGGATTTTAACTGGCTTAGCCGTCACGGATATGCTGTTAATGATGGAGTACATGATCTTTGCATATTACTACCACGTCGTAGTTATGAAGGAATTTATTTTTCCTTATTGGGGGGCCGTATTTATGTTGATACACATTCACTTTACCCAAATAGCTCATACAGTATCAATATGTCTAACGTTAGCTTTGGCTGTATGGAGATATTTAGCGATTAGGTGAGTACATTTAAAAAGTTAAAACGATTTTGATGAACTCCGTGGAATTAATAGTATTTTTCGAAACGTTAATGTTTGTTTTAACATGAAGTCGTTTTTTCCTGAATAAACTCCCGAATGACCAATCAACCGTAAAGAAGCGCAAATTCATTCAAGTGGGATAAATTTTTCGAAAAGGATTTTATTACTTCAAGTATGGTTAAAAATCTTTGCTCATTAGGAAATCAGTATAAAAAGTCAGTATAAAAATCAATCACTTTTAGATTTGATTGTTCAGGATGTGTTTTAAGCACTCTCATTGTCAATATGTTTCTACAGATAATTAACTCCTTTCCGAATTTAATTTAATTTTCATTTTTATTCATTTTTATGTTCAAGTAATAACACTAACTTTAACGTGACTAACCGCCACAAACTTACTTATTTTTTTTTGTCTTGGAAGTTTTGAATGATTCTTAACCGATTCAATGCATCGTTTGCTCTTCAATTTATGACGTAAATTCCAGCGAATCATATAACACTTACAATTAGTACAATTAACACTAGATTTACGGACGTTTCTTATATACCTATCTCTACGAACACGCGTCAATTTGACTCATTTCATTCAAGTCAATTTTATACTACTTTTCTTCATTATTGCTGGCTTTGGGAGTTCTCTCTTGTTGGCTAGAATAATTCCAAGTAAACTGATTCCTCTTGAAATTATCAGTGGTTATATTTCTACCTTGATGAAGATATCGCACCCCGCTAAGAACAATGACATAACTCAAAAATGCAATATTCGTGTAATAACAAATAATGTGACACTGTTCTTGCCATAATAAGTAAGGAACTAACATAAGACAAAACTGACATAACTCCTCTGTGACGGATAAATTGCGAGTTGGAGATGTGACGTTTTTCTGCAAGTCAGAGGCACACCATACGTATCACTACTGATGGTAATTTCAAAATGGTCATCTTTTGAGTTGTGACACTATTCTCGTCGGGGTGCGATATGTTTCGGCTAACTTTATAGCTACAAATTCGCCCAAGGGTATTGAAGTCCGCGTTTCATCCTCACCCAAGTAAGGCAACTCATTTAGAACGTATTTAGATTGAACATACGTTACCAACCTAAAATTTTTGCGAAATTTGTGCGGCTTATTTGGCATATATTGTGTGAATTTTGCCACGGGATTTAGTAGGGAACAGTTGTTCGTCTATTGAAATATTCTCGTGATGTTTATAATAGCATTGGCTATTGTGTATAAATTGATTCCATATTTCTGATAGCATTACAAATTTGTCGGCGCGTAAATGTTTAAATCATTCCGTGTTTTATCAAATCGGACTATTCGAACAATTTGCATGAATTCATCCCTGTGCATCGTATTAGAAAAAAAGCTGGTCCCCATTCCTTAAACCATAAATAAAAATCATTTAGCGAATTCGCTTCATACGTTTTCTTAGCATACAAAATCCCAACAAACGCACGTAACTTTGTGGTTGAAATCTTCAAATCTACTTTCAAAACGCGGCGTGCTTCTTCTTCAGTACAACTTCTTATATGTTCTATCATATTTCTGGTTATAATCAAATGAAAAGCACTGCTTACGTTACCTTTTATCGCATTTCGTTTTGTGTGGCCAGTAGGCCCAGCGATGTCTTAGAAAACTTTGTGGAAAGGATGTCGACCATTAGAGTCGGCCACTTTCAATTTCGTACAAGTTGTCCTTAACTCATTCTCATTATCAGATTCAAAATCGGATAGAATACGCATCCTTTTTCTGCCAAGACGTAATTTATGATGATTTTCTTTCTCACTGTCTGATGACTCCCCTGTTTGCATACTTTCGTCAAATTCCAAAGTCTCGACTTTATCGTCGTTTTGAATCACTTCATTTTCATCCCCGTCAGTGGCAGAACATTCCTCAAAAATACTGACTGTTTTATAAAATTTTATTTCCTCTTCTAGACATATTTAGATGATAAGGAAGAGCTTTTTGTCAAAATAATATAAAATTAAGGTTCACAATAATATTGCTTATTAAAAAATATTCTAGTATTCTAACACTATTTTTCAATACTCGAACTAAGTAACTGAAACTTTCAAAATCTGTTGACACTCTGACAACAATTGACACTCTACGTTTCGTTCTTTCTATTATTATTGTTTTTCGTTTGTTTCATTTGAGATGACGATATCTCGGATACTGACGGATGGAAGTATTGTCGGTATATTCCTGTTTATCATTGATGTGATGTTTGCATGTTTATTCAAAATTTTGTCTAAAGTAGGATCGCGTCAAATTGAGGCATATCCGTAGAGATAGGTATGCTACTTCAATATTTCAACGGTTTTAAACACAATAGATTTGAATATACATTTAGCTTGATCAATGGATGACAGTCATTACAAGAGATAAAATAAAAATGCAAACAGGTTTTGTAATTTTCCTGATAAAATTCGAAATGCGTTAAAATGACGCGTCCCGTAAACCTAGTGTTAAAGAAATAATAGTTTTTAATTTTTAGCTCAATTTAGAGGTTTTATTTTATAATTATACGATTCAAAAATGAACCTGGAATCCTCTTCAACCAAGTTATAAAGGTCAGTTAGGCAGATAAATAAGTAGATTAATTGCCTATTTCGACTAATGACGTCAACTGAAATGGGCGTAACCGTTGCTATCAGTTAACTATAAATTGCCAACCCTTTTTGCAGCTGATGTGTTTGACTCATCGTCGCCTTAAAACCAGACTATTCTGTGACAAGTTTTTTTTAATTTTAAATTTACAGAAAATGAGATCTTAATTTTGACATTCAATGTAATGTAATGGGTATCCACAAAAATAATTCTATAATACATGAAGATGAATAAACGTAGATTGATTTGAAATGAAGGGCCGCGGCTAAAAACGATCAAAGTCCAAACGTCTACATTTTACAGTATTTAAATTTGAAAAATTTTAATTGATTATTATTATTATTGGTCAGTATAGTAGAAATAAAACAAAAATGTGATTTCAAACGAACAATTATTGTTTAATAAAAAGCATTACATTCTAAGAAAAGACTTTGACCTTTTATACCTGTTAATACCTGGATCTTGATCGTTTTTCGGCGGTACCTATTATTTTCAAAGACGTTTGTTTCGAAGAATATTATTTTTTTTTAGCAGTAGGGGATAACTATTGGATGATACATACTATAAGCTATTTTATAGTGACATTATCTCATTTAAAAAAAAATGGACTTTGATCGTTTTTAGCCGCGGCCCTTCAAATAACTCCTTTTCCTATGCACATATGGCAATACCAGACCTTAACAATAAATGTACATAGCAATTTAATCCTTGTTAAATTTCATTTGTAACTATTATGTTAATTATTAATTATGTTATTAATAGAGGAAGAGAGAAAGCTTTCTACTCCTTCTTAATCTTGTCGTCTTTGTAGGTATCCGGGAAAAAGCAGCGTCCTCTGTTCGGAAAAACGATGTACCATTGCGATTTGTTTAAGTTACATCCTTCCGATTATCCTGTGCATACCGACGTATTTCGGTTTTTCTATTCAAACCATTCGTGTGGAAGAAGATGGAGTGCTGCACGATTTGTACACGGCGAGTATATCCGCAAACGAAAACTTTATTATCTTTAATTTATGGACGTATGCGGTGGTAATGAAACTTTTTCCGTGTTTAATCTTGACGGTAATTAGCGCTTACTTGATTAAAACCCTCTACAAAGCCAAGAAGAGAAAGAAAGTTTTAAAAACTTATAATCAGATCCCGAAAAATGCAGTTTCCAACAGTGAGAATAATAAAAGGAAGTCGAAGGCAGAGAGGAGAGCGGATAGAACTACAAATATGCTGGTAGCCGTTTTGATTTTATTTTTAATAACCGAGTTCCCGCAAGGAATATTTGGCCTGATGAGCGGATTAAAGGGAAAATGCTTTTTTTTTGAGCTGTTACCAGGAATTTGGGGACATTATGGATATACTGGCTTTATTGAACGGTTCCATTAACTTCATATTGTACTGCTCGATGAACAGAATGTTTAGAGTGATGTTCGGGCAGATGTTCAGAAAACAAATAATGAAATTGATCGGAAATTCAGCCAGTTAAGATACCCACACAATGTACCTATGAAAAATGTTTGTTGTACCTTTTATTATGTTCTATTCATTACCTGTTTGAAAAGAGTAATATTTACGATACTACATCGATTTTTTAGAATATCATGTTAAGGTTTATTATGTACTATTGAAAGAGATTTTTTTGTAGGGCCATTGCTGCAACTAATACAACGCAAATATGACTAAAAAGATTAAAACCGGATACCTTTAACGATACACGTCTTTAAGAATACTAAAGGAAAGTTTGTATTAAATGTTACTTAATTTGTGTATTGTGTACACAACATATTGTGGTTATCGAACGATATGTACGAATTATTTTTTATTCGTTGTATTGCCGAATCCAAAAAAAAATGGTTTGTGTAAGCATTAAATATAACATAAAACCATGTTTTCCTTTTTCTGTTACATCTATTGTTCCTCGTTTCGAATTGACGTCGAGTGATCTACCACCTTCATCTCGAATACATATAGAGAAGGTAAGTATAGTTATCAACTATTCAAGGAGAATAGTTCTTTACTCCGGAAAAAAAGTTGTTTGTTTCCCGATTGGAAACGTAAAAATATCCAAAACAAGAGATTAAAAACACTTATTGAAAATACAGAACTTACAGAAAATCCATTGATAAAAAGTTGATTTAGTAATAAATTTCACCAGAAAGTAACTATAATTTAAAAAATCGGATATTTAAAGTGTATATATGTGAATGTTTCTAAAATAAAAAAAAAACTAATATTCATTAAGGGGAGATATCAGTGTGAAAAAAAAATATATTCGATTTTTTCTTTTTGCTTAAATAGTTAGTTTTGTCCTTTAAGAATATGCCTACAAAATGTTTAAACAATATTCCGCTTAGAAGTATTCGAAATTGGCTCCGAAAACTCGTTTTTGTGTCGCCCAAGTAGTCAAAACAGCTGCTAATTTGGCTACTATCATATTCAACGATGGTCATGTGGCTTTGTTGAATGTTGTTGAGGACTTGGGGACCTCCATCGGTGAGAAACTGTTCAATTATTGCCACGAAATCGACCGAAAACGTATCGAGGACGCCGAACGCTACTCAGCAGCAAATATGCACGAGGGACGCTTAAGTGCTTTAAACCGACGTGAGGAGGAGGAAATGTTATTGTTGGACGCAGATGAACTTCTATATGGTCCACGGATAGCAGAATAATCGGTAAGAACTTGTTTTATATTAATATTCAAGTTACATCATTCAATTTTATCCTCTCAAAACGTTAAACGCGTTTTTCTCGAAACCATGTTTTTTTACCTGGTTGACAGCATTACTCTGTTAAATTTTGTCCAATCGACTTTATTCAACATGGATTCCCTTCAGAAAACATATCGCTATCGTTGCATCGTAGAGCTTTTTTAAAAATTGTTTACTTTTTTTTTATTCACGATTTACTGCAAAATTTTCGTGTAAAATCCGAATTTTTTTTTTAAATGGCCACCATTTTTTTTTTAAATCAAAATTTTCAAATTTTCTACGATGCTGCGATAGCTATACTATTATAATTTAATAATCTTTTCGAATTTTTCGTTTCAGATGCTTGCTGTGGCTCTAATGTTGTCAACCGTTGGGAGGTCTTTTTTCTGAGACGTCATTTTACGACTGCTCCCCTGCTTCATAGATCGTAATAAAAATTCAAAGAAAATTTCCTTGCATACTTTAATACTTCAATAATTAATAGACAAAATCCCAAATAATTTGATACAGCCGTTTAAAAAAAAATTCCCAAAAAATACCCCATTTTTCAGCCTGTTACACTGATATCTCCCCTTAAGTAAAATTAAGAGTATTCTTGTTCTCTGTATTAACAAATTGACGGAAGTACTAGCTTAATGGGACTAAAGTTCTCATTCAAAGATTAAATAATTAAATAAATCCGGCAATTGCTTAAAATTTACGGAAAAAGGATTTGTTAGCTTACAAAGTACGTACGTTTAATAGAATATATGTAGTAATACATAAAATGAAAGTAAATTTAAGTCTGATGACGAAAAACTCATCTAGTGATGTTTGGCTAATACTCTTCTTTAAGCAGGCGGCCAGAAAACGCATTTCTAACTTGGAATGCAACTCCAAAGACCCTACATCTTCGTGATTTTCGGCCAACCGTTTAAGCTGATTGGTTAGGGTAATACCTTCACCATAATTTTTGATATCTTCTGCTGGAACTGCTACCTCATCAACGTCAGAAGCCTAGGAAAATTGTTCGTCTTCTGGATTTTCGATTTCTTGTCCTGAATATGAATCTTCAACATATGAATTTTCATCCATTTCCAAAAAATCGTTAAGGTTTTCGTTGTCAGTCAATTCCAATTTTTTTTTTATTTTTGAGGATATCTATATTAGTTTATTAAGTGGTAAGTAATCTTCTCTATCATATATCAAAGCCTCGTTTGGCTGGTCTTCATTTTGTATATTGTCGTGCTTAAATTCTGCTTTACGGAAGCAATTTTTAGTTGTTCCCTTACTTAGTTAGTCCCAAGCAGTTTTTGCGAAGTGCAATGCATCCAGTGCATAATTTTCTTAATTAACTGAAAAGCTGTAGTAACAGTTTCAATGTTTACTAGCAAGTGCTTTAGTAGTTAGATTCGGTAATAAGTTGTGGAATTTTTTATAATTCTGGTCTAATGATTGACAAGCTGATGTGCAATTAGGCGGTCAAAACACGATTTTTGTATTTTTTAATTGGATATCTTTTAAATGAGTGTTGGGGTTATGCAACCAATATTGTAATGTATTGGGGATTCTAGAATAAAGTTCAGTCGTGCTCGAGACGTTGTATTATTAGGCAACGAGATCCTGCATTATCTTAAAATAACAGAATGTTTCTTTTTTCTTTTGCCATTTCCCAATCTCGGTCTTGCAACCACTCTTTCATAATTTGTCCTGTCATTCAAGCTTTTTATTGTATTTCCAAATTACTGGTAGGTTATTTATATTAATAGTTTTAAAATATTTAGACTATTCAAAATTGTAAAGCTTTCTTTGGCGTACTTACCCCTAACACATTTTTCTTTTTTTAATGTTAGTGTTTTGTTGGGTAGTACATTATATGTATAAAGGCAAAATTTGTAACATATATTACCATTACAAATTTGTATTCATAACGTATATCATATATTTTATAATTATCTATTTTGACATGTCGCACTAGGCATGTGTACGCCTCAGTTACAACATATTAGGGCTTGATTTCATAATCAAACTAAAATTCGTATTAAATGTTTATTAAATAAAACTAATATTACTTAATTATTTCCTTTATTCAATAATTGTGCGTAGTTATCTCATTTATTTCATTATATTAAATGTTTATGTCCACTTTAGTGTTGTTTTCTAAGTACGGTTTAGCACTGTTATTTGACATATGAGCAAAATTGTCTTCATACGAAAAAATATGTATTCGCTTTTAAGTAGAGAATACCGAGTGATTCAAAACTAGTCACGTTAATGTGCGGCCCGGGGTTGCTTTCTGGTTGCAAATTGGTTGCACTCATAACCGAATTGGAACTCGGGTTGACAATTAATCGGTTCGTATATGGAAGGCCTAATTGAACATGTGGTCGGCCGAGGGGAATAGATGACGTCAGGTCACTTCGACATTTTCGTATGCTTCTCAGGATAAATATCAGAAAGATTCTGAATTCTCAATTTACCGAGCTTATTATTTGTATAAAATATAATATAAACATTTCTATGTTTTTAAAATAACAAGGTTGGATGTTTAGTAATATATTTTAATCAATAACAATTTATTTTGTTAGTTGAAGAACTTACTTTTTATGATATGTGTTTCAATTTCATGAAATTTAGTGATAACTAAAATTTGTTTTTATTATTGGTATAACCGACTATATAAAATGATTGTAACGAAATTTCCAGTTCTATTAGGTTTAGATTTGAATCAGAGCGGGCCCAATGTGGATCACCAGGTAGGAATCTAGTAAGGCCTAGTAACCACATTGGATATATCCAAGAATCATAGTAGCACAAATCCTCACAAATACCCACAGGATATATCCATTTTTACCGACTTTGACTCCTAAAGCTGAACCCCTATTCATACATTCATATTTCGATAAAAACTAATGGCGTTTTCGATTGGCAAAACTAGTGTGCACTGGTGCGCACTCGTTGAGTGCAAAGTGTGACACATGTCACACTAGCTTAGTGCAAAAAAGGGCAAAGTCAACAGAACGCGATGAAATCAAACATAATCATAACATCACTTTTAAGTGTGTTCAAGGCTCGATGATGTTTAAAATGTTTTATAAACCACAATAATAAAATGTAACAGAACACAACGAAACAACCAACAGAACACGCTGTTATGCACTGGTGCGCACTAGTGCAACCAATCGAATTCGCCATAAATGAACACAAGAGTTTTGAATAGAAATCTTGTGCTTGTTATTTACGAAAGGCGCCCTTTAAATATCCACCTTCTTGCTTCTAAACGTCTCACCCTGATTCCCCTCATTAACTCGATGACCGTGAAACCGCAGCCTTAAACAACAATATGTATTATAGTTTGAGTAAAACCTTCCTATTTCCCCCTCTATCGTTCTCTGGTATAATTATTTGATGACCACCCCCCATAATTCAGATCTGAGAACTCTTTATTGGCAGTTGGAAATTTTTGAACTGTGACTATTATATTGCAGAGGATAACGGTATCAACTAGGAAAATGACCGGCTTCTCCGTCGTTCTCTCAACTCTTAAATGTTGTTGATTCAATCAACACAAGAATACTTAAATAGTGGTAATAATTAGCAAGTGAAGATATATTAAGTGTACAGGGTGTGGCACTTAAATAAAAACGATAAAAGATATCGAAAAATGTAAGAGCAATGTGGTGCATAATTACCGTGCAATACCGAGCAATGTGGTGCATAATTACCGTTGCTTTGTTTCTAAAATATTTCTAATCATCAGTGGCGTGCCGTATTCCAGTGGCGTCCCAAACTTATGTTTTTTTTTAAATAGAATGGTAGAATTTTTATTGCGTATTTTAATTCTACGTACAAAAACAAGTAAACTTTGGTAAGGGTTGTTGGAACTTATCGTTTTTCGTTTTCGAGTTATTTTGATTTTAAGATTTTTTTGACAATTTTCAACCTGTTGTTCAAAATCACATCTCTGTCACTGTTAAGGAAAGAAAACTAGTGACTGATACGATTACTCTCCAGACATTGCCAAATATAACGCCACCGCCTTCGCCGCTCTTTGGTATACAGGTGGTCACAAAGAGAATTACCGCTCTTCCATATTCAATTGAAAAAAGTCGAAAATTTTAAATGGAACACCCCATATTTTATTAACCTACCCGGTAGAGAATTTAATTCGGTTAAGGTTTTATATTTGTTATATTTATGTTATGTGGACTATCGAATTGCCTAAATTGGCATTCAATTTAATGACAATCTCTTTCCTGAACATTTGCCCGAACATCACTGTGAATATTCTGTTCATCAAGTAGTACAATATGAAATTAATGGAACCGTTTAATAAAGTTAGCATATCTATAATGTCTCCAAATATTCCTCGAGGGAATTCGTTTATTAAATATAAAATTCCAACAGCTACGAACGTCTTAGTAATTCTATCCGTCCGTTTTTTTTTTGCTTTTGACTTCCTTTTATTATTCTCACTGTTGGAAACTGCATTTTTCAGGACCTAATTATAAATTTTAAAACCTTTTTTATTTCTTCCGCTTTGTAGAGCGTTTTAATTAACCAAGCGCTAATTTCTGTTTATATTAAGTACGGAAAAAATTTCATTGCCATAACATACGTCCATATATTGCATAGAATAAAACTTTTGTTTATGGATATATTCGCTGTGTACAAATCGTACAAAACTCCATCTTCTTCCACGCAAGTGGTTTGAATAGAAAAAGCGAAATACTTCGGAATGTACAAGATAATCGGAAGGATATAACAGGCAAATCGTAGTGGTACAGCATTTTTTCCGAATAAAGAACTCCACTCTTTTCAGGATATCTACAAAGGCGGTGGGAGCAAAAGAGAGTAGAACGAATGAGAATTCTTTTTAGTGATTCCCAAGGGACTTTTAGTATTCGCTATCGCTATTTCTTTCTTCAGATACCGTTAAAGTTGATCTAAGAGATTAAATAATTTTCAAGTAATAACAAATTTATAGAATATGTCTCGAAGTTAATATTCGGTGCTTTCATAAAATTTAGAGAATTCTTTCCTTAATCTATTTTTTAATTTCATCTATTTATCTGCAGAGAACGGTGTTAATTTCCTTTTTGTATGCAATTTTTTTGTGATGGTGTCAATGTAATGTATTTACAATATAATTTATATTCCAATTATTCAATTTTCATTTTTGTACTGAAGAGGTTATTTTTTCATAAATGTAGTACTGACCGTACTGAATTTAGTACTATCATAATGAAATGGCGACACTTAGTATTTACACCTTAAACATTTAGTTCTTTTGCAATGTCAAATGATCCTGTTGAAAATTATATTCTCAGAATATAACTAAAAGTAGTTCGGTCACAATGTTCCTATTCTGCAACACATTATAGGGGAATATTCTAATGTAAAGTATCCGATTCGAAGGTTTTCGAATTCATTAATTTAGTTGCGGTCGCCAACTTATTATTTTGTTAATGAAATGGAAAGATGGCAGAAACTGAAAGCGACCTAGACCTGAATTCGCTATTGGGAGCGTAGCAGCGGCCACTTTCAAAAGTCTATCTCACTTGGATGAATTTGTACGTCTCTGGTTGACTTATCAAAAGGTATTTTATTGGTAAATATGTGAGCGTACGACGTGATATATCCGAGCGATTTTTATATATTGTTGGAAATTTCACAGCCACCTTGGTATCGTTTGATATTTGATACTAAAGCCGATTAAAAAAACTTTTAACGTTTCATACGGTATTACTTTACAGCATCCATCACAGTCTTTTTGAACCTTAAAATGTTGTTTAACTCTTTGAAGCACAGAAATGAAATGCAAATTTTGATCCATATTGGATATTGTAATCACCTCGGTAACACTCTGCACCAGTTAACAAAAAATGTGTGAGACTTCAGGGATTCCACCGTACTTCAAATAATTAAAACTTATAAAATATACTAACCCGAAAGTTAAATATCTTCATATAGCAAAAGCTAAAGTTAAATACATCATTATTGTTTTATTTTTGTAAACCAATAGGAAGTCCCTAATTGGTTCCCGAACCACGGGGTTATTCCTATTGTATCCTCCTCACATCTGCCCAAAAAAGCTTCGTACCTTTTTATAAAGTCCAGGACCATCTTGAGATCTAACAGGCCCAGTCTATCGAGGTGTACGTCATTGTCCCGCAGCTGTTCCTGTCTCATACGCAGGGTTGGGAACGTATAATACGTTTTGTAATATATGTATTATACGTAGCGTATAATACTGTATAGTACGCAACAGTATAAAACTAACGTATAATACGTTTTGTGTAATACTTTTTATACATAACGTATAATACGGTATAATACGTTATTAAAATGAATTAAAAATACATAACATTTTAAAGTAATGTTTAGTTTATATGGTTATATTATTTATTTGTCATCGGTTAATCTGTTAATCAGATAAGTTGAGGTAAGGTAGGAAAATTATGAACTACATAATAATTGTGATAGTATTTTATTATTTTATTCCTTAATTTAAACAAAAGTAAACATTAGCCTAAAATTTGAAAGAAAACTATCTAATCTACTAAGTACTTAAAGTACTATTAACTATTAACAACCAAAAGTAGCAATTAACAAGTAACAAAAAACAAAACATATAACTGACTTTACCGAATAACTGAAATATCAACGTTTACTTCATAATAGTACGAAGTAACTAGTAATACTCCTAATTAGTATTCACATGATTCAGCATCATCCTGCATTTTCAAGGAATAATACACTTTCACTAATTTCTTAAACCTTTCTGCACTTAACCTATTACGCAATTTGCCATGCACATACGACCAGTTACTAAAAATACGTTCCAACTGTGCAGAGGAAGCAGGAATAGACAACAGTTTAATTGCAATAGAACTTAAATTTTTACATTTTTTAAACGCTAATTCCCAATAAAGAAGTGGTTTTAAATTTAAGCCCTCCTTATTATTAAGCACTTCAAATATTCCGCTATTACTGCTAAATTTAACCAAGTCTTCTAAGCCAGTAGTATCTAAATTTTGTAAAAGATAATCATTTACTAAATCTATCTGTTGTTCACTAAGCTTTTTTCCTCTATAACCTGGGTGTATGTAATTTGCGACCAAAAGTTCAACTTTTAAAGCATAGCTTCTCCTCTTTGCTAAACATTCTTCTGCTTCTACAAACCCTGGTGGAAATTCTATGCTTAGCCATGCTTCAGCTGCACATGCAATACTAGCAGTAGAGGACTGGCATTTATTAATTAATAAACATATCGGGTCCAATAATGAAACAGCTTCGGTAACCTTCATGACAAATAGTTGATCAAAAATCAGCGCAGTTAAATGGACTGGAAATGATTGTTGAGGGTTTTCTGAAATTGCACGCTTAATGTATGCAAGGTTTTTTAAAAAGCATGAAAATGAATCCCTATTGGAGCACCATCTTGTTTCGGAAGGTAAACTAATTTTTGAGCCACCAAATCTTATGATTTGTGCTTCCATATGAGGGCCATTAAATTGTTTTAAAATGGATGTAACTTGAGTAGCCAATTCACTGGGTAAAATATCTTTTGCTAATAGCTGACCTGTATGAGAATTACACGTCAAGTGTATTATATCAGTTAGTCGACCCATCTTCATCATATTTGCAGCGTTGTCACTAACTACTGCAAATATTTTTGTCTGGTATGTTTTTTCTGCCTGAGTTTTCGCAAATTCAATTATTTCTGCTAATTTTTCCCCTGTTTCCTTTTCCTCACGAGATCCCAGTTATCAAGGAAAACTGCCTTGCCTGATGCAGAATGCAACAAAACTGTGACATTTTTCGTATTTGCATTTTCATTTCTCCAGCCATCAATTAGCATAACTGAATGAGGTTCAAATATTATATTTTGTGTAAACTTATTAAAAATATTGTCTAATATTTGTCCACTCAAAGCCTTTCTGGACGGGATACGATAGCTTGGTCGCATATGCTGAATAAAGTTATGAAAATGTGTCGATTCAATTACGCTAAATGGAATGTTGCAACCAAAGAAAAATTTTCCCAGTAGTTCATTTGCCTTATTAATATCTTTAATAGACATCGTATCGATAAAAGATGTTAGTGAACTCGATGGTCTAGATTTAGATCTAGAAGAAGAACAAGTGGATGTGATTTCATCGGCTATAAAATCGTAATTTGTATTTTCAGTATTTTCTTCTCGATCTAATAGTACTTCATCTTCGGGTGCTTTAGTAGTACTACTAGAAGTACTAATAAAAGTATAATTAGTACTATTGTTAGTATTACTACATCTACAACTACTGTTGCTTTCAGAATCACTGTCAGTCTAAGTTATAACACGACTTATTTTAGTAGCATGTTTTGGTTTAATTTGTTCTGACTGTGACTTTGGGATTTTTGAAACTATATTTTGCCTTTCTTCTGAAGTATTACGATTGCGGTTGGGGTGAAACTTGCATGTATTTCTGTGCATAGAGAGACGGCTTGAACTTGTATTATGAATTTTCTTGTCACATACGGTGCACAGAGCTACAAATTTCGTATCTTCTTTTATTTTTTTAAAGCCTTGAGCCCATATTGGGTGGTTTGGCCGACCTGAACTCATCTGAAAAAAAAAGTAACTCAGTACTCCAGTAAATGGTATGGTTTGCGGCTTTGGCTTACGTTACTCAAACTTTAAGCCTAAAATTATCAAATTAAAATTAAAAATTAAAACACTAGCTTGACTAGCTAACAGTAACCTGTACGGACACTGTACACGTACAGTAAACATAGTAATTAGTAAAAAACGAAGAGGAATACAATAAAATTTGCACTTACCGTCTGCTCAGTTCACTCTGCTACTTCTGCAGTTCACAAATTTCACAATTACAACTCAAACAACACTTCATAAGTTTTTCATCATAATAACTTGGTAACATAACCGATAACAGCTCAACAGAACAAAGTGATCCTGCTTAAACAAGAAAACAAGTTTAAGTCTAAATTTTAAGGTTATGTTTACATGACAATCATGACATGTGCATGCAACATGTGGTGCTATTACAAGTATAAAACCGTATAATACGGTATAATACAGTCTTTTTATTACAACCTATAATACGTTTTATACGCCAGTATAATACTGTATAATACATGTAAAGTATAAAACCAATTATACCGTATAATTCCCAACCCTGCTCATACGGATGAAAGTCTCACATTCACACACCAGGTAAAGGGAGGTTTCTGGCTTTTCCCGTATTATTTGCCAGTACCGTAACTGGTTGTTGATTTCCTCCTGAATTACCTCTGTAGTAGTACTACGGAAGGGTTCAGGTCTTACGAGGGGTTTCAATCCGCCCTTTTTCGGTCCTCTCGTTTCCTAGTATGCCAGCATGGACTAGTATCTACACTAATACTGGCTTTGTACCTTTCCCCAGCGTGTTCATGGCCTGGACACAATTCAGTACCAGAGCCTGCAGGGCCACGTATTAAGAGCCCAGTAGCTAGTATATTAGCTAATCTCTTTAATAGTTCGGCAATTTAGAAGATGGTCTTGTGCATTCTTAGTCTATATGATAGCACCAAGTTGTCCACACTCCACAGCCCGGACTACTACTCCAGCACTATACTGTTTCTTGGACCTATCTGTGTAGTAGATCAGGTTATTTAACTTAACTTCCCACTTTTTCCATTGAAATCTGGTGAGAAAAATTACCCTATAATTCCTCTCAACTGCATAAATAGGGGAGACTTTATTCCGAGCCATACTCCCAATCATTATAGGGCACGTTTCGATTCCTGTTAGAATGGCAGTTTGCTTCTCTCCGCTCAAACCATGAGTGTGTATCTGTGCCTAAAAGCCTCTGCCATCGCCTTACTCATCACTAAGAGGTGTAGAGGTGACAAGTCCAACAGTGTCCCCAGTGCAGCGGTTGGAGCAGTCGTCATCGCCCCCGTAATTCTCAGGCGGACAAAGCGTTGAGTCTTCAGCAGCCTGATTTGTCTTTCTTAAATTAGTGTGCGCCTCCACCACATAAGGTCTTGTAGAGCCAGTGAATCACCCTATTCCTACACCTCTAATTCCGGCCAATATTCCGTTTCCAAGTCACAAGGCCCAGGTAGCTTTAATTGCTACCCTCGGAACATGTAGTTTGAATGTGAGTCTACTATCCAAGATCTCTCTCAGACATTTTACCTCTCCCACCTTTTCGAGAAGGATCCCGCCGAGACAAACAGGTGGCCTCGTGAGCGTCGTTTTCCAGGTAAATGCGATTAGATCTAAAGAAATGGATACTATTTGTGTAACATTGATGAGTATAAAGTGTAGAGATGAGTAAAAGCATATACCTGACGGCTAAGCCGGTTGAAATCCTGTTTATCAAAGCGCAAGCTATTTCTTTCCTCATGAAAACTACAATGTTAAAAATATTCGTCACGGTTCCAAAGACGCAAATGACGATAGTAATATAACCGTGACAATCTACATATACTTTTATATACGCCACTACAGACACTACAAACATTACGTAATCTACCTTCGTCGTCAGTCTTGTTACCGAATGTTTAAAGCAGTGGATTTTGTAAGTTTCGTTGAAATCAGCCACTACACTTGTGTAATTCTGCTTCATAATTGTGAATTTCTTGATGTAAAAGAATTTTAGAAGAGATTCTTCGGGCATTCATTTTTCAAAGACGAACGAAATTGATTCTTGGCTTTTACAACACCTTTAGTATCCCTGGTACACCTTTAGTACTAGTAACCCTATTCGAAAACGATAAAAAATCCTGCTTTAAAAAAACCTTCTCTCAATTTTTTTCATATAAATAAAATGAAGAGTACAGGAATAATCAATATTAGAGCATTTTATTTTGGGATATTAATTCAGTTTTAATTTATTGTTTTCTTGATCACGTTTTGTCTACGTTTATAGCACCCGAGAAGTGCTGTAACAGATCATCCCCCCGAATTCACTTTATTTTCTATAATAAGTATCAAATTTATTCTACCCTTTTTAGTCACCCTTCCAACAAGAGCAC
This sequence comes from Digitonthophagus gazella, assembly GCA_036711955.1. Taxonomy (NCBI): domain Eukaryota; kingdom Metazoa; phylum Arthropoda; class Insecta; order Coleoptera; family Scarabaeidae; genus Digitonthophagus; species Digitonthophagus gazella. The sequence continues at coordinate 20,636,885 of JASCIT010000006.1, read as the reverse complement.
TGTATGTACAATTCGGACAAATGATACAACTCCATTAAATATTCATTAAAAACTTCTCTTTAGTGCAGATGTTAATTAGAACGTAACTCGTAATGAACGCTGATTGTTACAGAACGAAACAACTTTAGCCATTTTTGAAACTTTCTACTATTTTATACCATATATAAAAATTTATTTATTTTGAACTTTTAAGCAACTTTATCTAGAAGTGTTTAACAGTATAGATTTAATCTCGAGAATTATATGGCTTGATAATTCCCTTTGAAAAAATTCGATTTGTTGTCATTTCCTGACCTGTTTACTCAATTAAGTTGATCAAGTTCCGCTCAATTACATTTGTCCAGATCTGGCAGTGAATCTTACTGCTCTGGCAACTGTGAATCTTAATAACCGTCCATTATGATTAAACCCTGCTGATTTTATCCTGCGTTGCGGCAACTTCCGCACATTTTATAAACAATTGTAAGCAAATTGTATCGCGAATTTCAGTTCAAAACCCTTAATCGAAAACGTTTTAATTGCGACGCTATCTGAGTTTCAAATTGTCACGAAGTTAGAAATTCGATTGCTTCATTAAAGTGCTCTTGTGGACCTAAGTAAATTGGATTTATTTCACTTAAATTTAGTCGTTTTGTCAACTGCACTTTTATTATTAAGTACTAGTCTTTTAAGGGTTTTCTCAAAATTTTGATAAATCAATGATCTCACAAGGCAACCACTACCAGACCTGTGACCGCCAGATTTTTCACAAAATTTTTTTACAAGTAGGACAGATATTTGAATTTTTTGGTAAAATATTAGACAAATGGTCAGGTATTTTCGACAAAAAAATCAAACATTTTTTCAAACAGAACGTGCTTTTTTAACCGTATGATTGCTAGGAGACGCGAAAACTTGTGGCGTACTCCGTTTGGAGTTCGCGATTGGCTCCCAAAACTAATAATGTTTCTCGGGCGCCACCTTTTTAAAGAAGTAAGGTCTTCTGTATCCTCGAGTAGCTTTTAGACAGTGGAGAAAAAAAATGTCCAGGGTTTTAACGGGTTAATGATGAAAGGAATATAGAACGGGAAATTGAAATGCAGATTTAAACAATATAAAAACAATCTTTATTGAAACCAAACTCAAAATCTTTAATAAACAGAAAAGAGGGGAAATTTACTTTATTCAAAAAAAAAAAGTCGAAATTGTTTTAAAATAAAATCGGAGGGGATTTCTTATTTTATTAGCAGAGACTTTCTGATAATTAACAAAATTTTGATTTTCTTAAAATAATTAAACCGGTATAGCAACGGTACAACAGGTTGCAATAGAAGAAAATTTTGCTATAGGAATTCTCAACGTATAGCAAAATAGAAATAGATGCTGTAGGAATTCTCGCGTACAGCGGAAAGAAGATTTTGCTATAGGAATACTCAACGTATAGCAAAGAGAAATAGATGCTGTAGGAATTCTCGCGTACAGCGGAAAGAAGATTTTGCTATAGGAATACTCAACGTATAGCAAAGAGAAATAGATGCTGTAGGAATTCTCGCGTACAGCGGAAAGAAGATTTTGCTATAGGAATACTCAACGTATAGCAAAGAGAAATAGATGCTGTAGGAATTCTCACGTACAGCGGAAAGAAGAGAGTTTTGCTATAGGAATACTCAACGTATAGCAAAGAGAAATAGACAAAATAAGAGAATTAAAAAAAAAAAAGGAAAAGTCTCTACTAATAGGAAATAGCGTACTTACGAAAAATAAAATCTGTGCGATTTTCGACGAACTTTCGGACTACGGTCGCACACTATGACGGCGTCAGAAACTAAGAGAGCAAAATCAAAATTTTTGGGCCTTTTATAGGCGACGGGGTTGAAAACTTGTTCAGATTGAGTGGGAGAGATCTTTTCTGCAGAAAATTATTACCAAATATGGTAAAAATGCAAATTACGGGACGTTCTAATTATTCTAGCGGCTTCAAACTTACAGAAAATGAATTTTAGGCATATCTTTATCCTATGATGTTTTTTAAATGGTTAAAATCGGCTTATTAACGCTTAATTAATTATTAATTACAAGCAATTAAAATCTTATATAGTTTATCGTTCGGCTCTGGTCAAAATACTAAATTTCATAAGTTACAAGTTTTATCGAAAAATTAACATTTCAAAAGTTATACAAACTTAAAAGTAAAACACCACGTGCATTGATAAATTAATACTTAATGACTATTAATCAGCAGCGAAATTATACAAAAGTAAAACACAAGTGCGAAGCATTAACATTTTTATAAATAGTAAACGTGTAAAAGTGCGGAAGACTTCAATAAACTAAGTTTTTGTCAAAAATTTTACAATTATGAATTAATTAATATAACTTGTTAATGACTAATCAGCGGGATACGAAAATAGTTCAACATTCATTATGATTGGTTTATAACAAAATGTGATTAGATTTATATTTCGGACGGGTTTAATTCCGCAGTGACTAATTAAGATCAGTCAATTAACATACAAGACTTATTTATTCAAAAGTAATTCTTCTGTTGGGCGGAAGAGCAAATCTTAAATTAGGGATACATTGCAAGTACAATAATTTATGTGGACTTTATATGGTCAAAAATTAAGGAAATTAATAAACGGCGTGGTAGAAGTCTATTTTTAGAACATTTTTGTTTACTTTTATTTATTTATGAAAAGGTCGGATTTTAACTTTCTTTATAGTGTAACACCTAGCCAAATTCTGGTAGCGCGGTTTGACTAGATGTTAATGTTTAAAAGGATTGTTAGTAAAATAAAACGAACTGAAATCTTTTAAACCTAATCTAATGAAAACAAATTTACAATAATTCAATGTTACAGGGCTTCTTACAATTGACTTAATGATTCTTTAAAAAGGGGAGCTGATAGTTTTAGGCCGAAATAATGAAAATTACTAAATCCCTAATTTGACATCTACTCGCAATCTTAATCACGATAAACCGCGGAAATGAAATGAAGGTATAAGGAAACAGACTTACCCAGAATTACTCCTTGAAAGAGATGTGTCACTAAAAGACCCGTGATATTTATAACAAGTTTTTTCCTTGTTCGCGCGCGTTAGCTGTCCGAAACTGACTGACTTCACCCTCTCGGGCCAGTCACCTTCGGTGGCTAAACTTTATCAAATCGCTAATATCGCATTTTTTTTACTATCTTTCTTTTCCTTTACCAAAAGGAGTAACTCTGTTTCCCTCTATTAACTTTTGTCCAAATTGACTTTAACGTACTTTGAACCGATGAATAGACAAAAAGGTGTCCTAGTTCTGCAGGCATTCACCTGGTACATAAATGACATTAGACTTGCTTAATTGTCTACTCATCAGTCTGGTGATTAAGTTGCAGTTTTGCAATGTTCTAATTATTTGTTAAATTTTTATTTTATTTAATTTAATTTTAATTTGGATCGTTACATAGCTTCCCCTTTTAAAGAAGAAGAATCCACTCTAGTCGGGTGGTTCTTCCTTCTTACAATTAAAATACAATTATTTAAAAAAAAAATTAACAAAAGTTTGTGACTATCGCTTTATTAACCTAATTTGCTGACCTAACCCACGGTCGGAATTTCCATGTATACAGTTGCGTTGGTCTTGGCGGAAATTACTCTCTCAACGTTCACATTGTTTTTATTTATTATTATTTTTTTTTTTTAATTGCCCATTTTTTTTATCGCGCACATCTCACAACTGTTGTCTGTTGATATCGATGCCTTGATGCTGGTTGATGTTTATGCTGCATGGCCCCTCTTTGGTTTTTTACTCTTCTGTCCAATGTTTCTTGTTATGCGAAATGTTTGTTGTGGATGCGGAGACAAAGGATTCCTTTAAGGTCGGATCAATTGTGCTTATAATAGGATAAGACTTGGCTGAATGTAATGTTGAGGACGCCAGAGGATTGAGGGAGGTTGAGGATAACGGAGCGCTTTCGTCTGGTTTGTTAGTATTGTTTTGAGGGTACAGACCGTTTGGCATGTCTGTACTTTTTGTAACTTATATTCGTTTCTCTGTACCACATGGACTTTCTTCATTTCTTCTTTAAATGCCGGAGGATATCGATTCGACTTCCTAGTTCTGCAGGCATTCTGCAGGCGTTTTTACTGGAATGCGCTTGATTTGCAAAACAGCGTTTGTTGCTGTAGGTCATGGCGGTGTCGTTTTTCGTATTGTAGTGTAAGTCTTGCGAGTATTCTTCACCGTTTGTGTCATCATCAGAAAAATCCACATGTTTGTTAACAATCACGTGTAGCGGATAACCTTGTGTAATTACTCCATCTGTTGAAGTATAACTTTCCGCCTGTCCGAGTGAATGATGTTTATCTATAGAGATACTATTATCCTCCACATTCGGTGCACGGTCGTTATCCACATCTATTTTATCAATCAATTTTTCGCTAAAATTCTTTTGAAGAGCGTCTTTGTAAATCTCAACTTCGTAGTTTTCTTGAACTTTTGTGTCCTCTTTCTCTTCTACAATGTTCGTATGTTTGTCTTCACTATCCTGAGCGTTTTTTTCTAGATTGACGTCTTCACAGTAATTAATACGATTCTCCCCCGTATTTGCTAAACCGTAAATGTTACTTACTTCCTCATCTTGTAGGAAAATGGGTATATTGTAATTCCACATAATTAACGTATTACTTGAGTAATCTATGTTTCCTTTGAATTTCGAAAGAAAGTCTCTGCCAATTATACCGTCCATTTGTGAACAGATGTTGTCATTACAAATAATAAATTCAAATCTGCAATCAATTATCGATTTTGTTGCTCCAACTTCAACATCGACTATCCCTGTCGGATGGAATGAATGTCCTGTTATTCCCGTAAGGTATAAACCTTCTATGTCGCGAATATTATCCATTACCAGTACACGTTCCTTTAAGATGGAGATAGCTGATCCGGTATCTAACAAAAATTTTACTAATTGACCGTTGACAAAAAAATAAACAGTATTGGCAGTTTGTTGAACAGTGTAATCTTCTATGTGTGGAATTGATAATATACAAGGGTTATTTACGATCTTTGATTGGGCTCGTTGGACCGGGTGGACACCAACCGCCCGTGAGAGTTTAAAGACTGTACTTGTACTTCATTGACCTTTTCGAATTGGTCACGTTGTTCTCTGTTAACTCTTGTGTTAGCAAGTCGGTCATCTTGAGGGTTTCGGTTATAAGAGAAATTATTCTTCGCGCGGAATGGCTTGCTTTCGTTATTTGATCTAGTATGGTGCATATCTTCGTTTTTATATTTTGGAGAATAATTTATGTTGGGTTTGGAGGACGAATATTTAGGTTGTGACGAAAATTTGTTAGTATTTTTCCATCCTTGATGACCCTGGTTGAAACGATTATTATTGTGTTGTCCTTTACTTTGAAACTTATGCTGGTCATCAATTCGAAATCTCTCGAAATTGCTTACAAAGTCGTTGCGTCAATCTCTCACACGATATCTGCAATTTCTGGCAATGTGGTTCTGTAACCCACAAATATAACACGCCATACGGTTCTGTAAGGAAAATACATTTGCGGACGAATTTTTTCCTAACATTGAATCACTAAGTTCCTGTTGTTTCGCTTATTCTTCGGCTATTTCCAATGTTAAATTTGGAGTTCTCATTAACAAGGGGCCTAAGGTTTTAATTAATTCTTTTCTGAGTCCTAATCTGAACTGATTTAATACAAGCTCTTTACATTTTGTTTTTAACCCTGGTTTTTCTACCTCTGATGCTGTAGCTAAATCTTCTTGTAGTAATTCGCTCCTTATCGTTTTTAAACGTATAACGTAGTTGGAAACCGACTCATCAAATCTTTGAAAACATTTCCCTAAACGTAAAAGAGTTTCCCCAGGAACTTTCGACGGTGAAAATTTTTCTACGAATTTCCGTTTAAAATCCTTATATGTTAATGCGTTTAAATCCGGGTCTGATTTAAAAAATCGAAATGCATCTCCTGTTAACCTGTATTTTATTAGTTTTAATGTAGTTACTTCATCCCAATCGTCTAAAGCTGATCGTTGCTCAATTTTCTCAAAGTATTCTTTCGGATTTGACCTGCCATTATAACTCTCTAACGTATTAGCTAACATTCCGAGGGTAATAAACGGTTGTACATTCTGTACGCTTGGTGATAATTCCTCATTTGGCATTTTATCGTTTAATTTTATAATATCAATGCAAAATAGATAGAAATCGGAAAGTTAAGTTTGCGTAGTAGATTAATAGATTTCCTGCCCTTTGCAGAATATATACACATGGTAGATTACAATCAAAGTGTTAAAATTGCGTAACTAAATTAGTAGATTTCCTGCCTTTTGCAGAATGTATACACACGGTAAATTATTACAAAAGACTCTAGCTAGTAAAACTGATCAAATTTAAAAGTTTTTATCATAAGGTGCCAAAATTAAAATTTTTACTAAAGGTTTAACTCTCGATATAAAAGAAAATTAAGTTTCCGCTGCCACCAATGTAACACCCAGCCAAATTCTGGTAGCGTGGTTTGACTAGATGTTAATGTTTAAAAGGAGGGTTAGTAAAATAAAACGAACTGAAATCTTTTAAACCTAATCTAATGAAAACAAATTTACAATAATTCAATGTTACAGGGCTTCTTACAATTGACTTAATGATTCTTTAAAAAGGGGAGCTGATAGTTTTAGGCCGAAATAATGAAAATTACTAAATCCCTAATTTGACATCTACTCGCAATCTTAATCACGATAAACCGCGGAAATGAAATGAAGGTATAAGGAAACAGACTTACCCAGAATTACTCCTTGAAAGAGATGTGTCACTAAAAGACCCGTGATATTTATAACAAGTTTTTTCCTTGTTCGCGCGCGTTAGCTGTCCGAAACTGACTGACTTCACCCTCTCGGGCCAGTCACCTTCGGTGGCTAAACTTTATCAAATCGCTAATATCGCATTTTTTTTACTATCTTTCTTTTCCTTTACCAAAAGGAGTAACTCTGTTTCCCTCTATTAACTTTTGTCCAAATTGACTTTAACGTACTTTGAACCGATGAATAGACAAAAAGGTGTCCTAGTTCTGCAGGCATTCACCTGGTACATAAATGACATTAGACTTGCTTAATTGTCTACTCATCAGTCTGGTGATTAAGTTGCAGTTTTGCAATGTTCTAATTATTTGTTAAATTTTTATTTTATTTAATTTAATTTTAATTTGGATCGTTACAATAGAAAGGAAACTAAGGGAAATGATAAACTGAAAAATCTGACTTTAATTAGTTAATTACGGAAAATAAAATGAAATGGAAAAAGGGTGGTCTATGCAAGGGGTTTAATAATTTCGAAAATATAATAAAATTTTATCAGTAGTAGGTTTGGCTGCCTAATCGGTGGAACTTAAAAATAAAAATTCTATGGAAAATAATTAAACTAAATATTTTTTTGTAACTTCGTTACAAATTCTTCATTCATTTGTGTCGAAAACCAGGATGCAACTTTTTTGCGCTGCAAGTTTCAGTGTGCCTTTGTTGTACCACTGAAGTAAACGAAGTCTGATCTCATATGTACTTTGCTAAAGTCAACATCAAGTCAAAATATTTCCCGCAGCTTTCGACGGTTCTTACAAGAATTGCTTAGCAGTCAAACATTTAAGAAATAATAAATGTAATAGTAGATTTACAACGATTAAAGATCGTCCTTACTGATATTCGAATTACGCGCGATACGATGGATAGCTGTTGTAAACAATACTGAAACAACGATTAACTGCTTACCTATATCAAAATTTATAATTGCAAGATTTTTTCTCGAAAATGCCTGGTCATTCGCTCACCTATGTGAAATTAGCATCCCAGTCCCCTCATATGACATTCTACATGTATAAAAATACTAATTAATCGGTTACCCGTTAAAATATCAAATTACAAATTATTACAAAATTAAATAAAAAACTACATAATAGAATACTAGTTTGGAAAATTGATTTCCTTCATTGGTTGTTAACTGCGAATTCGAATTCTAAGGCTGGAAATTACGCAATTTCGTTTCCTTCCGATCCAGGTCTTTCGCAAATCGACGGTCGAAGTAGGAAGTGAACTTTGTCTTTTTATTTGTTGGATTTTATGTTAGCGTTTTTTCTTGTTTGGGAAGTAAATTTCATGAAGTGGAAAGAGAACTAACTTCTGCAGATAGTATAACGAACAACCTTGGCTTCAACTAAAACCTCTCTGAAAAGAGGGCATTGAATTTCGAAGCTGCATCTGTTAGACAACAGGTTGTCCCGGTATTGATCTTTCCATCATCGAGTTAGAGTAGAATCCGGAAAGCGACGATCCCTGAATTCTATCGGGGATTGACAATCACAAAGAAATAGGGACTTGCAGCATTTCCGGTATAAACAGGTAGCACTTTGGGTAAATTTGCACCAGTAGATCTAATTACATTGTTTAACGAACTTCCTCGGGATGTTATGGCATTGATTTAGATCCGGAAACGACATCATGCGTTCGGGAACTTCTACGAACACGTCAGATGTTTGGCTGACAGCTACTTTAGTACTAATTAGTCTTATGCATTGAGGATGTTTATAATAACGTAACTGATCTTTGATTTCTTATTTACTTACCAAAAAAAAATCCAAATACGTGACTTTTTTCAAAAGTTTAATTAAGTTTCCACTTTACATAAAAGAATTGGTGCGTTAAAATAGCTATTAGAAGAAATGAAAACAAAAATTAAGGATATTAAAATAATTTTCAAAAACAATGTTATCGATACAGTTTCTTTAAATGTAAGTTAATTTTTGTGTGGCGGATAGTGTAATTTTGAAAAATTATCCTGGAACACCAAAAATTATATTAAATTACTTTCTGGCAGTCATTTCAATAATTAACCCTATTTACTACATATCGAAAGTTTCAAATAATAAACGTTATCGATTTTTATTTTTTTTTTATTACTAGCAAAAGGCTGGTACACAAAAGACTTTTTTTACACATTTCAATGAATTATGGCGTATCAAAAAAGTTTCGTTAACATATTTGTTATACATATAATGGCTTTGATAAATCACCATATTTTGTACGAACTATTGAATAAATACATAAAATGTAAAATAAAAGCATAAATGGACTATTTCGGCATTTTTGGGAGTTAAGTTTAATCGAAAGTACGTCGGCCCTAAGTACTTGAAATGCATTTAAAAATGTTCAAATCTTCTCCGTTTTCACAAAATTTTCTGTTAAAATTTAAATTTAATCCTCGCCTGTGACGTCACAGGGAAGGCACAAAAAATAGTTAGATCCGGCAACACAGCCGTAGTTCCTAAATCTTGACCCCACAGTTTGGTTGGTACCTGCGTAGCTATGTTCATTGTATTTATAAGTGTGAGTAGTTCAACACGTGTGACAAGTGACGTTTTACGTGCGTTTAATAAGTTGATGTTATTTTGCTAGTAGACTACAACGTTACCTTTCAACTTTACTTCCTTGCATTTCTGCACCAATAAATTGGTGATTTTCGTTGAAAAACCTCATCACCGCTACTGTCTACTGTTGGTAAATTCCGTGAGTCGGCTTTTATAAAGTCAGCTTTCAAAATACTCATTTTTACGAAAAAATGTTCAAAAATTAATGACGCGTTTTCACCTTGTTTACAAACACAGGCGGATGACAGACCCAAAACTGACAGGCAGAGTAACAACCATCGCTTAAATAATGTCCCTAGGTATAAGACAGCGTTGCCTGTTTTCCATTTCTAGGTAGGCGGCAAAGAATGACCCGTTTGAAGTAGGAAAATTTTTAATAATTATTTTCTTCATTGTAACGTACCGTGTAGTTCTGAGAAACAATAAAGTAAGGTACTTGATACCTGAGGATCATAAAACAGCCCTTAGTTTTTGGAAAATCCACCGTACCGTAATAGTCCATTACGATGAATGTTAATAAAATATCTTTATTAAATATAAATCTTTTATCAAATGTGGTGTAATGAATTTTGATGAACGATAGTTCATGCAATGAATCTTTTATAAATTAGAGCTTATTATACTGCAAAATTTATTTGACAGAGATTTTTTATAAAAGATCTTTTATAAAATCTTTGACAGTGTAATAGCGGATCACTTTTGTCGTGATGTGAAAGAATAACTACGGAAATCTAATTTAGACAAAATGATTCTGCTTCTCGTAAATAACGCTCCCGGACATCCCATTAATTTATCACAAATAGATGAAGATGTGAAAATAGAATATTTCCCTAAAATTCTTAAAATCTCCCTATTGTGTGCGTAGAACTTTTCGAAAACTTATAAAAGAAGGCCAATCGTCACCTTACGAATTTTGGAAAAAAATTAATATTAAGGATGCTGTGAACATTATAGACCAATCATAGGATGAGATGAAACCAATAACTTTAAATCGAGCTTGGAAATAAGTTTTACCAGATTGTATTACTCCTGCAAGTAGTAACAATAGCTCTGAAATCATTCTTCCAGAAATCAGACAAAACATATTACGTTTAGTAAAAGAAATTGGGGTTCAGTACTTAGACGAAGATTATATCGTGAATTTGTTGGATGCTGATCGTCATTCACTTTCCAATGATGAGTTAATGGAATTAGCAGAAAACGAAAAGGCGAAAGTGGAAGAAACAGTCAACAATTTAGCAATCCGACAACTAACTTAAAAAAATTATCCAGTGCACTTGTGCATTTTGAAAAGGGTATAATCATACTTCTTGAAAATGACCCTAATGAAAAATGTAGCGCTAACGTTTCATGTGGTATTAACTCGGTTATAAATTGTTATCAAGGGTTGAGAAAAGAAAAAGAGAAGGATGCAAAACAACAAACCTTAGATAAATTTTTCAATATTGGTCTTCAAACGACAATGGAAACTAAGAAAACATGCTATTTATCAGATTCAGAACAATGTTATATGTATTCATTATTATTTCAATATTCCTATTTTGTTTTGTTTATTATTAACTTAAATATTTTAATAAATTACTTTTCATTATATTAAATACTTTATTATTAATGTAATAAAATAAAAAACTACTTTGAAAAATAACTAAAGATTTGCATTTTTCTCATTGATATCTTTCGCTTTACGGCCCAATATCGAAGAACGTATCCCAGCCGTATAACGAGGTATGAGTGTAGTTGTGGGAAAATTCTGGTTTTATTTAATGAGAACACAATATGGCGCAGTCACAGGTGTGAAAGAGGTGCAATTTACCTGAACTAGCCTAATAACAAGTGAAAATTTGCATAATAAAGAGAGAATCGAACATAACTTAAAAATGACAGGTGTACGAATCCCTACTCAAATGTGCTTGAAAAGAAAAGTCGTAGAAAACTTCAAGAAATTTAAGCAAAAGTTTGAAATCTATGTGACACCGCTCGAAAAAGATAAGAAAAATGATGCAACTAAAGTGACAATTCTTTTTGATGGCATTGCAGAAAAAAGTGTTGAAATATGTAATAATTTCTCGTTTACTCAAGAGTATAAAAGAAAGTATGACGTGCTTTTGAAAGAGTTCGAAGAACATCTAAGCCCTAAGAAGAATTTAATATATGAATGGTTTAAATTCTACAATCGGAATCAAGGTGAACAAGAACAGTTTGATCAATTCTTACAAGATTTGAAAAATTGGTAAAATCACAAGAATTTGATGATGCTGATGAAGTGGTACGAGATAGAATAGTGATAGAAATAACATAAAGGTGTGCAAGAAAAATTACTAAATCGAGAAAATTTAATATTAAATCTGTAGTATGGTTGGGTTCGTTTATCGTTACAAACGAGTTAAAAACGTATACAATTTCTGACACAATTTATTCGTTTAGTTTTAATAGTTGTACAGTTTGTTCATGTAATGTAAATGTAATAGATTTGCGACAATTTGCGATGTAATCCTAAAGAAATATGTTACACAAAAATGACTACCGAATACAGTAAACTTTGTCCCGATTTTTTGGACAAGAGGTTGCAAAAATATAGAGCTTCAAAGTGAGTGGCCCACCTGACGGTGATAATAGCAGCCACGAAACGCGTAGGATTATTACTGTTACGCTACATTGAAAATAGGACATCGTATTTCCCAGAGTTGTATCAAATAATCCTCTCAAAATTGAAAACAGCCTTTGTAGCCATAATGAATGGCCAGGAATAAAATGAAATTCTTGCAATAGCGAAGATAATAAATAAAATAAAATTCTAAAATATTACTTAGCTATTAAATTATGTATTTAAAAAAGATTCAAAGGAAAACTCAAATTCTAATGAATTAAGGATTCGAACGGACCACCTTCCTCAGCCAAACAACAGCCAAATCTATTATACAATGCCTCTCGCATATTTTCAAGTTGATTCGGTGTAATGTTTGCACAATGTACAATAATACTCAGTTTTAACTCATCAAGAGAAGTCGCTCGTTCTAATGGCATGCAGTACAGGGTTTCTTTCAGAAAACCCCACAAAAAGAAATCATTGGGTGCCAAGTCAGGTGATCTGGGGGGCCATTTTATGGTACCATTTGTACCATATCCAAAAATTCTGTTACGCGTCGTTCATTGTGAACTAGGCAACCATTGTGTTGATACCAGACGTCATCGAAATCGACAGGAAGTAATCGAACTGTTGGATTATGTGATTTTGTAAAAGGTCTAAATATTTTATTTCGTTCAGGTTACCGTCGAAGAAAAAAGAACCTATGATGTGGTTGCCTAAAATTCCTGTCCAAACATTTAATTTTTTAGGATATTGTGTTCGCGTAGCAATACTCAAGTGTTTATTTTCCCGAGACCAATATCGTGCGACAGAAGAATTGTGTTTTGTATGCAACGAAAATGAGGACTCATCGGTAAACAATATATTTTTCAAAAAAAAATCGTCCTGATTTTGTTTTTCCATCATGGTCTCACAAAATTCCATACGTTTAATTTTGTCCTCAGGAAACATTTCTTGAGTCGTTTGAATTTTATGACAACGATAACCATTTCTTTTTAAACTTTTTCTCACTGTTCTATCGTCGATATCAACTTGTTTCACAATTTGTTTACTCGAACAGGGTTGTTCGGCAGCTGCGCACACGTTTATTTCTTTATTCGTCGCTGTTCGTTGATACGTGGAATAGGTGTTTCGCCAGTTTGGCGACACTTTCGACAATAATCTAACACACATCCAAATCTTTCAAATTTCTGAGTGATGAGGTTTATAGCGCTTTGTGTCGGAATCACTCGATTTTCGTATGCAACTATAATCAGATTGATTATTTCTTTCATTGAATGGCCTCCATAATACCACTTCACGATCTGTATTTTTTCTTCTGTTGTGTAATCTACCGGCAATTTGAACATTAAATTTCAATGCAAGAATATTACTTTTCGTGATTGCTTTTCGATGACAGTCGGATGACAGTTCGTGGGAAGAAGGTGGGAGGTTGGGCGACTAGGGTCGGGTCGGAAAAGGCGTGGTTAAATAATTATATCGCTCTTTATTTATCTAATACTTCCTATATGCTTCTCTGTTGCACGCATTATTTTTCTATAACCGCAACTTAAATTTCCAGATCTGTATAGGTATACCGGAGGCGTAAGATAATTGCTGTTGGCAACAATTCATTCAAGTCAGTGTTCGTTTATCTGCTTCGTATTTTCCGATAACGTATCACAATTTAATAAAGTAGTGCATTTTTCATAAGTTTTTATTTTGTAAGTATAATAATCGTGAAATCAACAAATATACTTATTTCCTTATAACAACATACTGTTAGTAAAATAATACTCTTAGTGAAAACCATCGTACGCAGTAAATAAAAATGTAATTTTAAATGATTCTTTTATTTTTTGAGATTGTACGAATCCAATTAATCGAAATATAGATCTTCTTTAATTCCTAAAAAATGATATTTCGATATTACCAAAAAATATATATTTGTCTAATTAAAATATTCACGTTTCCCAATTGCATATGTGATAAACTTCCCAATAAAGGTACTTCAACTCTTAATGTTCTTTGACTAATGGTGAGAAAGGTTAAAACGTCTCTTTGGGTTTTCAAGTCCGCGTCGTACCAGTTTAGGTTATAAACAGCTTTCGCGACGTTATCACCCTAAAATGAGAAAATATAACTGAAATAATTAAAACAAAGTAAAAAATAAATAATACCGCTTCAGTAAGCCTTTGCGTTGGGCAATGACAGTAAAACAACATTAAAACTGTCAAATTTATAATAATAAGCTCTGCCAAATTTGGACGCTATAAAACATTTAAAATTTAATCATTTCAAAGATCAATTTTATTTTATTACAAACCAATAAAAAACCTGTAGCATTTAAAATAATACAAGTTATGAGAGTCACTTTTGGTCCAACAATAATATATCTGGTGAAATCATTAGCCATTAGAAATAACTTGTATATGTGTTGATAATACGCGATAACTTCTTTCAGTTTAAAATTACTCGTTCGATTAAAACGAATATCCTCATTAATCATTAATGTAAGATGTTCCAACCGCAAAATTAATAATTTCAACACATAAGAGTATAATAATATCAAACCAAGGATAATTTGTGTAACCGTGATAAAGGAATATATTTGAAATAACACTATTACAGCTTGATGCCATGGTTTTAATTTAAAGGGGACGTAATAGAATATCAATAAATTACAAGTAAATCCTTTCTCGGTTGGAAACCATTGTGAATTGGTGCAAAAACTTTTATCAAAGAAAGCGCCATATGATATTAAGAAGATTACAATAAAACTTATATAATTAACAATTTTCAAAGCGGATCTATTATCTTTTTCAAGAAATTTCATTTGTTTCGGATAACCGAAATTATTAAAATCGCTTAATGCATCAATCAATTCGAACAGATTATTGCCACGATAAAGAAGTAAGACTTCCATTATTAAAAATCCTAGTCCTATTATTACAAATTGTAGATGGAATAAAAATTCGAGAAAAATTATTTCGTAATCTGAAAAAGATGCAGTAGATATTTTTCTTAACATATTATTATAAACTTACTTAAAAGATCTATTATTAGTGGATAAATACACCAAATAAAATTGATTAATACTAAAATAATTCCACCCAAACCTCGAATACCATTGTTACTAGGCCAAGATTGGTGTTTCCGAAAGTAACGTTGAAATAAATAAAAACCAAACGTTTTTGAAACTTTACAAGTTTTCCTTGCGGCACAAGAAACCATTTTTAATTTTACACACTTCACTTTTATATCAGGTAAGAACCGACCTTTTCAACTTACAGTTGGCAACCAATTTGATTAGACTTGATTTACTTCACCTACATACGGCACTTCCTTATTAGATATTTAAATATGAGAGGATGAACTTGGTTACAACAATAAATCGAAGGCATTGTCGTTAGTATAAATAATTACTGAGGTAATACACCGAAGTCAAATTGTAGATTAAATTCAATGAAACGGTAAGGAAAATTGTTCTCTAAAAAGGGCAAAACAGGTCAATCTTATTTAATAAGAAAATCATACATATATTTAATTTATAGGAACAGTTATAACGAAGATACCTAATTTCAATTCCGATTTCAAAATGAAAATCCTATTCTTTAGAGAACCAGTTTTACATCGGCTAGCTTATCACAATTTTCCTCTGAGAATTCCCCGAAATATAGGCCACCCCTTCTTCTCAATTTATATTTTCCGTTAATTAGAAGTTAGTGGAAGTTTAAATTTCCGCTATACCATCCGTCTCAACCTCACTTCAAGTTAACAAGTCGTCTCAGTACCGATTAATCAATAAATAGAAAAACACAAAGGTTTTCTAAAAATAGCTCAATTACACGTAAGTTTCGTTAATCATCAAATTAGAGAAGATAATTACCATTTTGGGACCAAGAATGATCTACACCGTTACCGACCAGGAGACCCTTCAAGAAACCAAGTCATCCGTCCAACGGGAGGAGGACCAATGAGAGTAATTAGTCCGATCTGCTAATGAGTGCGGAATTAGGCGTTCACCAAACATTTAGTTTGTCCTATTTGATTGCTTTCCTTTGGAATATCATGTTGAATAATTTTCATTGTCATACCTTCGTTGTTATGTTAGTTATAAATCTCTCAATAATAATTAGTCCTTTTTGTTAAAAACAACCTTTCAATTAAGTCATACGAATAAGTTGTAACACAACACAACAATGTTAATGTGTGTTTGAGCACATTAAAGGTGCTCCATCAGTAGCTGCTGCAATTACATTAGAAGTATGTATTTGAAACTTTTCAAAGACATTTTTAAGGCACGAAAATATATGTTCTCCTCTTGAATATGTTTCCCATTACTCCTCAGTAAGGAGTTCTTCAGTAATAGCTTCTTTTTTATCGCTGTAATGGCGAGCGTAAATCATTAATATGTTTTATCTTCGAAACGTTGCCTCATCCAATTGAATAGCCAATTTACTCTTTTGCAGTTTACTTAATAAAAATGCTTTTATATCTTCCGCCATTTCATCGATGCGAAGCTGAACACTGCTGTTACTCAAAGCAATGCTTGGCTGTATTGGGCCAAACCTGTGAACAACAAATGTCACACTTACCAATTTAAGTTTAATAGGTACTGTCACTTGTAGGCAACTCACTCTTGTCGGCTTCGATGATTGATTTACCACTAACTGTACTGAATTTCACGTTTTAACTGTTATGCTCCTCAAAAAGCAAGGGACTTTCTCGGTTTTTCAATCGCCAATTATACAGAGTCTTGCCCCTTTTTTGTAAGTATGAATAGTCGTGTTCAAATCAACAATAGTAACAATGCATGATAAGTTCCTCCGTCTTCTTCCCTTGGGGCCACCAAGAAGGTACAACTTCAAGGAATTAAAGTCGGGAACCATCACGTCCGTCCTCGCTTTACCCGTCATGTCTAGGGCATTACAGGTGCGGAAGGAGGAGGGTGTCTTAATACTTCAAGAGGCACCTCCCTCTAGTGTTCCATGGTTTCAGCTTATCCGCCCTGCAGAGGGAATCGGTTGCTTATTGTTGTCAGTTCATCGTCAGTAATGTGAAAACTGTTGGGGGGGGGGGCTCTTGAGCCTGTATGGGTTTGTCTTCTCCATGTGTCTGTCAGATTTATGGTGGTTTATGGCAACAGTGCATCCACAACCCGTTTCTTCGCCTTAAGTATTTTAGTGATAAAGTCAACTACCGCGTCCCACGTTTCTTGGTCATCCAGCATCTTGACCACGACATTGTCCGGAGTCAAAGCCCCCACTTTAGTAGTTAATTGCGCTCTTTCCAATCTCCAGTGGTTGCAATGGAAAAATGTATGTTCCGCGTCGTCGATTTCTGAGTCCGCAAAAATACAGGTTGAAGTTTCTGTTTTTCTGATTGTGTGTAAATTTTCATGAAATATCCGTGGCAAGTGAGAAACTGGATCAGGTAGTAACCCACCTCTCCGTGACGCCGATCGCTCCAAATCTTAACATCTGGTATTAACCTCGCCGTCCACCTTCCTCTAATTTCAGCGTCCCATTTGGTTTGCCCGGTGTGATAGGCCTGTTCACATGCTTCCCGCTTAGCCGTCGCTTTGTCTGTAGTTGTTTTGCTTTCATAGATGGTTCTCCTTAGCGAGGCCATTAAGTCTAGCGGGAGTGTCCTTGTTACTACCTATACTGCCGGTCGCGACACCGTTCTGTAGGCACTGGCGGTTCGTAGCATCCCCCTCCGCTGGATATTGCATAGACGTTTCCAATCGTCGTATTTTCGCAGTTGGGCCCCCGACGTTCGCCATCATCCTTGACAGATTCGAAACAACTCTAGCCGCTTTATCGCAGGCTGTTCTAATGTGTTCCGTAAAAGAGACTTTGTTGTCAATGGCCAGACCCAGATATTTCGTGTTTCTTCTAGAGCGGTTTTTGAAGATGAGTTAAGAAAATTTTGTTAGTCCGTTTCCTAAAAAATTGGCTATTGATTTCTTCCTAAACTTCCTTTAATTTCCTCTGTGTTTCAGGAATGTCCCTAGCTAGGATAACAGCCGCTATGTTGTCTGCGTAGTCCATCAAAAAGCAATCGGCGGGCATTTCAATCCGGAGGACCGTGTCGTAGAAGACGTTGAGGGTCGGCCCCAGAACAGAGCCTTGAGCGACTCCGCATGGCATTTTCCTAGTCACTTGCCCATTGGACGTGCTGTAAGTAAGTATCCGGTCCTTGAAATAGTCTTCAATAATTCTCGTTATGTATGCTGGCATGAGAAATCTCTCTCTGAGAGCAAGTTGAATGTCGTCCCAACGTGCAGAGTTGAATGCATTTCGAGTTTTGCCCTTACTAATAGAGGGCATGTTAATAATCTTTTAATGTTATAAATCTTTTCGAATGGTTCTACTTATAACAGAAACATACCACTTTTGAAAAATAAAAAAATATATTGGCCATGAATATACATTGGTAAAATTTGAAATTAAAATTCTCGATTAGAACACTGTTAGAACAGTTACAATACAGATACTGAAATTTAAACTCAGTTATTTATACTCAATATTTGTTTAATAATAGTAAAACATAGTTTCCAAATAGTGTAATAAAAACTTTTGTAATAACAACTTCAGTTAATTGATATAGTTTGAAACCTTTAAAAGACTATTGACCCATAAAGGTTTATCGACCCCCTATCGACTCTTAAAGCTTTATCGACCCCATAACATTATCTATCGACCCCCTAGGGATCGATATCGACCCCATTGAGAAACGCTGGTGTACAAAGATTCAAAATTTCAAGTTAGTATGGTCATCTCTTCTAGGGGTTACACTTTTTTTCTTGACGAACTGTTTACATATGTATTTTTTAATACTTATTTTTTTACTGTGTCGCCTTAGATTTACAAAAGATAATTTGACAATATAGGGATACAAATCGACGTATACACGGTTCCGCGAAAGATGTCTCATGTGTCATTACTTGTTATTTCAAATTCCATCAGTTCTTTGCGCCAATTGATTCACTCACGAAGGCTTAACAAGGTTTATTTAATTGCTTCCGATATTCGAGGCTAGCAGTGAGGCTAGTCGAAACATATTGTTAGAAGAAATTCATATGGATCGTCTGAAACCATTGAAAATTGTGAAATGAAAGCTCTTTCCAACATCTGAAGATGCCGTAAGCTGTAACAAACCGCATTTAAGAATTAATAAGGTACCGTCGGGTAATAAGGCCAGGATAAATTTATTTATTTATTATTCAATAACGTACAAACATATTCAACATTTGACTTACAACAAAGGTAACTGATGTAATTATTTTTCATGAATTTGTTGAAATACAAACACAAAAAAGTATAATAACGCCTAAGAAATAGAATTAAAAAAAAAATTGGCTTTAGCCTTATTACCAATGTAGCCAGGTTATAAGGCCAAACTTAGTACTTGAAAATTTGGTGTATAAAAAAATAAGTAAAGTAGCTCTTCTTAAAGAATGTCAAAAAAGAGATATTCAAAAACATTACATAAACATTCAGAACAAAAATAACGTTTTGGTTTCATTACAAACCCAGGCGGGTTATAAGGCCAAATGAAAACAAAGAAGATAGGAAAAGTTATGGCTGGCATTGCGGACAAATAAATTCTTCCCTGTCGTTTTCAGTATGGCCAGCGCATTCCTCATGCATCCATGTTTTATATGATCCACAAGATGGCATATTAGCTACATAATTGTTATCACATACAGAGCTTTTTTAGAACTGTCGTTGTTGAATATACCCCTTTCAACTTCCTGAGCTCGATAATTCGATGCTTTCTTCTGTGCCGTAATTTTAACTGATTATATATTGGGAGATATGAGCTGTTCAGAAAAAGAATTGACTTTCCTTTGTGCTTCACTTTGTTTTAGCTGAGTTAATGGAATTTCATCTTCTGGATCCCAGCGGTCTTCCATATTGGTGATGTGGTTATAGATAGATTGGGAGTAGTTTAGATTCAAGTGGCGCTGTGTAGGAAGACTAGGAGCAAATGCATGCTCTGGTATCACATTTTTGTCGAAGGGATAAATCGTGATGTGTACATCGTAGAACTTTCTCATATGATATCAGGTGATTTGTTTTTAAATGCATTCAATAGTAGAACAGACTTGAAAGGCTTAAATGCCAAATATTTAAGAAAATGTCGAAAAAGTTTTGGCCTTATTACCAGTCTGGCCTGGTAATAAGGCCTGGGTCTTATTATCTGCTTTATACGTTTATACTTTCTGAGGTTATCTAAATTCACTAAATAAACAAACAATTCAAATAAACAATTTGTAAGTGTCCCTTAGATTACATTAAACATATTTTTCATAGTATAATCACAAATATATTGAAGTAATGAAAATATCACTTTCTTTCCTTCAGGAAATTTTATATCACGTTGCTCAAAATTTCACCTAACTGCTATACGGCCTAATGTCATAAAATGGAATGGCTGCTGCGTTTAACCCTCGTGTTTTTTTGGATTAGTTGAAGTCGTCTTACGTATTGGAGGTGTTGATCGCAAGAAAGATTTATTTTAATCGGCAATATAGTAGTATGGCCTTATAACCTGCATGGCCTTATTACCCGACAGCACCTTATAGATTAATTTAAGTACCACCACATTGTATGGTCATGGGAGTCTGAAGACTCGATCGCGAATTAAGGATTTCTTTAGGTTAAGATTGACATGCAAACTTGAGAAGTCCACTACCGAAACCTTAGGTGGTCGAAAGAAAAAGTTAAAAAAACGAAAATCAGAGAGTGTGTGGAGATTATTGGATTATTGTTATCTCTGCGTATAAGAAAATGGGTGAGTTACTTATTTATGTAACGTTTATTCATGATTTGTGATCGACCACTCTCCTTTTTGAATGCTTTTCAAACATTGTTGGATTAGATACTCTTGTACTTTCTGAAAATTTCGGGAAATGCAAAAGAATGCATGTACGGCTATGTAACTTTACTGTTCGTTAATGCAACTTAATAACCAACACTCATATTTCTCCCGTCCAAAATTACATGTTTGCTAATCTTCTGATTGATTATCGACCAAATGGCATATTCTCTTTCTCTGCTATCAATGCTTACTCAATCCCAATTGAAAGAAATAAAGTTTATCTAAAGGTTAGTGTCCAAGGTGCATATTGAAAAGAAGTTCATGTTCTCACACCAGCAGTACTGTGATGAATAAATGAGAATTTTCATAAGAATTGTTGTCATTAACAAGAATTGGTTTTCAAAAATTATTTTTTTTTTGCATCAAATAAGCTTATATCTAGCATTAATTTATTGAACCTTTCTACTAGAAAGACGGGTGTTTGACTGGCTCACCTGCATAATAAATAAAGTAAACTCTAAATTAAGACTTTATTTCCCCCGTTAGTGCGAAACTTGTTATATCTCAGGACCGGCTACCGGCACCTCCACCATAATTTGAAGTCGTGTATTTTTTAAACAGCTTTTATTTTCTTATTAATGATAGTTACATCAATCAAGACACTTATTTTCATATTAACTACATTAGTATTGTTGCTCAAAACTAGCGTGTGAAATAACTCAAAATGTGATTTTATACGAATCTTTTATTTTTTGAAATTGTACGAATCCAATTAATCCAAATATAAATTTTCTTTAATTCCTAAAAAGTAATATTTCAATATTACTAAAATACCTATTTACCTAATTGAAGGTATTTACATTTCCAAGTTGCATATATGATAAACTTCCCAATAAAGGTACTTCAACCGTTAATATTCTTTGACTAATCATAAGAAAGATCAAAACGTCTCGTTGGGTTTTCAAGTCCGCGTCGTACCAATTTAAATTATAAACCGCATTCGATAAGTTATCTCCCTAGAATAATCAAGAAAATACAGTTGAACTCTTTAAAAAATAGAAAATAAATAATACCGCTTCTGTAAGTCTTTGCGTTGTGTGATGAGCGTAACACAACATTGAAAGTGTCACATTTATAATAACAAATTCTGCCAAATTTGGACGCTGTAAAATATTTAAATTTTAATAATTTTAAAGGTCAGTTTAGTTTTATTACAAACCAATAAGAAACCTGTAGCGGATAAAATGGTACAAATTATGATAGAAACCTTTGGACCAACAATAGTATCCCCCGTGAAATCATTAACCATTTCAAATAATTTGTATATGTGTTGATAGTACGCGATCATTTCTTTTAGTTTAAAGTTACACGTTCGATTAAGACAAGTATTGTCGATCGATGATGTAAGATGTTCCAAACGTAAAATTAATAACTCCAAAGAATAACAATAAAATAATACCAAACCGAGAACAATTTGTGCAATCGCGATAAAAGAGTATACTTGAAATAACACTATCATAGCTTGATGCCATGGTTTTAATTTAAACGGAACGTAATAAGATGCCATTAGATTACAAGTAAATCCTTTATCGTTTGGAAACCATTCTGAATTGATGCAAAAATTTTTAACAAAAGAAATGCTATGTGAGATTAAAAAGATTGCAATAAAACCTATATAATTAACAATTTTCAAGGCAGTTCTATTATTTTTTTCAAGAGATTCCATTCGTTTCGGATAACCGAAGTTATTAAAGTCACTTAATGCATCAATTAATTTGAAAAAATTGTTGCTACGATAGAGTAGCAAGGTATCCATTACTAAAAACCCTAATCCAAATATTAGAAATTGTAAATGAAACAAAAATTCAAAGAAAATTATTTTATAATCTAAAAAAAATGTGATAGGGTTTTCTTTAAAATATTTAAAGCATTATTATAAACTTACTTAAAAATTCTATTGTTAGTGGATAAGCAGTCCAAATAAGATTGATTAGAAATAAAAACATCCCACCTAAACCTCGAATACCATCGTTATAAGGCCAAGATTGATATTTCCGAAAATAGGATTCAAATAAATAAAATCCGTAAGTTTTTGAAACTTTAAAGGTGTCCTTCTTGGCCGAAGATATCATTTTTCAATTTTATACACTTTGTTCTTGTATTCGATTTTATAGAACCGTCTTTCTTAATTCAAACTTAACGACTGATGTTATTTAACTAGCAACTAGCGATCGTTTACGACATGTTCATTTAAATGACATTGTAAAATATGTACATATGAGATAATGAAACTGTTTTAACTAAATATCAATCGTTTTATCATTAGTATAAATAATTTAAATGAAGGGAATGAAACATAAGTGGATAATGAAAAACTTTCTTATTTTAGAGTTAAATTAATTTCAATTTGATGTAAAAAGGTTTTTGTCAATGCATTTATTTAGAAACTTCTCAATTTTTAAAAATTCATATCTAAAAAACTAATTGTTAATGAGACTTGAAAGTCTATGAGGATTTACATTGAAACTCGATCTATTTTTACCAAAAACAATTTTTTCACGGCATTTAATTTTTCACCTAAAGAGAAAATGTGAGTTAATGTCCTTAATTGAAATTTTTAAACATTCTAAAAATTAGGCTACAGTGACTCCAAGCCAAACTCGTACAATAGTGTAATAATGGTATTGTATTAAAAATATTCGAACTAAAGCAGGTAGAAAAGAAAGTAAATTGATATTCAATAGTTTATTTAATGCATTCTTATAAACTAAACGCAAAACTACCAAAATTTATTGTTTATAACTAATAAATAGGAAAAAATCAAAAACAGTACAAAAATTCGGAACACGTAAAACTCGGACAATGACCAACTAACAAGGGGAGGACACGAGGTGGTGTTTTTTTTAAATCTGTCATTGAGCTGAATGGTAAAGTGTCATACAAGGATTCAATTGAGAAAGTGCTAAAATGCACTATTCAGCCAAAACTCAATATATCGCGTTTGAAGTTTAACGCTCCGTTTATATTTTGGATAAGTAAACTGGCTTACAGGTACTCGTTAGCCGAACTGTTAAAAGTGGTGAATCAGCACTCCAGAAATAGCGGAAGTGATATGGTCACAAAAGAGCGCGGCGCCGGTCTGGCGGATTTGAGTCGTGGTTGCGTAGGTTGTACAAAAGGGAAAGTTCGTACCAGCTATAGTGAAAGTGGCTCATCAAGTTATGGTACAATATTATGCATACGGTACAAATCATGTCTCTAAGTTGATGTGTGTTAGAAAGAGACCGTATATAATTAGTGTATCTGCTGTACAAAGTAAATGTATCCAGCGAAAAAGTATGTCTTCTCTTAGTAGCGGCAAAGTAGCCATTCTTCTTTACCGACTTATAGAAAAGTTCACAAAATAATATTGAAAAGATAAACTACATGTTTAGAAAATAATTTTTAGCAAATTTAAATTCCATAATCTTAAAAAATGTAATTGGTATTGTTATAATCTTAATGTAATATAAATCCTAGTTACTGTATATAAATCCTACAGCGAGTTACACTCGCTGCAGTTTTCTTTTCGTTAAGAATGGTTGAATCTATCTAAACCTTACGTCCAAATCTTAACTCATACGGTTTAAAGCGATGAGTCACTTTCACTATAGCTGGTACGAACTGTATACGTGACGACAGGGAAACTAAAAAGAGAGTCTCCGTACAGCTACGAACGTATCGAATCTTAAGACGAACGCTCGTTGTCGCAAATCTATTATATTAAACTTATACAAACTGTACAAGTGTAAACGTTCATAATAAATAGTGTTAGGAAGTGCACGTGTTTATAACTCGTTTAAACGACAAACGAACCCAACCATACTACAGCGGACATCGCTGGTTCGAACCTTTTCGTGTCTTTTACTTTTTAATTTTTGTTTAATACCCTAATTTTGAAATATTTATCGGTTTTTATGGATGGTTTTATAATTTGACACCGGTTAAAATAAAATTTGATTTTTAATTTTACATAATTCCGGTATTTGTTTAAAACTTGCAAAAAAAATTGTTAGCGTACAAAGTATATACAAAATACATACATACATAATAGAATATATGTAGCAATATATAATGTAAAAACTAAATGTTAGTTTAATGACGCAAAAAACCATCTAGTGTTGTTTGTCTCATACTTTTCTTTAAACTGGAGTCCAGAAATCGTATTTTTAATTTGGAAAGTGTGGTGTTCCAACCACCGACGGATAGGGCGCGCAACGATCTACGCCGTAAGCTGAGGGTAAACGAGTAGTCGTCAGCTAACCTCCGGCACGCGAGCAGTCAGAGACCCTTAAATGAAATGAAGACGACCATTTATTACTGAATTGTTATTTAACGTGTTATCTTCAATAAACCGAAAGAGAGTAAGGGACTGCCACAGGGACCACGTACCTTCGCTGAAAACACCCCAGTCTTTGCCAGATCCTATGGTCAAGGACCGAAGTGGACGCCAGCTATAATAATAGAAGCTACAGGTCCTGTGAGTTAGAAAGTCCGAACGCCAAATGGAAACATAGAAAGACGGCATACCGACCAACTGCAAAGCCGCGCTGCAGAAAAAGACTCTGTTGAAACGGAAGAACAGCATAGTGCAAAACACCCACCAAAAGAGGAACAGAAGTTTTCCAGCCCGGCCAAGAGTCCAACCCCAATGAAGAAGGCGGAACAAAGGACGGATTCTCGGCCTACTCGAGAGCGCGAACTACCCAAATACCTACAAGATTATCAGTGTTGCCAAATGGGAGGGTGTTATCCAGGAGGGAGGAGTGTGGTTTTCCAACCACCGATGGATAGGGCGCGCAACGATCTACGCCGTAAGCCGAGGGTAAACGAGTAGTCGTCTGCTAACCTCCGGCACGCGAGCAGTCAGAGACCCTTAAGCAAAATTAAGACGATCATTTATTACTGTATTGTTATTTAACGTGTAATCTTCAATAAACAGTGTTAAACCTGACAGAGAGAAGCTTCAAAGACTATCACCATAAGTTTGGATATTCTCTACTAGTGCTGGAATCTCATCGACGCCAGAATCTTTAGACAGTTCTTGCACTTCTGAAATTTCAATTTCTTGTCCTGAATCTGGGCATTCAACACAAAAATTTTAATCCAGTTTAAAGAAATTGCTAACGTTTTCATTATCAGTCAATTTCAACAAATTCTTATATTTGAGAATATCTGTAAGTACCTTAAATTGTAGGTCTTCTGGATCAAATGTGAAAACCACATTTAGCTGGTCTTCACTTTGCATTTTGTCGTGCTTAAATCCTGCGTTAGGGAGCGATTTTGAACTGCTTTCTTGGTTACTTGAACCAAAGCGGTTTTTGCAAAGTACAACAAATCCGTATATGTTTTTCTGCATAGACGTCAAACTAGTGTTGAACTCTGCATGTATCGCAAAAATGAGAACGTTTAAATTTCGGTGTACTCTTTCGGTGAAAATCTTCTATTAAAGGAAGACACACAAGTCGGCGCGCAGCGCGATTGTTCGTTTAAGAGAACATCTTCTGGTGTCAATGTTCGTTCAAGACAATGTCCGTCCAAGAGGGAGTTAACGCAATGCAAATTATATGAGAATCGAACCGCTCCATGAGAAATTGTCCGTCCAAGGGAGGTTTCTGCTTAAGATGGGTGTCCGCGAAGGGAAATTTCACTGCATATAAAATAGGATCGTATGAATAGGGATTATCACATGTAAATAATATTAAAGATTGTTTGAAGTGGAATAATTTTCTCGTAATACAACAGGTATCCTGTAATATTTGAATTCATTTAATAAT
Source organism: Digitonthophagus gazella (assembly GCA_036711955.1). Taxonomy (NCBI): domain Eukaryota; kingdom Metazoa; phylum Arthropoda; class Insecta; order Coleoptera; family Scarabaeidae; genus Digitonthophagus; species Digitonthophagus gazella. The sequence continues at coordinate 20,610,266 of JASCIT010000006.1, read as the reverse complement.
GGATCAATCTAAACTAAAACTGATTTTACTTTTATTTGAATTATAAATTTAAAAACGTTTTAAATGTTACACTTTGATGTTTTAACAAGCATAGCGTAAACAATTTAACTTCCCCAAAAAGGTGGGTTTGTTCGTAAACTCCGGAGTCGGATAAACACATTAGAAGCTTTCAAAACATGTGTAACCAAAAACAGCAAATAAAATATAATCTACTAATATAATCTGGTCTATAAAGAAATTAAATTAAATTAAACTTTAAAATAATTAGTAGAAATAACAGTTATCATAAAGTATTAACAAATTGAATCAAGGTAACAAGAATAATTATTCGCAAAAGGTAACAAAATTATTCATTAATCCCCTAATTCTCAATTCACTAACACAAATAAATTTAAAAACTAAAAGTCAAATGTTTTCCCTGACTTTAGGGGAGCGTAGCCTTTTCAAGCAGCATTTACCTACTAAAGTTTGCCAGTGTGAAACAACCTATATAATATATTCTCGTTGGAACGTTCGTTAGGTACGAAACTGTTGAAACCATCGCAATTACTTAACCATTTGACTGCTGCGTGGCGCGAAAGAGCTTCGTTCATTTGTGTCGAAAACCGCGATGCAGCGGTTTTGCGCTGCGAATTTCGATGTGCCTTTGTTGCACCATTGGAGTAAACGAAGGCGGACCTCACGCGTACTTTGCCAAAGTCAAAATATGTCCCGCAGTTTTTGAGCGTGCTTGCAAGAATTGCTTAGCAATCAAACGGTTAATACTTCAATTTACATAATTCACTGCCATAATGTTGATAATGGATCAATTTATGGAATTAAAACCTTGAATATCTTGAAAACGAATCACTTTCAGACATATATTCACCAGAATTCTTTTTCTCATCTTCAGACATGGAACACCCCAGTAAAAGACGTGACCCTGCATATTATTCGTACCATCTATAGTGAAAGTGACTCATCGCTTAAAAGCGTATGAACAGATGTACTAATAATATGCGCTCTCTTTCTAACACACATCAACTTATTTGTACCGTATGCGCAATATTCTACCATAAATCGATGAGTCACTTTCAGTATAGATGGTACGAACTATATTTAAAATTTCACATAATGATTCAATGTTATAAAGGAAACAATTTAAGAAAAGAGAACGAAACATTTAAAAGGACTAAATATATATCAAATTTAATTATCTGAAATCAATTTGGAAAGATTCATGGTAATATTACTAACACAAGTTAATTTTCAAGAATTTCCAATTAAATTAAAACCGTTGATAAATCGGTTAATTTTCGGGACAAGAAGCGTAGGATATATTTTCGTATCTGTCTCTGAAAGCCCAAGGATCAAAGTAGGGCACATATCAAACATTATTTTCAATTAAATCCCTTGTTATCGGAGCTGGAAAGGACAGGTTCACACCATCAACACCAAATATTTATACACCTCCTATCTCTTCCCATCCCCTGTTGGAAGTATGAGGACCGAAAAGTAATGTCGTATCCGTGCATTATGGTTGATTTAAACGCGATCTTAAACCCCGACGACAAAGTTGCGAGATTCTCAATTTGAGGACAGCAAGCAGCGTCGCTACAGGAGAGAAGTGTTAAAATTATTATTCCTACTGCCGATTTTATTACTTTTTTCCTCCGCTATTGATGTTGCTTGTTGTCCTCAAATTGAGAATCTCGCAGCTGAAGCATTAAATTGGAAACTAGTCCTTTGAATGTGTTCCCTTTGTCTGCCTTCTCCATCGAGCTTGCATCTTGTTTCTTAGTTACACCGTACAGATGAGAACAAATAGGTTCGAAGTACGTGTCTACGGTTGCAACACTGTGTCGGAACTGACCAACAATTTTCTGCATTTCTTATTAAAATTAAATTTCAATATTATTTATTAACTTTTTGTATATTTTTATTTATTTATTTTTTACCGAAGAATGCTTTAACCAAAGAAATCACACTGTACGGTCAGGAAATAAAGAACTCGATGGGAAATTAATGATAGATGATCTCGAAAATGAAAAATAAATGTTGGTTTCAGTCCAAAGCAAGAATTAATGTGTTCGAAAACGATCGTTGCAACTTTCCCTGTACAGACCCGTAAATATTTAAAGATTTGTATGGGACAAATCGTACATTCCGTGTCATCGGGAACATATTATTTGTTTACATAAATAATGCGTTCGCTGTCGTTAAGTCAACCATGAAAGAACATCGCAGAATTTTATTTATTGCGTTAAGAATGCAAAACTATGGAATACCAGATAATAATATTACGTAAATCCATCAACATTGCTATGAGACAATTTGAAGTTATTTGTTTAAGGTTAGAATTTTCGATTTTAAATCAAATGAAAAGAGTTGCTCTGTAAAAATATGCAAACCTCTGTATATACGGTGGTATTTCTGTATTCACGATCTATGAATTCTTTGGTTGTTTTTTTATCTGGTTTTTAGTATTATTTAGGTATACTTCTTTTACAAGATGTAGCTATATTAATGATCACCGAAAGCATAAATTTTGTCAAATCCTTTACTTGTGTTGCTGTTAAGCTCTGCGATAATTGAAATTAGCTTTATATTCAATTAACTTCTGTTTCTTTAGGTTCATCAAGGAGCCAAATTGTGGTAACTTTTCGGGCTGATACGTGTTCAATGGAAGATAAATCTAAAAATAATGTGTGCTCTTGCAGTAAATAGGCATTGTTCTTATTAAAAATGTTAATGAGAGTCGTACTGAGTGTGATTCGGTTTGGTAAC